>LR738716.1:32006282-32130753 GCA_902687465.1 Secale cereale | reverse complement strand
TATATATAGGACTCAAAACATTTTTCTGTGTGTGCCTAGACTCAACCGTCAATGATTCGATCAATCAGGGGGGCTCCTAGGTCGGAGAAGGCTCTGATACCAACTTGTAATGCCCAGTATGTGACTATGCCTCCCACGTGTCGAGGCACGACTTAAAGGCATAAGCACATACTAGAATGATCTCAAGTATGGTATCTTTGCACAAGTCATGTAAAAGTGGGGATGCAAATGTAAAAGAGTAGTTGGCTTACCCTCGCCACGTTACACAATGTAATACATTAACATACATCATCCAATAGCATCAGAGTCTGACTACGAACGAAGATCCAAATTAAAGATACCATAAATAAAGCAACACAAGGTCCCGATCATCCTAGTAAGAGCACTACTGATCTTTGGGGTAAGACACGTAGTATCGCCCACGCTCTTCATCGGACTCCCAATACAACTCTAAACCACCAGCTGTGTAGTTCTCAACGGTACCTTCTTCTGGTGTTGTGTAGAATCTGTGAGCCACGGAGGACTCGGCAATCCCATTCCCGGGTAGCAATACTATCAAAGCCTTAGGTGTGGGAAAGGGCTTAAACAAGGTTGCAACAACACTAGCAATAGCCTACGTGTTTAGAGCGAGAAGAGAAGTTGCCAACGATCGTCAAAGTGATCATGAAGTGATCCTAACTAAGCACGTCAAACATAACCCCACCGTGTTCACTTCCCGAACCCCTTCGGAAAGCGACCGTCACGGTTACTCACACTGGTAGTGTATTATGAACATGTTGTCAAGTTATCTACAACCGTATATTAACAAATTCCCATCTGCCACATAACCGCGGGCACGGCTTTCGAAAGATCAAACCCTGCAGGGGTGTCCCAACTTAGCCCATCACAAGCTCACGATCTGCGGAGTCGCAACTCCAAAGTGGGAAGACCCAAGTATTCTCGGAATCCCGTGCTCAAGATATTCCGACATAGGTAAAACTAATCCAGCAAGACCTCCCGGCGTGCCGACACCCTGATAGTAGCCGTGCATATCTAGTCTCAGGCCACGACCGGATAGGTCAGCCTATAGGAAAATACCAGCCCTCGGGTTTCCCCAAGGTGGCCCTACAGTCCGCCCAATTTGGACCAACACTCATGTGGAGCACTGGCCCGGGTTGTTAATTAAGAACTCAGGTTTGCAACGCCCTATGCAAGTTTTAGTCATTAGGCAAATGTAAAACCAATGTTGGGCCTTGCTGGAAGAGCTTTAGCGCTAAGCGGGTTATCAAGGGGGGCCCATAAACCCCAACCGTGTTAGGGACGCAAAATCAAGGAACATAACACCGGTTTAACGGTTCCTAGGGTGGCATGAGTGGAACAAAACACCAAGCAAGAGGCTTAGCCTTCCACCCATTACCAATATATAGATGATTTAGTTTAACAGATTATATATTGTGATATCCCAACAATAACTTCATCATGAAGCAAGAATCTTCAAGTCTTCACCTGCAACTACAACGCTATAAGAGGGGTTGAGCGATGCTTACGTAGCCAATCAATGGTTTGCTAGGTGGGTGGTTAGAGAGTTTCATGGCAACAATAGGAGGCTGACAAACAGACATAGGCATCGAGGCAATAATCTAAAGAGCGAGACATCTAGCATAGGCAAAAATAGTAGTGATATCTGGGTAAGGTCATCTTTCCTGTTGATTCCTCGGAGGGAACGTAACCTTGCTCCTCAAACTCAACCTCGGTAGGAACCTCGTACTCCGTATCGTCACCGGGCTCTAACCAAACACAACAATGCAACAACGGAACAAAATCAATCAACATGCAATGCTCAACCACATGATGCATGAACATGATGAACAAGGACAAGAGTAGATATGATGCATGGCCTAGGGTCACAAGAGAGCAACATCGTCAAAGCAACAAGTTCACCCACATGAAAGAAACAAGCAAAAGAACAACTAACAAGTTTATGTAGGTGTTCAAACAAGCATCCAACAAGTTTAAAGGGGTTGGTTAACAAGGCAAGGGTGCAACTAACATTACAGCAACATGCTAGCACATTTAAATGGGCTGGAAATAAATAACAACAATATCCAGAAACTCCCATATTAATTTAAATGCATTTGGGACAGATCTGGAAAACTTCTGTGATAGAGTAGCCAAACATACTAACCAACAGGACCAAAATATTCTACACATTTTTCCACCCCAAATGCATATAAAGTTTGTTAAATTTGGAGTTGTAGATATTTAGTTATGATTTTTCCAAGTTTAAGCATATTTAAAACAACAATAAATTCAAACAACATTTTAAATGTTTTTAAACATGGCAACAAACAGCATATTCATAATCTACATGAAATTCTAAGCACTTTTCATATATGACTTGTTTTCATCAGAAACATATTTTCACAGATATTAAATAAACAAGAAAAACAGAAAAAGAAAAAGGAAACACAAAACAGAAAAAAAACAGAATATGCGCAAGGGCCAGAGTGACCCAGGGCTCATCTAGCCCAAGTCACTGACGAGGGGGGGCCGGCTGGCTGAGCTGGCGCCAGTGGGTGCGCGCAAGGGTGGAGAAGGGCTGTGAGACTGGTAGGTGGGGCCTACCTGTCAGCCACACGCGAAAATTAAAAAGGGGGCGAAACCACTGCCCCGCACCGGATTCGAACACACGACCCGGCGCTTATCTGACGGAGACAAAGCCACTGCACTAGCACTCGAACCTTGACAGATAACAGGTTCGAATACTGAAGAAGTAACTGCAGAAGCAAAGCACAGCGGATACGCAGGGCTCATCGGAGCTGCTCCGGCGACCAAACGAGACGGCGGAGTGGTGCGGGATGCTCCTGGAAGAGTTCCGCACCCACTCGAAGCAGACACAACACCTAACTAGCACTACAGCGCCGGCGGCAAGCAACGACAGAACGACGGCAACGGATCAACGACGAGACGATGCAGAGGCCTAGGCGCAACGGCGACTACACAGGCAGCTCCTATGCGATGCGCTGAAGCGAACGGACAGATAAGCATGGCCTAGAGGGGTCGTAACACTCGCCGGCGACGAGGTCCGATGGTGATGAGCTCGGGCGCTCGAGGAACTAGGTCCTAGAGGGCGCACAGGAAGGGTAAAAAGGCACGGGGAGAACGAGGAGCTCACCACGAGCACGGAGATGTGCTCGGCTGGCCCAGGCGTGGAAAGAGTCGACGGCGGCGAGTCTCGAACAGGTACGGGCGCCGGAGACGAAGAAGAGGAAGAAGAGGTCGGCGGCGAGGCGATCGGCTCCGTGTAGAGGAAGTAGTCGAAGTAGTCGACATCGTGGAAGCAGAAGGACACCGTTGGCGAGGCTGAGGTCGACAAGGAGCTCGCCGGCGACGAGGTGGCGCTCTCACATGCGTGCGGGTGTCGACTGGAGCGGCGGATCTGGTGGTGCTCGGCTCTCCAGGCGGCGAGAGGAGGAAGGGAAACCCTAGAGAGAGGGGCTGGACACGCTGCGGGTTTAAATGGATGGCTCGGATCACGAGACCTCGATGTCCGTGAGTTCACAACACGATGGTGAGCACGCGCTCTGCTCTGTTTCGCGTGACGGAGGAAGACGGAGGCGCGCGCCTGTGAGGCAGACACGTGGGGCCAAGGGGGGGGAGCCACGGCGCGAGTGCGAGCGCTCGGCTGGGCCTACGGGAGAGAGATGGGCCGCGCATCTGTGGAGAAAAGAGATGGGCCTGGGGAGAGAGATGAAGGAGGAGGCCTAGGCTACTGCTGGAGCTGCTTTTTCTTTCTTTTTCTTTATTTCTTCAGACAGAAAGAAAAAGAAAAACACGGGCTAAAAGAAAAAGAGTTAGGGGAAAAGAAAAATATCTCCATGCTCATTGATTTATGCCCTATTTTAAAAAATTGACTTGGAAATTTTTGGAGGCAGAAAAATAAAAGGAGTTTGAATATGGTTCAAACTCTTGTCATTTTAAAATCCAACCAAATCAACTCTAAATGGGGTGATATTTGGCAGAGGGGGTATAAACATGGTGCAAGATTTATAGAAGAAGAAAGAACATCAAAGCACTTGGCTAGGTGGCTTGCACAATGGAGTAAAGAATGGACAGAAAAGAAAAGAAAGAAAAAGAAGAAGAAGAAGAAGAAGAAGAAGAAGAAGAAGAAGAAGAAGAAGAAGAGGAAGAAGGGGTTTAGGGTTTATCTAGGCATAGATAGAACCACACACACAACATTACAAGGCCTCACGCAGACTCATTAATAAAAGTAAACTAAGATGCCATGATGATGAAGTAATGCAAGGATGCAAAAATAAAATAATGACATGGCAATGCAAAACGAAATGAGCTCAAAAGACAAGAACCCCCAAGGATAAGGACAAGGATCAAATTGAGAAAGCTTTATTGACATTATTGGAAAGTGTTACATATGGGGTGTTACACTTGTGTTCCTTTGCAACCGATTTTTGTTGTCCATCGTTTGATCACGTAGAGTAGATCAACGTTTCCATGTGTAGTATGGATATAAGACGACGGATGTGAGATATGCGGATGTAGAGTGCCAAATATGAGGCGTGTTCGGTTAGTGCCCGGGGGCATTTGAGGGACGGGATTTGGCCATCGCGGAGCATCTACAGCAGGACTCCTCAAATTGACAGGGTAAATTGACAACACGGACGTAGAACCACTGACCGGGAAGAAGAGATGGGCAAAATCAACCCAAGCGGATCTCTCAAAGCCCCTCTAAACATCCGCGCACTCATATCCCCCCATATGCGAGGGCAAGATGAGGAGTGGCTGGGTATGTCCAATAAGTAGTCATGTGCCCGCCACATAGGATTTTGCCCACCACTGACTATCTTTCTCTTTGTTTATTTTTCTCTACCTTTTTCCTCTCTCTCTCCCCACAAGTCGCATGCATGTGATCCGACATATAGGTGGAAAAGTGAGGGATATAGCTATGGAAATGAAAATTTAAGGAGTGACCGGTGAATGTTCGTGGATGCGTCCGGAGATGCCTGCGGACGTTTGAGGGAGCTGATTAGGTGTATGAGGCTATAGATGCTCCAACGCGGACCACCAAATCATTCACAAGTGCTTGGGTTAAACTGTCCGAACATTTTTTGGTATCCAACGGAGGTCATCAAATTTGTCTCGACATGTCCAGATGTTCGAAGTCCTACAAACCAGAACCAAACCCATGGTAGGTTTGGGGAGTCCGGACTTACGCCACGTTGGACTCCGCTAGACCGACACCACCGACCCATCAAAATACCTCACTAGGAGCTCCCCCCCCCTTTGTTCCTCCTCCGTGCTTTGTATCGACACCCTCGTAGGGCAACGTCACCGCCGTCCTACCCTGGCTACCACCAAGGTCTTGTCAGACGGCGACGCTCCAGCCAGACGCTTGCACGCCATGGCCTACTCTGCCATTTCAGCCTGAATCCCGTCGGCGCCAGGTACCATCCAACCTTGTCGCCACAGTCCATAGCAGACTCCACGTCTGGCAAGAATTCGGCCAAATGCCATAACATAATATTTTGACTGTTGTTGTTGTTGGATTTGAAGAAAATAAGATGGTTGTGTACTCGGTGAAGGGGGATGAATTGTTGTTTTAAACGTGGTTGGCACTAGTGTGGAGTTTCAAGGCATGAAGCGTAATGTTGCATTTCGGTAAAGTGTTCATATTTGGTGGAACTTGTACCAGCACTACGTGCCCTAAAAATGAAAGCGATCTATCTGTTGGGGAACGTAGTAGAAAACAACAAAAATCGCCCTACAATCACCAACGAATAATATGAAGATGCATAAACGGTTCGGATCACAATCCTTACCAACTCCGAGTAGCAGTGGAATTAGACGAGTCGGTGTAGGTCGTACTTGGAGTCACTCGAACCATAGATGAACGACCCCGTAAACCGCCCATGAAGGATCCATCGGACGAAAGACCGAAAGCACGACTTGTCTACTTGGTTGCAAGCATACGGTCTTCATGATCCGCTAGCACTTCGCCGTCCAGAGCTAGTCATCATCGAAGAATTAAAGGGAGTATATTAGAACCATACTAGGCTTCTAATTATGAGGATTAGAGGATCTAGATCAAGTTATAATTGATCAATTAAGATCAACTATAACTAGAGGAATTATAGGAGGCTCCAAAACTTGTATGTACATTGGTGCAAAAACCTGTAATAGGGGCCAGTTCTTTTGGGCGGCTCAGAAAATAAGCCGCCTCTCCCGAGCTTAAAAAATAAATCGTCTCTAATTTTTCTTTGAGACTTCTAAATTAGTTAATTATCCTATAACTAGTTTAGAAGCCCAAATGAATATGAAAGGCAACTTATGGAAAAAGATAGGAAGAGGCAGCTTATTTTTTAAGCCGCCCAAAAGAACTGGCCCTAGATATTGGTTGGAGGGAGAGGGAGGGGCGCCACACAAGGAGGGGAAGGTTTCCCTCCTTCATGCGCCGGCCTAGGGGGGGGGGGACCCTCCGCTAGTCCAATTCGGCCCCCCTTCCAGGAAAGGGGGCGCCTTCCCTACATGGTCCTTTGTGGCCAATTCTCCTTCCGTCACTTGCCTTTTTAAGACCCATTCATACTAAATAAAATATAAAACCCTCCGAAAAATTACTGTAATTTTATTATTAATTTAACATCATCGAACATATTTTCCACATATATATTATTTATTGAAAATGCCTGGTATAACCCGATAAACTCCTAAACCCTTCCGGTGACCCCATAACGCTTCCGGTTCCTCTTGAAACTATTTAAAATATTAATAGAATAATTTCACAAATAAATCATCGATACTCTATCCTACTAACACTTTTCTACAATTATCTAACCATATGAATTCGAAAGTTGCTTGTACTTTTGAAAGTTTTATTCGATATGAACTTTGGTTTGGTTTTGAGAAAATAGCAAAAAAGAAATGGCAATCTCTAAGGTTAATATATTAAGGTTTAGCCTGACGTTGATGAACTGTGTTTTTTCTAACTTATTTTCTACTGAGTTTTGACAAAATAGGCACCAAATAGAAAATGCCAACTAATGACAGAATGAATAAATATAGTCCCTACTTCCATGTATATAGGGCCTAATGCATTTTTCGAGGCTAACTTTGATCATATATTAGAACAATAATATATGACATACAAGTTAAACAAAGCACACCATCAAATTCGTAAGTACAAGAAGCTTCTAATGATGTAATTTTCACATTATACATCTCAGATATTACTAATCTTATCAATAGTCAACATAACCTCGAAAAATGTATTAGGCCCTATATATATGGAAGGAGGGAGTAATATAAAACATATTTTATTGTTTGTGTAAGGGTACTAATTTGTTATTGTAACCGTTGATAGTTTATTGGGCAGCGCTAGGCGCCGGCGCGCCGGCCCAATTATTCGGCCGGTCGGCCCAGAGCCGTAGGATCTAAACGCGCATAACCGTCTGATCTGACCACATCTTCCTTCCATCGTCAACCTCCAGCGCTAGAAAAGGGATAGGACCGCCTCGCACGCGCTGACCGCCCCCGCCCGTGCAGACCGCCTCCCGCGTTTCCTCATCATCCACACCGTCGGCCGCCGCCCTCGCCGCCCGCGCCGCCCTCACTTGTGTCGCCTCGTGCGTTTATCCTCTTTGTGGATGCAGCAACGTGCGCCCATGGTTGCAGGCTTGCAGCTCCGGTGACACCGCTCGCAATTCCAGTGCACGACGGCCACGCTCCGGTGGTGACGGTTCGCCGGACACAATGCCTGGACGACGAGCTCACAAAAAGATGCATCTCTCGTCGAATTGCCGGTGGCAGCAAAAATATCCACCGGTAGTAGTAAAACAAAAGTACGGTTCCAGCAAAAAACAACATGTAGCATCTTTGTCTTGCCCACCCCCGGTCACAGGTCACCGGGTTGAAGCTTTCGCACATACGATTGAATCTTTCTCTGTCAACGATTGCAACTTTTTTGATTGTGTAGAGTCCGGTTATAGATTTCTCTCTCAATGGTTGAAGCTTTTTCCCTCTACGGTAGAAGCTTTTCTGTAAACGATTGAAACATTTTTCATTTTGAGCAACGCCTGGTTAAAAGCTTTCTTCACCGTTTCTATTGAAGCTTTTTTTTTCATGGAAGGTTGTAGCATTTTTTGTCGATGGTTGTAGCTTTCCTCGATGGCACCAAACGCTTGCAGCTTTTTCTATATCCGGTTGAAGTATTCCGTCTAGGGTTTGAAGCTTTTTTGTTAGCGGTTGCAGCATGAGGGTTTGCGACGTCCATCGCTCGTGCCCGCGTGGGTCATCCCCCATGCAACAAAACACACTGGCGGTTCCAACAAAATTGACCATTGGACGAAGCATTCATCGTTAGTTGCGGCTCCGCCGACGCCGCCGTGAGTGGCAGCACATCGCCGGTCATCGTCGTCCCTGAGATCTGCCCCCGCCGCGTCTTCCATGCCTCATGACGTGCGGCCATGGCGACATAGAGAGCCATGGCAAAAAAACTACATGTTGTAGCACCGGAGCCCTCCGTCTCCACCACCGGCAGCTGTTGGTCGCATCAAACATGACCGCCGGTGAGGGGGAGCTTGCGGTTCGTGAGCAGCGTGGAGGAGAGAGAGAGAAATCGTGGCTGTAGACAACAGAACATGTCGTGGCTGGAGGTAGAAGAAAGAAAAAGAGAAGGCGAGGGAAAGGATAGGGTAAGAGAGAGGGCGATTGTGCAAGGCCCACCACATGCACACGTCCTGTGCGGGGGTGGTTTCGCTGGAGCCAGCGTGTCGCGTGATCCGACCGAAAGTTCGGCCGGTGCGCGGATTCTAAACGTTTTCCTAGTTTATTCTATTAGATACGGTGAAATATTGCATCATTTGGTTTCGGACAAAACATATTTGCCTTCTCCAAGCATGGAGATAATGGCAAGCAAAATGTTTGCGTGTTCTCCTTTGAGAAGCATCATCTCTTATTGTGTGGTAACCATAGCTCCACATTGCTCACGCCATCGAAGCTTTAATTAACAGAGTCGTGTAAAAGCCACGTAGTACGAACGCACAACTCTTTCCCCAGCCCCCAAAGTTGAAAAACAGCGCACACAAATTTTCCTATGTTGCAAGTAGACACCCATCTTGTCTTCCCTTTCGCAAATTTGCCATATACAAATCCTACATGATGCAACGGCATGCAAAATTTTCCTTGCAAGATTGTGAACAAGCACTGCAATATGACCAGAGAGCAAGCATACCCCAAATTTCCTTCTCTTTGAAAACATCGCCCTCACAGATATACTTTAATTCAGGCAAACCAGCCGTTATGGGAGGAAAAACCTTGTGCGCTTGTGTTACATTCTGAATTCAATTCCTTATCCGTGAACGCTGGATTATCAGGGATTCAGGGCCATGCCCTGCTCTGCATTCTGCATTCTGCATTTGATGACCTACGGACGGCAACCCTGGGCGGCGCACATGCCAGGGCCCGTGCGCCGCGTCCACAGCTAATCTGGTGCTGGTCCATAGCCCATGCTCACCCTCACCCCATGTTACCAACTCGTCCGCTCGCAACAGCCATACGGCAGCGGCAATAAACTCCGTCGGCCCCACGCGCTCGCCGCCTATTAATACCCCGGACGAGCAGCTCCATGGCCGCAAACCAACAGCTGCTACTGCTACTCCAGCATCCATCCATCTCTCATCTTCTTCTTCCTCTTGCAACCAAACGAGAGCGTCTAGCTTAGCTAAAGAATCGGACGATGGCCGTTCTTGTGGCGAGGCAGGGGCGCGAGCTGCAGCGGTACAGCGCGAGCACCGGCGGGCGCATCGTGGTGGGGTGCATCCCGTACCGGGTGCGCTGCGACGGCGGCGACGAGGGCGAGCTGGAGGTGCTGGTCATCAGCTCGCAGAAGGGGCACGGCATGATGTTCCCCAAGGGCGGGTGGGAGCTGGACGAGTCCATGGACGACGCGGCCCGGCGCGAGGCCCTGGAGGAGGCCGGCGTCAGCGGGGACATGGGCAAGGTGCTCGGCTGCTGGCACTACCAGAGCCGCCGCTACCAGACCACCTACGAGGGCATCATGTACCCGCTCCGCGTCACCGACGAGCTCCAGCAGTGGCCCGAGATGGCGTCCCGCAAGCGCACCTGGGTGAGTACAGCTTCTTTGCCCCCACTTCGTTTCTTGCCGCAAAGACAAATCAAGAACCAAGAACATGTCTGATTTCCATTTGATTTGAGCAGGCAACGGTGCAGCAGGTCATGGAGGGATGCCAGCACTGCTGGATGCGGGAGGCGCTCCAGGAGCTCGTCTCCCGGCACGCCAAGCCGCAGTCCGCCCTGTGAACGACCACGCGGGCGGGCGCGTGGGGTGAGCGGGGCTCGCGCGCGCGCGCACGACTCTCGCGAGAAAAGGCCGGGAGCGAGCACGGACGTCCGGCCGTCGTGGTCTCTCTCTCCTTTCCTCGGTGCAGCGGCAGGCCTGCCGGCGTTTCCGGTCTCGTACGACGACCGGATCGGAGCATATAATTGGCCGCCCTCGCCGGAGAGATGGATGGGGATCCACGACGATGCGCGTGCACGCGCGCGTCGACGCTTTCTTGAGGCGCAGACTCGTCGTCGCCGCCGTCGCGGCAAATAATAATGGGGACGAACTTAGAAAATGTGCGAGGTAGAGATCGAAACCGGGACCGAACGGGGCACGAAAACGCTGCTGGAACGAGCAAGCTCGCTATTCTTTCTTTAGGCTCTGGGAGTAAAAGATCAAATTGTAAATTAATTCTAGTAAAAACCCTTCTTGGTGGCACGATCGATCAATCAATCAATCAATCTCATTCTATTACCACGACTCCCTGTAAAAATAAAAGAAAAGAAAAATCTACTGCTATATCTGTCTCAGAAACAAAAGTTGCGCACGCCATTAGACTTGCTCAAGGAAAGCAACAGCTGTCTGGAGCGCACGCTCTTGGTGTTCTCGACCGGAGCATCTATCTGCCATGCTGCGATGTTCCCATTCCCTTGCATTATCATCGGTGCAACCAACCGAGAAAGCAAAGCAAGCATCGATTCTGTTCCGCTGGCGCCGTAGCGTAGCTAGCTACCGAGTGGAGTACGTGGTGGAAGGAAGCTACCAGCAACAAGTGCTGGAGATCCTCGCACGTCCACGGGATCGAATCCCCACCCGTTTTGAGATTCGGTTCCGGCCAGAGCATCCCCTCCCTTTACGGCTGGACCGCCCTGGAGAAGCCATGATGATACACGTACACGTACGTGCTACGTGGAGACGAACAAGCCGCGCCGTAAATCTGAAGCTCAATAGATTTCCGTTGCCCTGCAGTCACTGCGCTGGGGTACCACAGGCCGTGCCTGTGCCTGTCACGTAGACGTAGGGTGTCGTGTCGTGTCGCGCCGTGCCGTGCCGTTTTTTCGAGTGGCTGGGCCTGGAGCGAGCGCAGATAAGAGCTGACGTGGAAGTGGGAGGCCATGGCCATGTGATGTGCCCCCATTAATTTCCTTCCTTCAATCAGCACGAACGAGCGAACGAAATTCAGCACTAGAGTACACACTGCCGCTGGACGGCGACGTGCGGAAGGCGACGCGCGCGCCCAGTCACGCCGCTCGGCCACATCTGCCCGAGAGATTATATTTGCGGAGACCCGCTTGACTTTGCAGTTTGGACAGTAGGATTTGTCGCCCTTTGCTTGCTCCAATGGGAACCGGATCCTCTAACATTGCGAAGGAAAGTCACGGTGCTACAGTGTTTGTCTAGTGTAAAATGAAGAAGGGAAGTTAGGAATTGTTAGTAGGTAGTTAGTATGTTGTTTACTATTGGTATTTACCGTAGATATAAATAATTTAAAATTAATTTTATTTCACCATCAATTTGTTTGTATGTAATCACTATAAATATGCACGATAAATCATCAATTTACAAATTAATTTAAATCGTTTTAGCCATAATCGTACGGATAGAAAGAAGGAAAGTTAGGGTATTATAGCTTCTCTAACTTTCCTTCTCAATGTTAGAGGATCCGGTTCCGCTCCAATGGCGGGCACTAGTAGTAAAAATTATCATTGCGGCTGGTCGGCATCGTGACGATGGAACGGCGCGCTAGTAGGGCTACAATACTCCCTCTCCCTCCCATTGATTGGCAGATGATGATTAATCTGATCGCCTGCGGTCGTGGCGGTCCACGTACGCCTTGTTCGGTGCCGCGAGATAAAAACGGCCGACGAGTCATCCACCGGCTCATTAGATAGAGTAATTGCTAAACAACTTGACGACGACGGTGAAAGAGACGAAGGAGAAAGTAGACCCGGCCGGCCCGCGGTCGATCGGGACAGGAGGTGGCGCCCTCCGTTTTTCGTTTGTTTGTTTTATCGGCACTTGTGCAGCACGCCGGTGATTGTTGCTTTTGCTTCCGCCCGCCGTTTCGCCGCTAGAGTAGATTTTCTTTGCACCGGTTGGTTGAGACGACGGCGGCACCGGTGTCCTTTGCGGCCACCGCCTTTCACCGTGCGGTAGATCGATAGGGGAATGGGACGAATCCGTTGCGTCGCCGACGCTGACATCTCAACGCCGGTGAAATATTCTCGGTAGATCGTTGTACAGTGACTGACACTGGGTGAGTTTGTGGAGGATAGTGCTCCGGCTTCCAGGACGATCCATCGATCCGATCCGTCCAACTGTCCAAGTTTACAGTTCGCCAAGACCTTTCAGCTGCACGCGCTTGAGCGGCTTCCTCCTCGGCCATCGCTTGCCGTCGCTGAGGCCTCACCGATGCTTAACCTGCATACCGGCGAGAGGGCCGAGAGTGCCGGGCTAGGTTGCACGGAATCGTTCTGGAAGCCGGAGAGTGCCGGGAATGGGATGACCGAGCGCCGGTCGACGGAGCGGAATCGTTCAAGCTAGGGCAGCTCGACCTCATCAATGTGTGGTTCTTGCGGAGCCATTCGGAGGAGGGACTGACGGAAGACGGGCCTAGTGGGCTAGTGCCAACTTGATAAATTCAACAGTACTACTTACAATAAGCTTATGAAACATAATTATTTGTTTGTCTCCTCGCCCAGCTCCCGCGACGCGCCGCCCGCGCGCGTCTCGGGAGATCTAGATCGGCCGCCGCCGGCTCCTTCTCGCCAGCGTCTCTTTTCCCTCGCCGGCGCCGGAGTGCGCCCGTCGGGCGAAGCCCGTGCGGCGCGGGCGACGGCGAGGCACTCCCTCTTTCCTCTGGTCCTCGTGGCGGCGGCGGCGTAGGTCGGCTGTTCGGGAACAAGGGCGCCTCGTTCGGCTGGTCTCCCGGAGGTGGGGACGGCTGGATCCGGTGGCGACTGGTCTAGGAGGAGGTGGCGCGGTGCGGCGGCGCTGGTGGCGGGGTTTCGGTCGGGGTCGTCTTCGATCTCGATCGGGATCTTCATCGGGGGAGTCGCACGGCGGTGGGACCGGATCGGCGGCGGCGTCGCCGGTTCGGCGGAAGGCTCCGCCCGGTTCCAGCCAACCGCGAGATCGGGACGTCGTGGCTTCCGGTGAAAATCGCGCCTGACTGCGGTCATGGCGGACGATGACGGCGTCTCGGACGTCGTTCCCTTCTCGAGGGATCGTCGTTGCAGGTCACGTCAACCTGATCAGAAGGTTCCGGGGGAAACCCTAGATCTGGATCTATCGGATCGGACGATGATGACGTTTCGATGTCGTTCTCCCTCATGGGGGCTTCGTTTTGGAGCAAGTGTTGGCTGGCAAGGGCAAGAGGAGGAGCGGCGTGGTATCTGACACGTCGACAACGGCGGGTCTCAGCGGCATGGAGCAGTGGGGTCTCGCCGATGGGCGTGTGATGATGGACGAGCGCAGGATGGTAGCGTTGTCTGGCGTCGTGGTGGTGTCGACGGTAGCTAGACCGGGCAAGGTACATGCAACAGTATATCACTAAAGATGGAGTGGTGGCAGGTGGCTGCGGCGGCCTCATACCCTGCAGGCGTCCAGGTTGAGGAGTGCGCCGGACTGGTGTGTGCCTCATACCCGACAGGTGTTCTGATTGGGACCTCGGGTCTTAAATGTTAGGTTTGGCTGCGAGGTCTGTTTAATATTAGGCCCAGACTATCAGCATCCTTTTATCAACTGGATAAGAGTAGCGACTGATGTTGACTAAACGATGGTTTTAGTCTTATTTTTATATGACTTTGTAATATTTTATGTAAATAATTAATAAATTGACTGCATGCATCGTCAAGATGCAGAGGCCGGGGTCCTCCTCCGTTTATAAAATAAAATGAGACGACGTACTCACAGCGAGCGGGTCCGGCTATCGTCGTCGCCGGTAGCGGCGACCGCGCGCGGTTGGTGCGTGAGCAGGACAGGAAAGAGCCCCCGGCTGGACCCAGCCCCCGCCGGCAGTCCATTGTTGGACTGGTTTCTTTCTAGCAGTAGTATTTTGTAGGGAAGTTGGATCAGTTTGTTGACAACCTTATCGAAAAAGACTTGGTTAAATCTCCAGATTTAGCGGTCCCTAATACGAAAATGCTACACCTAGGTAAACCACCTACGTGCTTCTTTACGTAACCTTCCCAACAAACCTCTCAACCCCCTCTAATTTCAAGTGGTGGGGCCTCCTCCTCTATTTCATCCAACACAAAAATGCCACGCAGGTTATTAAGTTACGTAAAACTGTTTATGTAAGTGTAGCATTAAGAAATACTCACTCCGTCCGGAAATACTTGTCATCAAAATGAATAAAAGGGGATATATCTAAATGTATTTTAGTTTTAGATACATCCCTATTTGTCCATTTTGATGACAAGTATTTTCGGACGGAGGGAGCAAGTTGTTGGTAGAAGTGCATGCTCTAGCCAATGCAACAAAAAACCCGATCCGATGAAAAAAAAACTAATCAATACATTTATACGTCTACAGTCTCCTCACGTGTGCCTCCCTCAGGCCAAAACATGGATCAAAAGTGGGCTATAATATAATTACGTCAGCCGGATCTTGAACACAAGACCTCTTGCCTCTGATACCATATAAAAGTGCATGCTCTAGTTAATACAATCAAAAGACCAATATGATAGAACAGACTAGGCAATATATTTATACGTCTCGCAAAAAAAAATTATTTATACGTCAAGGAACATGTGTTAGGCCGTATCTAACTTATAGTGAGTTCTATTCTAAATCGAATGAACGAATTGATTCTCTTGTCGATGGTTACAGGGAGGATTTATATCCCCTGGAGAGACACGATGATCTGAAAAGATGCATCGGTTCCAGGCGGACGCGAGGGAAGCGACGTTGCGCCGCTGGACACAGGCGTCCGTGCGGGCGCAACCGTTCTCTCGATGGTCGAGGGAAGATTTCCCTTTTAATCTTAACACTCCCCCTAATCTACGCTTGACCATGTAGAATCATCTTCACAATTCTTCAGGAAGCTCTATCATTTCAAAAGATGCTCTTTCAAAAGTTCTTCATGAAATCCTTGATGAGATCCTGAAACACACACTCACAAAGAAAGATAGTGTAATGTGATGTTGAACACGAGTGTCTCAAGAAGAGACTCCCCCTGACGCTTGCAAGTCCTGAAGTCTTCGCATACCAATTCCATGAACATATTTTTGGAACGTTGAATTTGGTAGAGACTTGGTAAATAAATCAGCAAGGTTGTCGCATGATTTGACTTGCAGAATGCTTATTTCCCCGCTTTTCTGAAGATTATGGGGGAAAACCATTTAGGAGAAATATGCTTGGTGATATTGCTCTTGATGTATCCTGTTTGCATCTGTGCAACACAGGCCGCATTATCTTCATAGATAATGGTAGGTAATTTTATCGAACCAATTCCACATGACTGTTGTATGTGGTTTATCATTCTGCGAAGCCATACACATTCGCATGTTGCTTCAAATAATGAAATTATTTCAGAATGATTGGTAGATGTTGCCACCAGAGTCTGCTTTGAAGACTTCCATGATATAGCAGTACCACTATGTAGGAACACAAAACCGGTTTGAGATCTGGCATCGTGGGGATCAGACAAATAACCGGCATCTGCATATCCAATCATACCAGAGTCCAGATTTCTTTGGAACTGGTAAAATAGGCCAAGATCCTTTGTGCCTTGGAGATATCGAAAGATATTCTTCACTCCAGACCAATGACGTTTAGTGGGAGGTGCGCTATGTCTAGCAAGTAGATTTACTGCAAATGCAATATCAGGTCTTGTGCAATTTGCAAGATACATAAGCGCTCCAATGGCACTGAGGTATGGAACTCCAGGTCCCAACACCTCTTCTCCATCATCCCTCGGTCTGAACGGATCTTTCTCTACGTCTAGAGATCGAACCACCATAGGAGTTTTAGATGGATAGGATTTGTCCATATTGAATTTTTCCAATATTTTCTGGATAGGCAGCTTGGTGTACCATGATTCCTGAGGGAATGTGCTGAAGTTGAATACCTAAGCAAAATTTGGTTTTACCCAAATCCTTCATCTCAAATTCCATCTTTAGGTGATTGTGTGCTTCATCAATGTCTGGTGTGCTGCCAATGATGTTGAGATCATCAACATACACAGAAATTATGCAAAATCCTGTAGAGGACTTCTTGATGAAAACACATGGGCAATCAGCACTATTGGAGTAACCATTCTGAAGAAGGAACTCACTGAGTCGGTTGTACCACATCCGTCCCGACTGCCTTAAGCCATATAATGACTTATTCAGCTTTACACAATACATGTTGCGTTTTGCATTTTTATTCGGGACAGAGATTCCACCAGGAACCTTCATATATATGTCCGAATCTAGTGACCCGTAAAGATATGCAGTCACGACATCCATCAACTGCATAGATAGACGATTTTGCACTGCCAAAGATATAAGATATCGGAAAGTGGTTGCACTCATTACTGGAGAGTATGTTTCAGTGAAATCAATGCCGGGTTTCTGCGTGAAACCTTGTGCTACGAGCCTTGCTTTGTATCTCACCACCTCATTGTTCTCATTCCGTTTCCGGAGAAAAACCCATTTGAATCCCACAGGGAAAACACTGGGAGGTGTCGGTATTGCTTCAGTGAATACCTTTCTTTTGTTAAGCGAGGCAATTTCTGCTTGGATTGCATCCTTCCATTTAGGCCAGTCGGAGCGCTTTTGGCACTCTACGATAGACCTTGGATCATGATCGGTGAGAAGGGTATCTGCAATCTTTTCAGCAAAATATATGTCGACAGTCGTAGTCTTACGGTCAAATGATTCTCCAGAATCAACATAGTTGATAGAAATTTCCTGCACCCCTAGTGACTCTTCGTGATTTCCCAATACGATTGAGTCTAGGTGTTCCGATGTCCCACTAGTGTGTGCAAGCTGGAGCTGGGTTGTGGAGGTTGCCCTTCCACTGGGTGTATACTACCCATCAGGTGTTCGTCAACGTTGAGCTGACTTGCATTTACCGTCTTTGAGGAATTTCTCCTCTCTCTCCTTTGCTCCTTGCGAGAAGCAGGATCTGGGCCAGAGGCCATACTACTCCCCCTCTTTTTGGGAACGGGGAGTTGAGTGGTTTTAGTTGGTACCTCCACTCTTCCAGGCGCGTTTCTGGCTGGATTCAAGGATTTAGTTACACCTTTTAGATCAGTAAATGAATCTGGCAGATTATTTGCAAGATGTTGCAAATTAATAATCTTCCAAACTTGAAGTTCGGTCTCTTGGGTACGTGGATCAGAGGATGAAATGGCATGAGCATTCCAATCAATTTCCGGGCATTCTTTCTGGTACTTGAAATCTCCCCCTAATGCCGGAAAATGTTCCTCATTAAATATACAATCGGCGTGACGGGCTGTGAACAGATCCTCAGTCAGGGGTTCCAGGTACTTGATAATCAACGCGATTTGTACCCCACATAGATCCCCAATTTCCTGTGTGGGCCCATAGATGTCCGCTGAGGTGGTGAGATCGGGATGTATGCAGCACATCCGAACTTACGCAGATGGGAAATACTTGGAGGATTTCCACGTATCAATTCCAGAGGGGAAGAACTGTGATATGCAGTTGGCCTCAATTGTATCAAGTCAGCAGCGTGTAAAACGGCATGACCCCAACAAGAGGTTGGCAAGTTGCAATTCGTCAACAAAGGTCTTGCAATGAGTTTAATCCTCTTAATCAATGCTTCAGCCAAACCATTTTGTGTATGGACATATGGAACAGAGTGCTGAACTTCAATCCCCAAAGCCATGCAATAATCATTGAAAGCATGTGAGGAGAATTCTGCAGCATTGTCCATTCGAATTGTCTTAATTCGATTTTCAGGATAATGGGCTTGCAACTTAATGACTTGCCTCATTATCTTGGCAAATGCATGGTTCCGTGTGGATAGAAGACACACGTGTGACCATCGTGTAGATGCGTCAATCAGAACCATGAAATACCTGAAAGGTCCAGATAATGGCTGAATGGGACCACAAATGTCTCCTTGAATACGTTCAAGGAACTGAAGTGGTTCAGCTTGTATTTTGAGATGCGAGGGCCTCAAAATTAGCTTTCCCGTGGCACAAGATGTGCACACAAAATCAAAAGATTGAGGAAATTTTGACTCAAGCAAATTATGACCAATGGAATTGCTGGTAATTTTTCTCATCATCCCGATTCCGGGATGGCCTAGGCGATCATGCCAGGTTTGGAATGCATTAACATTCTGAAAAATTACTTTGTATGCAACATGTTCTACGTGTTTGATGTACGTATAGTACAAACTGGACGATAGAGAAGGAATTTTCTCATGTACCTTTTTGCCATATCCGTGATCTTTGGTAAAGAGTAGATACTCCTCTTTGTTGTCTTCATGAGTTTAAATGTGAAAACCATTTTTACGGATATCTCGATAACTGATCAGGGTACGTGAAGAATCGGGATACAGTAAAGCATCCTCAATTGTCACATGTGTACCACTTGGGAGGGTGAAGATGGCACGTCCAGTACCAACAATCACAGTATCGCGTCCAGCGATAGTAAGAATATCTTCATTAGTCTTTTTCAGAGTTTGGAAGTATTTCATCTCCCTCAGTATGGAGTTTGTGGCACCACTGTCCACAAGGCATAATTCCTCATCCATCGGATTGTCCCCGTAGAGAACGACGGCGAGTTCTTCTTCCCTTCTCCTTTTCTGCTTTTCGCTCTTAGGAGAGTTCTACGTGCTGATAACGTATTCTAAATCGAATGAACGAATTGATTCTCTTGTCGATGGTTACAGGAAGGATTTATATCCCCTGAAGAGACACGATGATCTAAAGAGATGCATTGGTTCCAGGCGGACGCGAGGGAAGCGACGTTGCGCCGCTGGACACAGGCGTCCGTGCGGGCGCAACCGTTCTCTCGATGGTCGAGGGAAGATTTCCCTTTTAATCTTAACAAGTTCTATCGAGCGCTGGCCTACGGGAAATTTCACATCGCATTTTAACTGAGCTGGACCAGTACCGCTTGCGCATCGCTTGTTTAGGAGGATTGGTTATTGTTACTTCAGTCTGGTTTTCTTCATGTTTTTTTCTTTTCAATCGTTTTCTTTGTTTCTTTATGTTTTTTTCGGCTTCTGTTTTCTTAGCTTTTTCACCGCTTATCATTATTTATTTTCTTGGTTCCTGGTTTTCTCTTTATTTTTTTCCATGATTTTTTATTTGTTTCTTCCTTCCTCGGTTTAATTGTTTTTCTTTCGTTTCTTTTCTTTTCTTGTGTTTCATTCTTTTCCAATTTTGTTTGTTCCTTTCACTGTTTTTACTGGTTTGTTCTTTTCTTTCCCTTTTTCTTTGTTTTTTTCTCGGGTTTCATTGTTTTTAATTTTTCTTTGTTTCTTTGTCTCTTTGTTTCCTTCCTTTTTTTTCTTGTACATTTTTCATACACATAAGGAACATACTATATATCCACGTTTCACATTTTTCAAATACATGATTAATTTTATAGATTTTTTTTTCTAATTTTATCCATACACATTGCAAATTTTTAATAAATCTGGAACATTTCTCATGTACATGTTTAATAATTGGGGAATACATAATTACCATTCCTTTTAAACATATATTTTCATGTCTATGTTGAAATAAACATGAACATGTTTTGTATACATCAGGACCATTTTGCATATGCTCATTCAGTATTTTCTACAAAAATGGTTAACAGTTCTCAGAATATATAGTTACTGATGCCAACTTTTAATTCTTTTAAGCACCAGGAACATGTCATGTCTAGACGTTTAAAAGTTTTCAAATACAAGATTTAATTTTTTCAATATATATTTTTAAGTCGACTTTTTGCATGTGCATTGTACATTTTTTATACATCAGGAACATTTTGTATATACATGTTTAATACTTTCAAATACATGATTAACAGTTTTGAAAACTTTTTTTGATAACTACTTATTTACACACACATTGTAAAAATTATGTATGCATTTTCCGTATGCATTGGAGATATTTGTTCATCCACATTTGACATTTTTCAAATGGATGATTACCAGTTTTTAAATATTCAATATGTTTAAATATATATTCTAAATATTTAGAGGTACATTTTTTAAGAAAATGAAGAAAAAAGAAACACACACACGCGCGCGCACACACACATATCTCGCTAAGATAGGCGTGCCCCTATGGCTCGCTTATAGCAAGACCTAGGTATCCTCGCGTCAAGCAAATTGCGAGATGGACGGCCCATTTGTGCAGGATTCCACGACCTTGTTTTCTGTTTTTTCTTCGTTTTTACTTTTGTTTATATTTCTAAATACTCTAACTATTATATTAAAAAAACTTTTCAAAAAAATTTAACAAGCATTTGAATATATTTTTATTTATATAGAGAAAATATTAATCATGTATATGACAGATATATACAAAAATATAAAATGTTTGTGAAAATATTTGATCATGTATTTTAATAATATACATCCAAGTATTTTAGAAAAATGTAACAATTATTGGGAAAAAATAAACTATTTTAAAAATGTGAAAGGTGTATAGGAAAATGTTGAACATGTATTAAAATTTTTAAAAATTCTCTTTGAATAACCTTAATCAAGCTTTGAGAAAAAGTTAAATGTTGCTAGAAAAAGTCAAATGTGTATTGAAAGAACATCGACCGTGTATTTAACAAATGTTAATCTGATAATTGTAAATTGTTAATTAAGCATTTGGAAAATGCTAAATGTGTATGGAAAGAATGTATACCATGTATTAAAAAAATTATACTTGTATTTGAAAAATGTTAATCAAGCATTCAAAAAAATGGTTATATGTGTATAGAAAAAACTTGGCAATGTATTCTAAAAATATTAATAAGTTATTTAGAAAATGTTAATCTAGCATTTGAAAAATGTTAAATGTGTATTCAAAAAATATTCACATTGTATTCAATAAATATTAAACGTGTATTAAAAACCATGAAAAATGTATTAAAGATGTGTATTAAAAATGTATTAGATACACACCAAAATAATGTATAGAATAACCTGAAGGAAATATGCCCTAAGGCAATAATAAAGTTGTTATTTATATTTCCTTATATATCATGATAAATGTCTTTTATTCATGCCAGTATTGCATTAACCGAAAACTTGATATATGTGTCAATACATAGACGAAAGTCAATGTCCCTAGTAAGCCTCTACTAGACTAGCTCATTAATCAAAGATGGTTGAGTTTTCTAACCATAGACATGTGTTGTCATTTGATTAACGGGATCAAATCATTAGGAGAATGATGTGATGGACATAACCCATCTGTTACCTTAGTGTATTGATCGTATAGTTTTTATCGCTACTGATTTTTTCATGTCAAATACATATTCCTCACACTATGAGATTATGCAACTCCCGGATACCGGAAATATGCCTTGTGTGCTATCAAACGTCACAACGTAACTGGATGATTATAAAGATGCTCTACAGGTATCTCCGAAGGTGTTTTGTTGAGTTGCCATAGATCGAGAATAAGATTTGTCACTCCGAGTATCGAAGAGGTATCTCTGGGCCCTCTCGGTAATACACATCATAATAAGCCTTGTGTAAGGGCATATTTAGCCCGATGGTGTTTTGGTGATTGATGACAATGCATTTGCGGACTAATCATGTGTTATAAGCTCTTTCAGATATATCTCACCTAGGCACAAGACGATTAGATGCCCCTCGGAATCTATGGAAGACGGTGTTTCCTTTTGCTTATTTTTCGGTGGATCTGAGTAATAGGAAAACCGTACTATTAAGAGGGGATCCGCTTTGGCAAGGTTTGGGTGGAATCAACACATACACTTTCTTATCGCACCCACCATACCTTCCCGCCTCAATGGAGTCCTTCTTTCCCATCTTCTCTGGTTTTCCTGGCTCCAGCGGTAGTACCGCGGGCCTTAGCGGTAGTACCGCCCCACTAAGCGGTAGTACCGCTTGGTGCACTCTGCGGTAGTACCGCTGCTGCTCCGTGTTACCACCGCCTCGACTCGCGAGCGCTTTTTCGTGTCGGGTTTTGCGGTGCTAGGAGCGGTAGTACCGCCCTGCAACCGCGGTAGTACCGCTCTGGGTCCCAGCCCCCCTGGCACGGCAGTACCGCTTGGAGGGAAACGGTAGTACCGCTGTATAAGCAGTAGTGCCGCTCGCTCAAGCGGTAGTACCGCTCTTTGCGGGGCTGAGTGGGGGGATAACGGTTGGATTGTCACCCCCACTATAAAAAGGCATCTTCTTCCTCCTTGTTGACTCACCTCTTCCCCCACATACTCCATTGTTGCTCCAAGCTCCATTTTCACCCGATCTCTCTCCCTAGCCAATCAAACTTGTTGATTTGCTCGGGATTGCTTGAGAAGGCATCGATCTACACTTCCACCAAGAGATATTTGATTCCCCCCACTAATCCCTAGCGGATCTTTTTACTCTTGGGTGTTTGAGAACCTAGACGGTCGAGGTCACCTCGAAGCCATATTCCATTGTGGTGAAGCTTCGTGGTATCGTTGGGAGCCTCCAATTTAGTTGTGGAGATAGACCCAACCTTGTTTGTAAAGGTTCGGTTGCCGCCTTCAAGGGCACCACTAGTGGAATCACGACACCTTGCATCGTGTGAGGGCGTGAGGAGGATACGGTGGCCCTAGTGGCTTCTTGGGGAGCATTGTGCCTCCACACCGCTCCAATGGAGACGTACTTCCCCTCAAAGGGAAGGAACTTCGGCAACACATCCTCGTCTTCACCGGTTCCACTTGTGGTTATTTCTTTCCTTTACTTGTGCAAGCTTTACTTGTTTATCTCTTATAGCTTGCTTGTGAGGTTGTTATCTTTACTTCCTATTAGTTGTCATCTTAGTAGCATATCTAGACAACTTACTTTGACGCTTAATTTAAAGTGGTTAAGAAAAGCTAAAAATTGTTAGTTGCCTATTCACTCCCCTCTAGTCAACCATATCGATCCTTTCAATTGGTATCAGAGCCTCGTCTCTTTTTAAGGACTTTACCATCCAAAGAGTATGGGTGACAACGTAGTCGAGACGGAGGATCATTCCGGTGGAACTCCGTCCTTGCCTACGTCCAATGGGGGAGCCTCGGTCTCTCGTGAGGAGTTCAATGTGGCTATGACCACATTGAAAGAATCACTAGCGACCGAGGTCAAAGGCATGTTTAAAGATTTGCTTGAGGGGCTTAAATTATCCACCACACCGTTGGAAGTGGTTCGTCCCGCTACCAATGTGTCGGAGGCTAATCCCCACAAGGGAGAAGCTAGTAGTGAACAAGCCCCGGTTACTAAGAATGGGAGTGGGATCTTTGCCCACTCCGCTCCTCCTACTCACTATGGAGGACCCGTTCCCACACCTCATTTAAATTCCGTTGGGCCTCCTCCCAAGTTTATAAAGAACTCTGATTTTGCTACTTGGGTATTTCGATTCAAACGTCATATAAATCATTGCTCTACTAATCTTTGGAGAATCATTGAGCAAGGTTTTTATCCACGCGATCCCGACAACATGACTCCGAGAGAAACTGCGGATCATCAATTCAACGAGTCCGTTCTTTGCATACTTCAAGATGCTATTCCTCCCGAAGACATTGCACATCTTCGACCCTTCACTGTGGCCAAGGAAGCTTGGGAGCATGTTGGCACTATGTACAAGGGGAGTGTTAGCATTCAACGCTCTAACTATGAAGTTGTGCAAGATGAGGCCGATGAGTTTGCTATGATCGAAGAAGAAGATCCTCGTGAACTCTATCGGAGGTTAACCACTCTTGCGGTCTCTCTTCGAGATCATGGGAGTAAGGACACGGATGACAATTGGATCAAGCGCAAGTTTCTCAAGGACATGATGCCCTATCATAAGGCCATGTCCTCTGTCATCCATCAAAGACCGGATTTCCACCACTTGTCATCAAATGAAGTGTTGGATGAATTTGTTGCCATGAGGATCTTGGACATGACCGCCGACAATGCGGTCTTAAGAGCTCAACGATCGAAGAATCCTAACCTCGCCTTGAAGGCCAAGGCCTGTGCGGAAGAAGAAGAGGTGGAGGATGATGATGAGAGTAGCCCTGAGGACACCAAATATGCATATCATGAACACATGGCTCTTGCTTCACGACAATTTTGGGGCAACAAGAAGAACACAAGACCCAACTTCAACAGGAACAACTCAAGTGGGAACAAGGGCAAGCAATGAGTGAGGACATGCTTCAACTGTGGAAATGTAAGCCACTTCGTTGCGGATTGCCCATATGAGAAAAGAGAAGACTTTGGAGGCAAGCTTATCCGGAAGGACAAGGCAAAGTCTTATCCCAACAAGAACAACTTCAACAAGAAGACTCCTCCTAAAGGGTTGGTGGCCCAAGAAGAATATGTTGAGGATGATGATAATGATGAAGATGATGAGATGGTCACCATGGCCACAATTGCTACTGCTACTACTCCGCACTCATCTCTCTTCGACTCACCAAATGAGAACATCACCGCCAAGTGTCTCATGGCCAAGGCCACCAACAAGGTAACCCCAAACATCAATACTAATATCACTTCTAATCCTTCATTGACGGATTGTATTGATGAGAGTGAGGGAACTAAGGAAGGAGAGAATGAATTTGAGTTGTTCATGAACAAACTCAAGGGCAAACCCAAGAAGCATTTTGTTGCTCTCTTGGAACAACTCGGTGAGGCCAATGACGTGATCGAGGCTCACGAGGAGACCCTTGTTAAAATGGAAGGTCATAGTTGAGACTATGCCGATGAAATATCGGATCTCTCTAATGCTCTAGAGGAAGAGCGTGGTCTTCGTTTGGCTCTTGAGGAGTCACACAACGATGATCATGCTAAATTAAAGAAAGATCTCGATCATGCTTTAGTTGTCTCTCGCATGCTTAACTTCGAGAAGGCAAAACTTGGGGTTGACCACGATAGACTCAAGGAGGAGTTTGCTATACTTGACAAGGCTCACAAGGCCTTGAAAGGTATGCATGCTTCCCTCAAGGAGTCTCATGATCAACTCCAAGTTTCGCTAACCAAAGAAAAGGCCATATTTCCTCGCATGGTGTTGATTGATAATGCAAATGCTACTAACCCATGTTGCAAGCATGTGCATCTTGTTGAAGAAAATGCCAAGTTGAAGATGCAACTTGAGAAAGGCCTTGTGACATGCATACAAGGTGAGAAGAACCTCAACAACCTTTTGAGCAATCAAAAGGAGGTTGTGGCAAAGGAAGGAATTGGGTTTGCTCCTAAGCCCAAGAAGAAGAAGAATGACAAGACCAAGCTACCTCCCCCTCTCCGACAAACCTTTGTGAAAGAGGGTGAGATCGGCTCTAAGAAGAAGAACGATGCGAAGGGTGGAGGTGTCAAGAAAAACCCCACCATACCATCAAACATGGCCGGCGACTTTAATCCTTCATATGTTTTATGTCGTGCTAGTGATGGTCATGTATTCGCTAAATTTGTTGGTTCTTCCTATGAGTACATTGAATGGTCTATTTGGGTTCCTAAGACCCTTGTTACTAACCTCAAAGGACCCATCACCAAATGGGTACCTAAATCCAAGCACTGATCTCTTGTAGGGGTTTGCTTCCGGTGGGGGATCATGGTTGCTTGATAGTGGAGCTACAAATCATATGACCGGAAGCAAAGACTTGGTGGTGGACGTGCATCTAGGTTCATCTATGGCCATCAACGTCGAATGGGGTGATGCTTCATCTTCTAAGGTATTGGGGCTTGGCAAGGTTGTTGTTTCTCACGATCTCACGATCGAGAAAGTCATGCTTGTTGAGTCCCTTGCATACAATTTACTTTCTGTTCGCCAACTTGCACTCATGAGCTTTGTCACATTCTTTGATATTGATACCGTGGCCCTCTTGTGGAGTAAGACTCTTAAAGTAGCCTATGTTGGGCATGTCGAGAACGGTCTTTATGTGGTTAACTTCTCGAAGCAACCCACTAAGATCGCGACATGCCTAATGGCTAAAGTTGATGTGGGATGGCTTTGCATCGCCGTTTGGCCCATGTCAATATGAGATCTTTGCAAAGTCTTCTCAAGGGGGACCATGTCCGTGGACTAACAAATGTTAGCTTTGCCAAAGATCATGCTTGCAGGGCTTGTATTGAAGGAAAGTTACATGAGACGGCTCACCCTCCCACGACTATCATCTATTCAAAAAGACCCCTAGAGCTCCTTCACATGGACCTCTTTGGGCCTCCATCTTTTGATAGTCTTGGGGGTAGAAAGTATTGCTTGGTGATTGTGGATGATTATTCAAGATACACCTGGGTATACTTCTTCAAGAAGAAGAGTGAGACCCAACAAACCGTTATCAACTTTGCAAATGAAGCTCAACGACAACATGAAGCAAAGATTTTGATGATCCAAAGTGACAACGGCACCGAGTTCAAGAACTACACCTTGGATGAGTTTCTTAGTGATGAGGGGATCAAACATCAATATGCAGCACCCTATACCCCTCAACAAAACGGTGTAGCGGAGAGAAAGAACCGGACTCTGATGGATGCTGCAAGGACCATGATGGCGGAATTCAAATCTCCATACAACTTTTGGGCCGAAGCCATCAACACCGCGTGTCATGCATCCAATCGACTCTATCTCCGCAAAGGCTTGAACAAAACTCCATATGAGATACTCACCGGTAATAAGCCCAATATCAAGTACTTCCGGGTGTTCGGGTGTAAGTGTTTCATCCTCAAGAAAGGTGTTCGCTTGTCTAAATTTGAATCTAGAGCTCATGAGGGCATATTTGTTGGTTATGCTACAAACTCTCACGCTTACCGTGTCCTCAAGAAGTCCAATGGACTCATTGAGGAGACGAGTAACGTAGAGTTTGATGAGAATAACGGCTCCCAAGTGGAGCAAAGTGGTACTTGTGATGTAGGTGATGAAATTCCTCCTCAAGCCATAAGAAGAATGGGCGTTGGATATATCCTACCCATTGAGGAACCCCTTGTGGCCGACGGAGAAGGACAATGTTCCACTCAAGTGGAACCATCACCAACCCAAGACCAACACGCTTCCGAAGAACAAAGTGAAGGCCCTCAACCGGACGAACAAGGCCAAGTGCAAGATCAATCCCAAGTTGGTGGGGAGCCACCAAATGATACACAAGGCCAAGTTCTTTCCTTCGAGCAAGATCAAGGTCAAGAGAAAGCTCAAGATCAAGGTCTAGCTCCTGACGTCGCTCAAGATGATCAACTCAGTGCTCCTCAGTTATCTCTTGAAGAGCAATTGGAGCATCGTGCTGCAAAAATTGCCTCCAGGCTTGCTTCCAGAGAACATCACATGGAGAATATTCTAGGAAGCATCAAAAGGGGGTAAGCACTCGTAGACAATTAGCAAACTATTGTGCTCATCAAGCTTTTGTCTCCTGTGCTGAACCTCAGAAGGTTTATGAGGCGCTCGAAGACCCTGATTGGCTTAATGCCATGCATGAAGAACTCCATAACTTCGAGTGCAACAAAGTGTGGCGTCTGGTGCCAAGGCCTAAGGAGAACCATAATGTCATTGGAACCAAGTGGATCTTTAAGAACAAGCAAGATGCTCATGGCATTGTCATCCGCAACAAGGCGTGTCTGGTGGCTCAAGGCTACTCCCAAGTCGAGGGTATCGACTACGGTGAAACCTTTGCCCCCGTTGCTCGCCTTGAATCCATTCGTTTGTTGCTTGCCTATGCTTCCCATCATAACTTTAAATTGCAACAAATGGATGTGAAAAGTGCATTTCTTAATGGTCCTATTAATGAGTTGGTGTATGTTAAACAACCCCCGGGGTTTGAGGATCCCAAGCTCCCCAATCACATGTACCAACTCGATAAGGCACTCTATGGCCTTAAACAAGCCCCACGTGCGTGGTATGAGCATCTTACCGAGTTGTTACAAGATCGTGGGTTTGAAACTGGGAAAATCGACCCCACTCTTTTTACTAAGAAGGTCAAAGGGGAGTTGTTTGTCTGTCAACTATATGTAGATGATATTATCTTTGGTTTTCCTAACAAAGCTTTCAATGATGAGTTCGCCGCACTCATGACCACACATTTTGAGATGTCCATGATGGGAGAGTTGAAGTACTTCCTTGGGTTTGAGATGAAGCAAAGAAGAGAAGGGATCTTTCATCAAACAATCCAAGTATACTTAAGACATGCTCAAGAGGTTCAATCTAAGTGATGTCAAGCCGGCTACTACTCCCATGCCAACCAAGTGCCAACTTGACGTTGATCCCAATGGTAAAGCGGTGGATCAAAAGGTATATCGCTCTATGATCGGTTCCTTGCTTTACCTTTGTGCATCTAGACCGGATATTATGTTGAGTGTGGGAATCTGTGCACGGTTTCAAGCCTCACCTAAGGAAAGTCACTTTGTGGCAGTCAAGCGAATCTTTCGATATTTGGCTCATACCCCAAACTTTGGCTTATGGTACCCAAGAGGAGCAAACTTCAACCTTGTAGGTTTCTCTGATTCGGACTGGGCGGGAGACAAAGTGGATACGAAGTCCACTTCCGGAGGGTGTCAATTTCTTGGTTGCTCTCTCGTAAGTTGGTCATCCAAAAAGCAAAGTTGTGTGTCTCTCTCGTCCACCGAAGCAGAGTATGTGGCAGCTGGCAGTTGTTGTGCTCAACTTCTATGGATGAGGCAAACTTTAAAGGATTACGGTGTCACTTGTGACAAAGTGCCTCTTTGGTGTGACAATGAAAGCGCCATCAAGATTTCTCTCAACCCGGTGCAACACTTCAAGACGAAGCATATAGAGATTCAGTATCACTTCATCGGGATCATATACGGCTAGGAGAGATCGAGCTTCACTATGTCAACACTCATGATAACCTTGCAGATATCTTCACAAAGCCATTGGATGAAGCAAGATTTCGCGAGTTAAGGCATGAGCTAAATATCATTGATTTGCGCAATGTGGCTTGAGCACGTGCACACCCCACCATACTCTTCATAGTGTCTAATCTAGATGTAGGCATGGACATAGGGGGAGCATTGTTCTCTCAATGAACTCTCTCTCCCCCCATTATGCATAAATTGATCAAGTCTTTCATTAACCATCTTTGATGGTACTTTTGCTTCAAGGACGAGTTTTGGTCATGGGCCCAAGGTTAAAATCTTCGCGGCGCCATACCTCTTGACTCAAACATAGGTGACTTCGGTCACCGCCCTCTCTTGTAGAGGTGTTTCTTATCTCTTGCTAGTGTGTGTGTGTGTGTGTGGTGTTTTGTTTTTCTTTGCTTGTGTTTTTTTAGCTAAGCCGTGAACCTTAGTTGCCGTGGCTTGCTGGGCGGTACTACCACTGGTGGTGCGCGGTACTACCGCTTATAAGCGGTACTACCGCTCACCAGCGCGGTACTACCGCTGCGGGGCGGTACGTGGGGGATATATCGGGGCAGGGGGAGGTTTCTCTCCCCCATACCCATTCACTCGCCCCCTCGTTCCTCTCTCTCTCTCTCTCCAGCAGGGGGAGGGCTCCGGCGAATCTCCTCCTCCGGGGTGTTCCTCTCCTTTTCCTTCGGTGGAGTCGATCCCCACTTAGTCCTCTTGCCATGGATGCCGGTATTGCCCCCGTTCCTCTTCTCCTCTTGTCTCTTTTTCAGATCTTGTGTTTTAGGGGCAATAGTGTTTGCATCTTTAGATTTTTGGCTAAATCTAGGCTTGAGTAGGATGGAGAAAGCAACTGGACTGTCTATATTAGAGTATGGTAGAAATATTTTTGAATTTGACAGGTCGGTAGTGCCGGATCTGACCACGGTAGTAGGAAACTGCTGTTTCCCCGCCTCGAGCAGTACTACCGCTCTCTTGGAGCGGTACTACCGCTTAACAGATCGCGGTACTACCGCTGCTTGCCAAGTTCAAGAATATTTCTTCATTCTGTGATCTTCTTTTGTTGTGTTCGTTGGCTTATGCTCGTTCCTTTTGGTTGGTTCGCCTGTTTTTGTGTTTGGTTCCAGGTGATGAACATCCTGAGCATCAAGCTCGCCATATCAACCCCAATCGTGCAACCTCGAAGCGCTACCGCACATCTGAGTCTGCTGGAGGTTCCTCGAGTGCTCCACCTCCACCTCAATAGAAGAAGAAGTCCATGGCAAAGCCAAAGGGCAAAACTGCGACCCAAATGAGTGGCAAGGAGTTCTGGGCAAGGCGTCGCCGCAATCCCTATGAGGTTGATCAAGAACCCAATTTGGTCAACCGTCCGTTCTGGAACCGCTTTTAGTTTGCCGTCTACTTTGATGTGCTCAAGGCTAAGAAGAATCTCTTTGTCAGTGTTCGCTCCATCGACACAGAATACCTGGAGAAGGATCATGTGTATTTTGGCGATGCTCTTCAGATGTGCACTCAGCTTAACATTCTCCAGATCATTCAGTTCAACAAGGACTTTGATGCAGGTCTTGTGGCTCAATTCTATGCCACTGTCCATCTAGGGACGGATGAGGACAGAACTCTGACATGGATGACCAATGGCAAATTGTTGTCTGTCAAGTGGAAGGCTTTCATGGAGTTACTTGGGGTGGAAGACCAGGGGGTTGAGACTCCGGTTGGCTTTCGTCCTCATCAGAACACTACCTCCACTCACAAGCAAGCTCTCTGGCCCTACAACACTGTGAAGGTCCACCCTGAGACTAAGAAGGTAACATATGGGTTGTCTGCCTATCTGGATATCCTTCACCGCATCTTCCGTGAAACTCTCTTCCCTCGGGTTGGGAATCATGACATGGTTCACTCCTATCTCGTGGACATGCTTCTCTTTTGCCAACATCAGTTAGAGAGGAACACTGGTGAGACCTTGGATATTTCACATGTGATGTGGTCTGAGCTCTTGTCTGCTATTTCTGAACGCAAGTGCCTAATCTATGGACCTTTCATCATGTTGCTGATTGAGAAGGCGTGGGATCATGTCTATCCCAACGTGTTGCTGGAAACTGGAGAGTTGGTGTCTCATGAGATCAAGAGTCTGAGGAGGAAGGACAACTGGGGCACTCATGCTCCCAAGTCTGGAGGTTCATCCTCCGCTGCTGCTATGGAGACTGAGGAGGCTGAGGCTGAGGCGGATGATGATGATGACTATGAGCCATCTGGTGCAGAGCCCTCGTGGGCAAAGAAGCTCAAGCGGAAGATGAAGAAGATGTTTTGCATGGAGTCTCATGGTCAGTACATGACTCATGTGGCAGAGAAGAAGGCCAGGGGACGTCACAAGGAGCTCATGCGTCAGTTGGGTGCGGCTGTGGTCAGTGGCTCTGAGGAACATGTAACCGAGGAGGAAGAGTGGATCCAGCAGCACTGCCCGTGGACAGATTCCGACGCCGAGCAGTTTCAGGTTGACGACGACGAAGCAGATGACCCAGCTGAGATCTGATGTTCGAGACCTTCACCTGCTCTCACCTGTAGCCGTAGCTTAGCTCTCTGCCCTTTTGGTGTCTCGATGCCAAAGGGGGAGAGAGTTTAGGGATTTGTGTCGTTGCCTTTGTGTTCCTGTCGTTTGTGCTTTTTTGTCTTGTGCTTTGGTTGGTTTTCGTGAGACCTAAGTTCCCGTCATATGGTGTGAGACATATGCTACCTTACCCTATCTTATTTATGTACCTGGTACTCTCTAGCATACATGATTATCTTACTATTTACTATGCTCTCATATATCTTGCTTAGGTTGTTGGTCTTTAAAATATAGGGGGAGTGTTGATCCTAGTATGTGAGCTGTGCAGTCCAAAGCACTTATCTAGATAGCACACATCTAGGGGGAGCCCGTCTATATTTTAGGGGTGTGGATTTTGCATTTACTTTATGTCATTATTCCTTTTGTGCACATCCCATTTTGTCATCAGTCCACCAAAAAGGGGGAGATTGTAAGGGCATATTTAGCCCGATGGTGTTTTGATGATTGATGACAATGCGTTTGCGGACTAATCATGTGTTCTAAGAGGGGATCCGCTTTGGTAAGGTTTGGGCGGAATCAACACGTACACTTTCTTATCGCACCCACCATACCTTCCCGCCTCAATGGAGTCCTTCTTTCCCATCTTCTCTGGTTTTCCTGGCTCCAGCGGTAGTACCGCGGGCCTTAGCGGTAGTACCGCCTGAGTGCCTCAAGCGGTAGTACCGCCCCACTAAGCGGTAGTACCGCTTGGTGCACTCTGCGGTAGTACCGCTACTGCTCCGTGTTACCACCGCCTCGACTCGCGAGCGCTTTTTCGTGTCGGGTTTTGCGGTGCTAGGAGCGGTAGTACCGCTCCCAGCGGTAGTACCGCCCTGCAACCGCGGTAGTACCGCTCTGGGTCCCAGCCCCCCTGGCGCGGCAGTACCGCTTGAAGGGAAACAATAGTACCGCTGTATAAGCGGTAGTACCGCTCGCTCAAGCGGTAGTACCGCTCTCTGCGGGGCTGAGTGGGGGGATAACGGTTGGATTGTTCCCCCCACTACAAAAAGGCATCTTCTTCCTCCTTGTTGACTCACCTCTTCCCCCACATACTCCATTGTTGCTCCAAGCTCCATTTTCGCCCGATCTCTCTCCCTAGCCAATCAAACTTGTTGATTTGCTCGGGATTGCTTGAGAAGGCATCGATCTACACTTTCACCAAGAGATATTTGATTCCCCCCACTAATCCCTAGCGGATCTTGTTACTCTTGGGTGTTTGAGCACCCTAGACGGTTGAGGTCACCTCGAAGCCATATTCTATTGTGGTGAAGCTTTGTGGTATCGTTGGGAGCCTCCAATTTAGTTGTGGAGATAGCCACAACCTTGTTTGTAAAGGTTCGGTTGCCGCCTTCAAGGGCACCACTAGTGGAATCACGGCACCTTGCATCCTGTGAGGGCGTGAGGAGGATACGGTGGCCCTAGTGGCTTCTTGGTGAGCATTGTGCCTCCACACCGCTCCAACGGAGACGTACTTCCCCTCAAAGGGAAGGAACTTCGGCAACACATCCTCATCTTCCCCTCAAAGACGTATGCTCCCACTCACTTTCTTGTAAATACATGCTTCTCCAAAAGTCTGTATAAAACCATATGCTTTGATCTCCTCATCAAAGCATATATTCCAACTCCGAGATGCTTGCACCAATCCATAATTGGATCGCTGGAGCTTGTACACTTTGTTAGCACCTTTATGATCGACAAAACCTTCTGGTTGCATCATATACAACTCTTCTTTAAGATATCTATTAAGGAATGCAATTTTGACATCCATTTGCCAGATTTCATAAAATGCGACAATTGCTAACATGATTCAGATAGACTTAAGTATCGCTACGGGTGAGAAAGTCTCATCGTAGTCAACTCCTTGAACTTGTCAAAAACCTTTTTGCACAAGTCGATCTTTGTAGACAGTAACATTACCGTCGGCGTCAGTCTTCCTCTTAAAAATCCATTTATTTTCAATGGCTTGCCGATCATCGGGCAAATCATCCAAAGTCCACACTTTGTTCTCATACATGGATCCCATCTTAGATTCCATGGCCTTAAGCCATTTTGCGGAATCTGGGCTCATCATCGCTTCCTCATAGTTCGCAGGTTCGTCGTGGTCCGGTAACATGACTTCCAGAACCGGATTGCGGTACTACTCTAGCGCGGAATGTACTCTGGTTGACCTACTAGGTTCAGTAGTTTACTTGATCCAAAGTTTCATGATCATCATCATTAGCTTCCTCACTAATTGGTGTAGGCATCAGAGGAACAATTTTCTGTGATGCTCTATTATCGAATTCTAGAGAAGGTACAATTACCTCATCAAGTTCTACTTTCCTCCCACTCACTTCTTTCGAGAGAAACTCCTTCTCTAGAAAGGATCCATTCTTAGCAACAAAAATCTTGCCTTCGGATCTTTGATAGAAGGTGTACCCAACAGTTTATTTTGGGTATCCTATGAAGATGCATTTCTCGAATTTGGGTTCGAGCTTATCAAGCTGAAGCTTTTTCACATAAGCATCGCAACCCCAAACTTTAAGAAATGACAACTTTGGTTTCTTGCCAAACCACAGTTCGTATGGTGTCATCTCAATGGATTTAGATGGTGCCATATTAAACGTGAATGCAGCTGTCTCTAATGCATAAGCCCAAAACGATAGTGGTAAATCGGTAAGAGACATCATAGATCGCACCATATTTAATAAAGTACGGTTACGACGTTCAGACACACCATTATGCTATGGTGTTCCAGGTGGCGTGAGCTGTGAAACTATTCCACATTGTTTCAAATGAAGACCAAACTCATAACTCAAATATTCACCTCCACGATCAGATCGTAGAAACTTTATTTTCTTGTTACGATGATTCTCTACTTCACTCTGAAATTCTTTGAACTTTTCAAATGTTTCAGACTTGTGCTTCATCAAGTAGATATACCCATATCTGCTCAAATGATCAGTGAAGGTGAGAAAATAACGATACCCGCGGCGAGCATCAACACTCATTGGTCTGCATACATCAGTATGTATTATTTCCAATAATTCACTTGCTCGCTCCATTGTTCTGGAGAATGGAGTTTTAGTCATCTTGCCCATGAGGCATGGTTCGCAAGCATCAAATGATTCATAATCAAGTGATTCCAAAAGTCCATCAGCATGGAGTTTCTTCACGCGCTTTACACCAATATAACCTAAACGACAGCGCCACAAGTATGTTGCAGTATCATTATCAACTCTGCATCTTTTGGCTTCAATATTATGAATATGTGTATTTAATACGATTGAGATTCAATAAATCATTCACCTTGGGTGTATGACCATAGAAGGTTTTATTCATGTAAACAGAATAACAATTATTCTCTCACTTAAATGAATAACCATATTGCAATAAACATGATCCAATCTTCTTCATGCTCAACGCAAACACCAAATAACAATTATTTAGGTTTAACACTAATCCCGAAAGTACAGGGAGTGTGCGGTGATGATCATATCAATATTGGAACTACTTCCAACACACATTGTTGATGTCTACTACACGCTTCTATTCCTGTAGACAGTGTTGGGCCTCCAAGAACAGAGTTTGTAGGACAGCAGCAAATTTCCCTTAAGTGAGTAACCCAAGGTTTATCGAACTCAGGGAAGTGGAGGTTGAACGTACCCCTTTCAAGCAACCCTGCAATCAAGATACAAGAAGTCTCTTGTGTCCCCAACACACCTAATACACTTGTCAGATGTATAGGTGCACTAGTTCGGCGAAGAGATGTTAAATGACAAGTGATATGGATGGCAAAAGATGTATTTGTAATTTGAAATAAAATGGCAGCAAGCAAACATGTAACAAAACTGAAAGTAAACGGTGTTCAATTGATGAAAACAAGGCCTAGGGATCATACTTTCACTAGTGGCAACTCCCAACAACATTGACATACTTTAATCACATGATATTTCCCATAAAACATGCAATGGAGACGCACTCGGAGGTCATTCCTTTGTGGTCAAGAGAGGACGAGAATTATGTAGGGCTACAAAAGCACACCTCAAAGTTCGTAGTTCTTGATCTATGGATTTCCCAATGTCACCGCGGCCATCCAAAGAGAGTACCACAATCACCACAACATATCTAAAGGATAGTCAAAGACAAGCACCAAGAGACTCTCAATCTTCAATCAACACACAAAAGAGGAAATCACTCATGAAAATATTCTTCTAATCCATGTCCAATAGACCGCCGTCACCTTGGTCTCGGGGATTATACTAGATAAAGACAAGTGAGTACATCAATCCAATACATAGAGGAAGGGGAAGTATCATGGGATCACCCAAGATTAACTGTAATGCCCAGGATGGGACTATATCTCCTACGTGTCGAGGCACGACTTAAAGATATAAGCCCATTCTGGAATGATCGCAAGTTTGGTATCTTTGCACGACTCATGTAAAAGAGGGATTAAAATGCAAAAGGAGATAGTTGGCTTACACTCGCCACTTCACACAATACATTACATAAGCCAAAACATCACTCAAAACATCACAGCCCATCTAAGGGTAAGATCCAAAAGCAAGTTACCAAAACATAAAGCCACAGGTCAAGATCGAATCCTAGTAGAAACCACTACTGATCGTCGAAACGTCACAAGCAAACGGCCACTCTCTTCATCGAGCTCCCAGTGAAGTACTTGAACCAGCTTCTGCATCAAACTCGGCTGAACCTGCATCTGGTGTTGTAGTATCTGTGAGCCACGAGGACTCAGCAATCCCATAACCATGGGTATCAAGACTAGCAAAGCTTTGTGGGTAGGAAGAGGTAAAGTGGTGAGGTTGCAGCAGCGGCTAAGCATAATATGGTGGCTAGCCTATGAGTACAAGAATAAGATGAGCTTCTACGCAAACGGTCGCAAAAGTAGTGATCGCTAAAGATCCTAAACTACATACGAATCAAACATAACCCCACCGTGTTCTCTTCTCAACGTGAAAAGAGACAGTCACGGTTACTCACACAGTTGTGTGTTTTACTTCGGATCATCTGTCAAGTTTTCTACAACCGGACATTAACAAATTCCAATCTGCCACATAACCGCGGGCACGGCTTTCGAAAGATCATAACCCTGCAGGGGTGTCCCAACTTAGCCCATCACAAGCTCTCACGATTAGCTGAAGTGATAAATATAATATCATCACTCCTTATCTTAGGGAAATCCGATCAGGCTTGGCGTCTCGGTGCACTAGACATTTCGACAATGGTAAAATAAGTCCAGCAAGACCTCCCGGTGTGTCGACACCCTGATAGTAGCCGCGCATATCTCGTCTTAGGCCACGACCGGATGGGCGATTATACGAGTAATAGCAAACCTCGAGTTTCCCCGTGGTGGCCCCGCATAACCCCCGTTTGGGACCAATACCATCAGCACTGGCCCCCCCTGCTATGTAGAATTAAGAACCCGGGGACGCGACCCCCTATGCAAATTTAATTAATTTAATTAAGTTGTTATTATGAGGCAAAATAAAACCAATGTTGGGCCTTGCTGGAGGAGTTTTATTCAAAGTCGAACTGTCAAGGGGTCCCCATCCACCCATCGTGTAAGGAACGCAAAATCAAGGAACATAATGCCGGTTTATCGGCGCCTAAGGTGGCATGAGTGGAACAAAACACCAATCAAAAGGCCAAGCCTTCCACCCATGCCCAGTATATAGGTGTGTTAATAATAATTATAGATATTGTGATATGACAACAACAAGTTCCCTCCTGGAACAAACTTCATCTTCACCTGCAACTAACAACACTATAAGAGGGGCTGAGCAAGCGGGTAACATAGCCAAACAGTGGTTTTGCTAGGAAGGTGTCAAAGGTTAGAGGTTTCATGGCAACAAGGAGAGGCTGACATAAAGATGGGTAGCGCGACAAGTAACGATAGCATCGAGACAACTAAGCATGGCAATGGTAGTAAAGGTATCCAAGGGTATGATCATCTTGCCTGGGATTCCGCAAGGAAGAAGAACGGGTCCAAGAAGTAGACGGAGCAACATAGTCGAGCGAATCCTCACAACTCCAGAACGAAACCGAAGCTAACCAGAGAAGCAACCGGAAAGAAGCAAACAACACGGTAAACACACAAGCATAAACATGGCATACGATGCACATCCAAATATGATGCATGTCCGTGTTTAATTATGCATGGCATGGCAATGTGCACAAACAACACTACAAGTTAAGTGGAGCTCGATATGCAACGAGTTGCATATTGACGAAACACCACATTTATTTATTTAGTTGACTCTCGTTATTTACAAGACAAGATTAAATGTTTTTAACATAGCAAGAGGTGAATCAAAAGTAAACTACCTATCTAGGCAATTTAAATCAGGCCGGAAATAACAACAACATATCCGGAAAATCCCCATGAGCATGTTTAGTAATTATTAAGCAACAACAATTCACACATATTACTGTTGTTAACATGATGCGGATGACATGATCAAGTTTATGCAATTTTATTAAAAGTTGACATGAAGAAGATAAGAAGCATTTGTCACCGTGGTGGAAGGAAAAAGGTGCCACGGCAACGATCCGAAAATGATGCAACGGCAACATCTCGGTTCCGGTAACCCGTTGAGAGTCCGGTGCAAAAGCAAAGGCGGAGTGATCGAGTCGAACAAGATGAAAGAGGTGGGGTGATCCCGTCACCGGGTTCCCACGAGTCGGCGACGAGGCAACCGAGGAACATGACAAAAGGATGATACGGGCACGGAGCACACAAGGGAAACATTTCATACAACACAACATTCATCCACGGGTCATCGTCTCAGGGTTATACCTTCGGAACAAACGTTCTCGGAGGGGTTCGAGGTCGTCGAGGGACGTAGTGGAAGTAGTGGAAGTAGACGTTCTAGTTCATCGGTAGGGGTACTCATTTCGTAGTGGGAAGTAGTGGTACTCGCGGTCGTAGAGGGAAGTAGTCGAACACGTTTCCGAAGAGGTACTCGCCGGCGGGGTACTTGTCGAGTCATCGTTGACGTAGGGGTACACGTTCGTAGAGGTACTTGCGGTCTCGGCGACGGTAGTTGTTCACGTTCGTAGATGTACTCGTTCCGTTCGTAGATGTTCGAGTCGTCGAGCGTAGTGGTACTTGACGGATCCATAGCGACCATAGTTGTACACAGATTGTCGGACCGGTATCGGTGTTGACGTACGCAGGTCCTCTGTCAAAACAGTAGCACAGGGCAACACAACAACAAAAATCATAGGACACTGCAGCCTGGGGCGACGAGGCCAAACGAGGAGAAGGAGGCCGATGCAGGGGGAGGACGCCGGCGCTGGAGGGAACGATGGCGGGCAGAGGAGGCACTCAGGGAGCTGTGCCCTTGGGCTCCTGGCGCCGGAGGCAGGGCGGCTCCGCTCGGTGTTGCAGCAGCCTTGGCGAGGCCGAGGCGACAAGCCTGAGCGCGCAGGGAACGGCCGGCGGTCGCGGCACGGCTTGAGGGAGAAGAGGCCGGGCGCACGCCGGAGGGAGGCGCGGAGGCTCGGCTCCTGGCGCGGTGACGAGGATGCAGCAAGGCGCGGTGGACTTGGCGCAGAGGCGGGGTGAGCTGGAGGACGGCCGATGCTTCTTCGAGGGGCTGAGGGACGCGGCAGCTCCTGGCGAGCGGACGGTGGCTGCAAGGCGAGGCGGCGGCCTGCGATTGGGGAAAGGGGCGCTGTGGATCGGGGATGAGGGAGAACGAGGGGAGAGGGCTCGGGCGAGCGATGGGAGGAGCGACGAAAGAGGGGATTCGGGATGAGGCCTGGCGGCGCTCGGTGGGAGAGGGGGTCGAGCGACTGGGACGGTTAGGGTTAGCGAGGGCGTCGGCTTTGGGCCAAAAGGCTGGGCCCAGATGGCCAGAAGGCCTGCGGGGAGGAGGAGAAGGCCCACTGCGGCTGGAGGCCATCTCTCTCTCTCTCTCTCTCCCTATTTTAAGAGTGAAAAGGTAAAAACACAGAGAATGAAAGAAAAGGAGAGAAGAAAAGAAAGGGAAGCTAGGCAAGAATTTGCACATGAGGTCAATTTTACTGGACTCGCAAAATTGCGTTGGTTCCCAGAAAAATATGAAAGGGGCATGATTGGAAAATAAATTCAAATTCCTTTGAATTTATTTCAAATGGTGTGAACAAAGACTATGATTTAGAAGTGTCCAAAAATGTTCGGATTTTTGGAGGAGCCTCGATAAAATGGATAAGAATTGTTGGCAAGGTTTTGAAGTCAGACTTGAGATGGAATAGGCCTGAGAATATTGCAAGTGTGTTACGGTGATCCCAAACAATGGAATATTTATATAGCTCCATATATTAGGAGGATATGTTTTAAAGAGAAGTCATTCTTCCCTCGATTTAAATGGACCGAAGGTCCACACAATTTATTTAAGTTGAGATGCAAAAATAAATAAGACATGATGGCATGATGACATGATGCAATGCAAAAATAAATAATACAAGCACAAACGAAACACACAGGAGAACCCGGAATATCTAGAATCTTCTGGAATCTTCTGGGACGTCGGTCTTCGGGCGTCACAACTCTCCCACACTAACAGAGGATCTCGACCCGAGATCCTAGAGATAGCACCGGGTAAAAACGGAAGAGGAAGAGGTAAAACAAAGTTGCTTCTTTGACAGACGAGTGAAACCACGAACCTTGAGAGGTTGAACAAAATGAAAGAAGAATACAACGGAGATGAACGAATATGAAAACTCCGTTAGAAAAGAGTAACAAGGAGCATTATAAGAACCTTGTAGGTTGAAAGACATGAAACAAGAGCTTACGAACCAAAAGAATATGAAACCGAAACGGTATAGCCAAGGAGTAAGAATGACATAATTTGGACAGCATTCCGACTGAAAATGGAAGGAATTAACATGAGCTTGAGGAGATGGAATGATACTTGATGAAATCAACAACACATTGCCTCCGAAACAATTGAAAGAATGGCACAAGAGGTAAGAAAGATTCAGACAGCACTCCGGTTGAAAAGATAGGCAAAACTTGACAAGATGAGAGAACTAGAATGGAGGACACAACACTCCTGTTAAAAAGACAAGCAAGGGAGAATATGATCTCGACAAAAACGAGATGATGGTCCAAGGGAGCAATATCACAAAGCCTCCGGAATGAAAGAATAGAATATAATTCAATGAAAGAATTAAACGGAGAAGAAAAAGACAACTTCTCCCACGAATGAGTTTGAAAGAGCATCCTTACGAAGAAGGGTTGAATGGGGTTGATGGAAAATCAACAACGAAAAGAATAAGCTCATGTGGGCTTATGGAAAACATCTCAAAATTAAGAGGTGACAACCAGCCACTTACGAAAACAATTAATTGGATTGAGATCAACAAGGAGACGATATACTTATTTCACCGGAATGATAAATGAAGAACTTGGGTCATTTATAAGCACCGTAATTAGCCAATCCTTAGGGAAAAACTTTTAGGTGAAATACAACCCAAGATAACTCCAACGAATAAATTGAAGGGTTGGAAAGATCTCCTGAACAAAGAAAATGATGGTTTTAAATATCTCATTCTTGATAACTCGTGAATCATAAAACATGAAGGAAATTGTCAAAAATGACATGACACCATCTGAAAAGATAAGGTAGAAAGAATTGCACTTGGAAAGCATGATGAAGAATGCTTGAGCTCCAACAAGAATCTTGATGAAGACTTCGAGGATGAATTAAAACATGATGAACCACCATGAGAACTCCGGTAATGAAAAGCATGAGAAGCGAAAGATGAAAAGAAAAAGATTCAAGGCCCGCGATGAATTAGATGGAGCTTGAAATGATATAATTGAAATAACATGGAGCTCCGGAAAACAAGATGAAGAACTTAGAACCAAGGATATGATATGATGAACAAGCTCCAGACAAAAGAATTAAATCACCTTGAAGGAATAAGAATAAGAATTATGTCATGCATCTCCTTCACCAATTTAAATTGATGACAACCAAAGGATTTGGCATACTACTTATTCTCATTGGAAAGAATTAAATAGATCTCGCACAAACTTGGGTAAATCTTCAACGAACCACCGGTAGGATTGTGAAAAGAACAAATGAATTAAAACGATAACAAAGGAAGGGTAATCTTGAATGAACCGCCGTAAGAATATGGAGACGAAAGAAGAGGCATCAATGAAGAATATTTGGAGGACGAAGTTGAAAACTGAGAACGAAGAAATCTTCTGAAATGATGGCCTTCGGAGGATCACAATAAGAAGAATTCATGAAATGCTTCGGATGGCATAAAAGAATTCCTCACAATCTGAACAATAATGAGGATGACAAGAAGCTAGAACCACGAATCTTCAAGAGAACGGGCCAAGATTTAAGAGAAACTTTTCTCCGGCCTTCAAATGTTGAGAGTGAAGACGAGAAATGCCATAAGAATTGTTGAGCACTCCGGAATGAAGAATTAAAAAGGTTGAACCAATGATGAAAAAGAATTTGAAAGCGATCTTGGAGAAGGTATATGACTGATGGAAATCATTCTTACGTCACACTTTGAAAAGAATTTGAGTATAACTCCAGAAAAATTAGAAGAGTCAGGTAAGATCCTGGAAAAAGACCTGTGGGTTATGGCCCACTCAAAAGAAATCACCGTTGAAAAAGATTGCTTAAGAGATATTGCACCGGTTGAATTAAATGGCTTGAATAAGATAACAATCCTCAAAATAGGTTGAACGGATTAAGAATGGAATTATGAATCTTCAGCACTCCGAATATGAATAGCAAGAGGAGAATAATTAATTGGTGCACCGGAATAAGAAAGCATTGTGAAATGAGGAAAAAAGGATAAGATCAACACCGAAATCTTGAATTACATCCACCGGCGGAATTTGAGAACAAAAGAATGATGAACTTGAAGCTCTTGAGCATCTTCACGATAAATCACCGGATAAGAACATTGAAGGAAATGAACGAAGAAATATCACATGAATAAAATGGATACTTCATTTGAGAATTTCTGGCTCCAAGAAGAAGAAGGGTGGGAGGGTGGTTAAAACAAAGACAACTTGAGATGATCGAAACAGACAAATCGTCAGATTCCTCAACGACGTCCGTATGGAATAACTTGAAGAGAAGGCACACCGGTTGAAAAGGATTAACATGAAAATCTCGATGGTCAAGAAAAATTAGCACTCCCATAGAAATATGAGAACACCGATTAGGAAAGGTATGGTATCAACATTTGACATCGAAGCAACTCGAATACCAGAATCAAAACAAAAACAACGGATAGATATGTTTATGAAGAAGATATGTTGCAACATATCTATCCGAACAGAGAATTGAACGAATGAATTCCGTAGGTACATCAACTTGACGAGAAGCCACTTGGGAGAACAAAAAGATAAATAAAAAGAAACAAGGAGCAGATAGAACAATTACAAGATAGAAGCTTCGTCCGACATATTCGTGCTGAAAGCTCATGGAACGTGTTACAAAAGGGTTTTGCAATCCCCGGATCAGCATAGCCAAGGACCCTTTAAGATGCAACTCCCGATCAGAACAAGCCCATAAAACCACTTCACTCAATGTAGAACCCCGAACTTCATATCATGCACTCGTTGGAAGAATGCCTAGAACTACTAGATGAACCCACCTATTAATTTCCGAAAGTTTCCAGTTATGCAATCAGGTGTTGGGGATACAGGGGAAGCACCGCGCACTCAACTCTAATCCCACATCCAGCTGTATCCATCCTTCAACACATAACCAGTTATTTCCGGAAACCGTTTACCTCGGACCTTCGAAACGCATCTACTATGCAAGCCATGGCAATATTCCCGAACTACCTCCCCAGTACTGGGTGATGTCGGGGTTATCTTTCCACTAACCGCATAGGAGAGTTTTCGATGTCGGCCGTCTTAAGTATTCTAGTACTGCCACGATATATTTGTGACGACAACACCTCGGAGCTCAACTCCCCGGGACACTGCCACAACCCCTAATGACAGGAGGCATCGAGAACAATGTTCTCGTCACAAAGACATCGGAACAATCCAAACAATACTCGTGAGATCCTAAAAAAAAATTTGTGTAGTTTTTTAGAGTAGAAGAGACAAGAGTAATCGTCAGGAGTCCTCACCAGAGTGAAAAGAGATGAGAAGCAAAAGAAATCCTACTCTCCGATATATATATAGGACTCAAAACATTTTCAAGTGTGTGCCTAGACTCAACCGTCAACGATTCGATCAATCAGTGGGGGCTTCTAGGTCGGAGAAGGCTCTGAATACCAACTTGTAATGCCCAGGATGGGACTATATCTCCTACGTGTCGAGGCACGACTTAAAGATATAAGCCCATTCTGGAATGATCGCAAGTTTGGTATCTTTGCACGACTCATGTAAAAGAGGGATTAAAATGCAAAAGGTGATAGTTAGCTTACACTCGCCACTTCACACAATACATTACATAAGCCAAAACATCACTCAAAACATCACAGCCCTTCTAAGGGTAAGATCCAAAAGCAAGTTACCAAAACATAAAGCCACAGGTCAAGATCGAATCCTAGTAGAAACCACTACTGATCGTCGAAACGTCACAAGCAAACGGCCACTCTCTTCATCGAGCTACCAGTGAAGTACTTGAACCAGCTTCTGCATCAAACTCGGCTGAACCTGCATCTGGTGTTGTAGTATCTGTGAGCCACGAGGACTCAGCAATCCCATAACCATGGGTATCAAGACTAGCAAAGCTTTGTGGGTAGGAAGAGGTAAAGTGGTGAGATTGCAGCAGCGGCTAAGCATAATATGGTGGCTAGCCTACGAGTACAAGAATAAGATGAGCTTCTACGCAAACGGTCGCAAAAGTAGTGATCGCTAAAGATCCTAAACTACATACGAATCAAACATAACCCCACCGTGTTCTCTTCTCAACGTGAAAAGAGACAGTCACGGTTACTCACACAGTTGTGTGTTTTACTTCGGATCATCTGTCAAGTTTTCTACAACCAGACATTAACAAATTCCAATCTGCCACATAACCGCGGGCACGGCTTTCGAAAGTTCATAACCCTGCAGGGGTGTCCCAACTTAGCCCATCACAAGCTCTCGCGATTAGCTGAAGTGATAAATATAATATCATCACCCCTTATCTTAGGGAAATCCGATCAGGCTCGGCGTCCCGGTGCACAAGACATTTCGACAATGGTAAAACAAGTCCAGCAAGACCTCCCGGTGTGTCGACACCCTGATAGTAGCCGCGCGTATCTCGTCTCAGGCCACGGCCGGATGGGCGATTATACGAGTAATACCAAACCTCGAGTTTCCCCGTGGTGGCCCCGCATAACCCCCGTTTGGGACCAATACCATCAGCACTGGCCCCCCCTGCTATGTAGAATTAAGAACCCGGGGACGCGACCCCCTATGCAAATTTAATTAATTTAATTAAGTTGTTATTATGAGGCAAATTAAAACCAATGTTGGGCCTTGCTGGAGGAGTTTTATTCAAAGTCGAACTGTCAAGGGGTCCCCATCCACCCATCGTGTAAGGAACGCAAAATCAAGGAACATAATGCCGGTTTATCGGCGCCTAAGGTGGCATGAGTGGAACAAAACACCGATCAAAAGGCCAAGCCTTCCACCCATGCCCAGTATATAGGTGTGTTAATAATAATTATAGATATTGTGATATGACAACAACAAGTTCCCTCCTGGAACAAACTTCATCTTCACCTGCAACTAACAACGCTATAAGAGGGGCTGAGCAAGCGGGTAACATAGCCAAACAGTGGTTTTGCTAGGAAGGTGTCAAAGGTTAGAGGTTTCATGGCAACAAGGAGAGGCTGACATAAAGATGGGTAGCGCGACAAGTAACGATAGCATCGAGACAACTAAGCATGGCAATGGTAGTAAAGGTATCCAAGGGTATGATCATCTTGCCTGGGATTCCGCAAGGAAGAAGAACGGGTCCAAGAAGTAGACGGAGCAACATAGTCGAGCGAATCCTCGCAACTCCGGAACGAAACCGAAGCTAACCAGAGAAGCAACCGGAAAGAAGCAAACAACACGGTAAACACACAAGCATAAACATGGCATACGATGCACATCCAAATATGATGCATGTCCGGGTTTAATTATGCATGGCATGGCAATGTGCACAAACAACACTACAAGTTAAGTGGAGCTCGATATGCAACGAGTTGCATATTGACGAAACACCACATTTATTTATTTAGTTGACTCTCGGTATTTACAAGACAAGATTAAATGTTTTTAACATAGCAAGAGGTGAATCAAAAGTAAACTACCTATCTAGGCAATTTAAATGAGGCCGGAAATAACAACAACAATTCCGGAAAATCCCCATGAGCATGTTTAGTAATTATTAAGCAACAACAATTCACACATATTACTGTTGTTAACATGATGCGGATGACATGATCAAGTTTATGCAATTTTATTAAAAGTTGACATGAAGAAGATAAGAAGCATTTGTCACCGTGGTGGAAGGAAAAAGGTGCCACGGCAACGATCCGAAAATGATGCAACGGCAACATCTCGGTTCCGGTAACCCGTTGAGAGTCCGGTGCAAAAGCAAAGGCGGAGTGATCGAGTCGAACAAGATGAAAGAGGTGGGGTGATCCCGTCACCGGGTTCCCACGAGTCGGCGACGAGGCAACCGAGGAACATGACAAAAGGATGATACGGGCACGGAGCACACAAGGGAAACATTTCATACAACACAACATTCATCCACGGGTCATCGTCTCGGGGTTATACCTTCGGAACAAACATTCTCGGAGGGGTTCGAGGTCGTCGAGGGACGTAGTGGAAGTAGTGGAAGTAGACGTTCTAGTTCATCGGTAGGGGTACTCGTTCCGTAGTAGGAAGTAGTGGTACTCGCGGTCGTAGAGGGAAGTAGTCGAACACGTTTCCGAAGAGGTACTCGCCGGCGGGGTACTTGTCGAGTCGTCATTGACGTAGGGGTACACGTTCGTAGAGGTACTTGCGGTCTCGGCGACGGTAGTTGTTCACGTTCGTAGATGTACTCGTTCCGTTCGTAGATGTTCGAGTCGTCGAGCGTAGTGGTACTTGACGGATCCATAGCGACCGTAGTTGTACACAGATTGTCGGACCGGTCTCGGTGTTGACGTACGCAGGTCCTCTGTCAAAACAGTAGCACAGGGCAACACAACAAAAAAAATCACAGGACACTGCAGCCCGGGGCGACGAGGCCAAACGAGGAGAAGGAGGCCGATGCAGGGGGAGGACGCCGGCGCTGGAGGGAACGATGGCGGGCAGAGGATGCACTCAGGGAGCTGCGCCCTGGGGCTCCTGGCGCCGGAGGCAAGGCGGCTCCGCTCGGTGTTGCAGCAGCCTTGGCGAGGCCGAGGCGACAAGCCTGGGCGCGCAGGGAACAGCCGGCGGTCGCGGCACGGCTTGAGGGAGAAGAGGCCGGGCGCACGCCGGAGGGAGGCGCGGAGGCTCGGCTCCTGGCGCGGAGGCGAGGCGGGCGACGCGGGCGCGGTGACGAGGATGCAGCGAGGCGCAGTGGACTTGGCGCAGAGGCGGGGTGAGCTGGAGGACAGCCGCTGCTTCTTCGAGGGGCTGAGGGACGCGGCAGCTCCTGGCGAGCGGACGGTGGCTGCAAGGCGAGGCGGCGGCCTGCGATTGGGGAAAGGGGCGCTGTGGATCGGGGATGAGGGAGAACGAGGGGAGAGGGCTCGGGCGAGCGATGGGAGGAGCGACGAAAGAGGGGAATCGGGATGAGGCCTGGCGGCGCTCGATGGGAGAGGGGGTCGAGCGACTGGGACGGTTAGGGTAAAAACGAGAAATCAAATGTGATCTATCTCCTTGGACCTTTGTACAGGTGACATAGAGGTACCCCTTTGTGACACTTGGTTGAAACATATGTAATGCAATGATAATCCATGGAAATCCGAGCTAATTAGGACAAGGTGCGAGCACTATTGGTATTCGATGCATGAGGCTTGCAACTTATAGGATGTCTTATGCATAACACATATGAAGTATTACTACCGTTGACAAAATTGTTTCTATGTTTTCAAAATAAAAAGCTCTAGCACATGAGTAATCCCTGCTTCCCTCTGAAGGGCCATTCTTTTACTTTTATGTTGAGTCTCCACCTTCTTTCTTCAAAGCACCAACTATTGAGAGCAAGATTGTCATTCTGAGTGTAATTTGCATTGTCCCAAAGTACCATTGTCTTCTGCATGATTGTGATAGCGCTTATTCTGAAATCATTGTATTTAGTCGTCACTTAAACTTCGGAGGTGCTCCTGCATTTATGTTTTGCTTCACTAAAGGGGGCAAGCGAGGTATCACTTTGTCATGTTTGCACACCATGCTCACTACAAATCTATTGGGTGTTTCAGTATCATATTGTAAACTTTCAGTTCTTTGTGATATTCTCATGAGGCAACTTAATTACTAAAGATTCATTATCTCAATAAGCATTTGTCATGTGACTGTGAAAGATTCTTTGGTAGCCTGTCACCACAAAAATTATCTATGTTATCATTCTACCTACTCGAGGACGAGTAGGAATTAAGCTTGGGGATGTTGATACGTCCCAAACGTATCCATAATTTTTGCTTGTGACATTCTTGTTTTGCATCATTGTCTCATGTTTATATCAAAGTTTTCTATCTTTTTAGGCACTTATTGGACTAACCTACTAATGGTTGCAAAAGTGCACAATGTTCTTGTTTTACACTTTATTGTGTAGGAATTACTTGGAAATTGACAAAAACGCAAAAGGAGTCGTATTGGAGTAGGACTCTGACTTTCCTGAAATCTGTCTGAGAACGTTTTTTGAAGATGGTCACGTTCCAGCCCGAATACGACGTCAAACGGAAAAAGTCTAGTTGCGAAAGTTGTGGGGAATTTCGAGAAGATGCTTCTGGATATAAAATTCGTCCAAATCGGAGTCCGGACGGCCGAGAAAAGCCCGTTTTACTGAAGCCCGAAATCTGATGACGGGAATCCGAGAGTCTATATAAAGAGAGGAAACCTAGGTCACCAAGGACCACGAATTTTCCTCCTCCCAAGCCGCCGTCTTGGAGGGGAGGACTAGCACCATTGCAGAACCATCTACAAGGAAGAAGGGGGGCCAAGGAGCCGCTGCCCCCTAGGGCCGCCGCCGCCCCCTAGGGCCGCCGGCCGTCTCCTTCTCGCGGGGCTGCACCTCTCCATCAACACCACCATCAAGCTCCTCCTCACCATGTCCATGTGTGAGTAGTCTCCTCCGGGGCTGAGGGCTTGTACGTGTAGCTATGTGGTTACCTCTCTCTCCCATGATGTGATCTTCGTTGTGATCATAGGCTATGTTAATGTGACGCCCGAAGACCGACGTCCCAGAAGATTCCAGAAGATTCCAGATATTTCGGGTTCTCCTGTGTGTTTCGTTTGTGCTTGTATTATTTATTTTTGCATTGCATCATGTCATCATGCCATCATGTCTTATTTATTTTTGCATCTCAACTTAAATAAATTGTGTGGACCTTCGGTCCATTTAAATCGAGGGAAGAATGACTTCTCTTTAAAACATATCCTCCTAATATATGGAGCTATATAAATATTCCATTGTTTGGGATCACCGTAACACACTTGTATATTCTCAGGCCTATTCCATCTCAAGTCTGACTTCAAAACCTTGCCAACAATTCTTATCCATTTTATCGAGGCTCCTCCAAAAATCCGAACATTTTTGGACACTTATAAATCATAGTCTTTGTTCACACCATTTGAAATAAATTCAAAGGAATTTGAATTTATTTTCCAATCATGCCCCTTTCATATTTTTCTAGGAACCAACGCAATTTTGCGAGTCCAGTAAAATTGACCTCATGTGCAAATTCTTGCCTAGCTTCCCTTTCTTTTCTTCTCTCCTTTTCTTTCATTCTCTGTTTTTTTTCCTTTTCACTCTTAAAATAGGGAGAGAGAGATGGCCTCCAGCCGCAGTGGCCCTTCTCCTCCTCCCCGCAGGCCTTCTGGCCATCTGGGCCCAGCCTTTTGGCCCAAAGCCGACGCCCTCGCTATGATAGATCTCAACTTGAGGACATCCATACCTGGTAGGGATGGCAATTTTATCCATGGACATGGATATCCATGGATATCCGACCCGAATGGATAGGGTTTGGATATGCTTTTGTGTCCATGGGCAGCACCCAAACCCGACCCGATTACTCGTGGGTAGGGCATGGATATAATCTTGTACCCGTGGGTATATCCAAACCCGACCTGATAGTATGACTTAATGGCAAAAATTTGCTATCCCTACCCCGCAGTAACATGTCCCATTGCAATTTTACACTTTGTTGTCCAAAACATGCAAAATAATTACACAATCCTCGTCATAACTTTTATTAGTTGACATTCAATCCCCACTGTAACATACCCCAATGCCCTTCCCTTCTTTTTATCTCCTTGTTAAATGACTCGTCATTTTCATTTGTTAGAAAAATACTAAATGATCTTATGTTGTTAGTGGATGTTGATTTACCATAAGTGAAGCCTAGCCTGCCACGAAGTGAAGAATGGAAGATCTTATGTTAACATTGTGTTATGTCTTATTTATATGTCTAGAGAGGACCCAATGGATATCCAGTGGGTATGGATATCCATCGGGTTTGGACATGAACATAATATTTCACCCATGGATTTTTTCATGGACGGGCAAAGATTGTCTTCATGGATATGGATATGGATTTGATATTGTTCAACCCGATCCAAACCCGACCCATTGCCATCCTTAATACCTGGACAACATAGAAAACAGATAATGGACTCCTCTTTAATGCTTAAGCATTCAACAACAGATAATATTCTCATAAGAGATTGATTATTAATGTCCAAGCTGAAACTTCCACCATGATACATGACTTTGGTTGGCGGCCCAATGTTCTTCTCTAACAATATGCATACTCAAACCATTCAACTCATGGCAAATCACCCTTACTCCAGACAAGACGAACATGCATAGCAACTCACATGATATTCAACAAAAGTGTAACAGTTGACGGCGTCCCCAGAAACATGGATACCGCTCAACAAGCAACTTATAAGAAATAAGATACATAAGCGACATATTCTTTACCACAATAGTTTTTAAGCTACTTTCCCATGAGCTATGTATTGCAAAAAGAAAGAATTATTTTGAAGGTTTTAAAGGTAGCACATGTAAATTTGCTTGGAGTGGCGGTGAAATACCACATATAGGTAGGTATGGTGGACTCATATGGCATAACTGGTTTCAAGGATTTTGGATGGACAAGCAGTCAGTCCATTTAGTACAGGTGAAGGCTAGCAAAAGACTGGGAGCGACCAACTAAGAGAGCAATGACGGCCATAATCATGCAGAGCGACAAAGCAACATTGAATCGGGCATGGAAGTTATATCACTACTCAGAAATTAAAGATCATCGAGGCTTGATAGACTTTCTTTACAGTCTTAAAAATGCGTGAGCATATGCCAAGTCAATCAAAATAAATTCTTGGAGAAAGATATCACTAAACCATACCACATCATAGGCAAACAAATCATGCTGGCACTTCAATAACACATTAAGAACCCCCAGCTACTTGAGACTAACCATAAGAAAACATGAACTACTAAGCACCATTATGCACATAGCATTTTTATCATAGACATATCAACCAGTGCCACAGAAGCCAACTCTTTTAACAAGATAAGCATGATAACTCAAAAGAGTTCCAGAAGCAACAACCTAAACAAAAGCTCTTAAAAAAGATAAGCATGAAAACTAAGAGCTAAGCATGACAGCAGCTATGAGAAGATAAAGAACACACACAAGAAGATGCGCATGCAAGCCTATGTTGTGTTCTACAGTGGAGTGGAGCGTGTTTCTCTCCCAAACGATGAAGGCTAGGATCCAACTTGTTATGAACAGCAAGCAAAGCTAAAGAAAACTAAAAAGAAAACTAAGAGCAAGACGCTCCAAGCATAGCACATAACACATGAAGTGATTAAAATATAATGGAACGAAAGACGAACTGATAATTGTTGATGGAGAAGGGGATGCACGGGGGCATCCCCAAGCTTAGACGCTTGAGTCTTCTTGAATATTTCTTGGGGGTGCACAGGGGCATCCCCAAGCTTGAGCGTTTGACACTCCTGAATCTTCTTTTATCATCTTCCCTCACACACTTGAAAACTCCCTTCATACATAACTCATCATAATCTGATTAGCGAGGTTAGTAACCACAATAAAATAATTTTTCCCTACTGGAAATAAGGATAATCTTGAAGAGCTACTGTTTCTCAAGATTGCCAAAAGGTTTTTGCAAAGAAAAAGCAAGCTCAAGGTTTGCAAAACGAAGAAAAGGCAAAACAGGGCAGAATCTGTGAAAAACAGACCAGCAGGTAGTAAATAATTTTTTTGGGGAACTTCTGCAACTCAAATCAAAAAACTCAGAACAGACGCCCGAAAGCCAATTGTATAGAGCACGCTGTCACAAAAATTCAGACCAAAAAGATGATCTGGTGATTTTATACGAATTTTTCTGTCCAAGGACAGAATCTGTTTCCTGGACAGCACGTCACAACTTTTGAACTTTCTTGCAATCGGAGGCTAAACTTGGCACAAAGCTGAAAAATAAAGATACAATGATGTTGCTACAGTAGTAACAAACATCAAGACCACTAAAAACTGAAAGAACACACTGAAAGCAAAGATAACAAGGGTTGTCTCCCTAGAGCTCTTTCTTTATAGCCATAAAGATAGGCTTAAGACTTTAATGATGCTCTCGTAGGAATAAGAGTTGAAGAGCAAAAGAGAGCATCAAGAAGCAAATATCAAACACATTTAAGCCTAAAATGCTTCCTATGCATAGGAATATTGCAATAGAATAATTCATTGAAGCACAAAGCAATAAGCATAGGAAGACAAAACAAGTGCAGTTTCAAAACCTTCAACATAAAAAGAGGGAACTTGATATTATTGAAATATCTATAAGCATATGTTCCCTTTTCATAATAATTTTCAGTGGGATCACGAATAAACTCAACAATATAAGCATCACATAAAGCATTGTTACCATGATCCACATGCAAAAAGGTACTCTTACTCTCCACATAAGCATAATCTTTCTCATTGGTAATAGTTGGAGTAGGACTATCATAAACAACATGAACACTATAGATTAATTGTGTATTAGGAAGATGGTGTTCAACAAGGGAGTAATTCCCTCCATGATTATGACAAGTTTCATAAGGATAATTTCTCCTTATGTCATAGGTACCTTTATAATCACTATAGATTGGAGTTATAACATCATCATGGTAGAGAAGAGCATTATCATTGCTAGCAACTATATTTGTAAACATGTTGTCTTTATTCTTACTAGCAAAAGAATTATCAATTATCACATCACTAGTGGGTAAAGGATTTGCAATCCTATCATCCCCAAGCTTAGAGCTTTCCATATCATCACTTTCAGAGTTGGTACCAAAAAGATTTTCAAGATCATAAGTAGCATTATCATCATTTTCCCAATCACAATAAGTAACATGCATATCATAATCAAAATCATCTTCAATAGTACCTACGGACGTATCATCAAGATGATAATTAAGGCAATAAACTTCACCTTCTTCTTTAAACTTACAACCGTTAGGATAAAAGTTGATGGGAGGAATATGCTCAGGCCAAGTTGATACCCATTCTTCTTCCTTCTTGTTCCTCTTCCTCCTCTTTTTCTTCTTCTTCACCTTGGGAGGGAGTGGTTGGAGATGAAGCTTCTCCACATATCCTGGTTTATCATTAGAAACAATAGGGGAAACTTGGGAGAAACTCTCCTTTTTATTAGCAGAAATATAAGAGACATTTTTATACTTTGGTAAAGTTCCCTCCTTTCTAATCTTACTTATGTAATCATTTTCATGGCAATTAACAACACAATAGAGATGGCAATTTTGCAAAGTGTTTTTTATTCCTATGGCATTAACATCTAGCCAAGAAGTCTTTTCTGATAACTCTTCACACATAAAAAATAACATAAGCTCATCATAAAGATCAGAGGTGATCATGTTATCACACAACTGGTTAACAGTTATGTTTTGAAAGTGCATGCATTGAAAATTAAAGTGACCTTCTATACAACAAAGTTCACAAGTAAAAGGATAAAGGTCACACAATTCTCTAGCAATTTCATTTAAATCTTTGACCCAAGTGATTGTTCTTTCATGCTTATGTTGCTTACAATACTTCTCTTCTTCAATCATAGGCCTTTCACAAGGTCTATCCACTCCACAAAAATTAACATGCTTATATAAAACTTCATTTTTAGGAATTGGATCATGCATGTTGCAATCATCATGAACAATTTCATTTTCTTTGCAAATCTCTTTAAAAGGTTCATGATGCTTGATCCAATCCTCCTTAGGCATATTAAGATGTGAAGCAAAAGATTTGAGGAAATCAACAAGGAGTTGAGAATCAAGCCCAAACTTAGCACTAAACTTATTAAAACTTGTAGTTTCAACAAAGGACTTAATGCAATCATACTCATAAATTATACCTGACTCTTTACCTTTGTCGATCTCCCAATCTTCAGTGTTGCGTTGAATTCTTTCAAGGAGTTCCCATTTAGCATCAATCTTTTCGTTTGTGAAAAACCCCATAGAGGAAGCATCGAGCAAATCTTTATCCTGTCGAGAGAGCCCCGCATAGAAATTAGTAATAATCATATCTTTGGGGAGCCCATGGTTAGGACATTTTAGCATTAACGTTTTCAGTCTCCCCCAAGCTTGAGCTATGCTCTCTCCGCCATGAGGATAGAAATTATAAACATAATTCCTATTCTCATGGACTTCATGAAGAGGATAAAACTTGGAGTAAAAGAGAGACTGGATCTCTTCCCAATCCAGCAGGTGAGAGTCATCTAGTAGCCTATACCATTCCAATGCTTTTCCTTTCAGTGACAAGGCAAATAATTTCCTCATGACTCCATCTCTTGTCAAACCTGAAATCTTACACAACTCACAAAGTTCTGTAAGTTTCAACAAATGAATACTAGGATTGAATGTCCCATCATAACAATCATTCCTAATTATTTCAATTATCCCAAGTGGTATTTTGAACGGGATACATTCAGTAGGTGGAGGAGACTTCTTTACCATGGGTGTGGTAAAGCGGCCTTCCCCAAGCAGCGAACTAAGATTGCGGTTTTCCATAAACATAACTAGTGAAATAAAAACAAGAAACAAAAAGATTTAATTGCAAGATCTAGAGAAGGTACCTTCACTTACCTCACTTCCCCGGCAACGGCGCCAGAAATAGCTTGATGTCTACTACACGCTTCTATTCCTGTAGACAGTGTTGGGCCTCCAAGAGCAGAGGTTTGTAGGACAGCAGCAAATTTCCCTTAAGTGAGTAACCCAAGGTTTATCGAACTCAGGGAAGTGGAGGTTGAACGTACCCCTTTCAAGCAACCCTGCAATCAAGATACAAGAAGTCTCTTGTGTCCCCAACACACCTAATACACTTGTCAGATGTATAGGTGCACTAGTTCGGCGAAGAGATGTTAAATGGCAAGTGATATGGATGGCAAAAGATGTATTTGTAAATCTGAAATAAAAATGGCAGCAAGCAAACATGTAACAAAACTGAAAGTAAACGGTGTTCCATTGATGAAAACAAGGCCTAGGGATCATACTTTGACTAGTGGCAACTCCCAACAACATTGACATAGTTTAATCACATGATATTTTCCATAAAACATGCAATGGAGACGCACTCGGAGGTCATTCCTTTGTGGTCAAGAGAGGACGAGAATTATGTAGGGCTACAAAAGCACACCTCAAAGTTCGTAGTTCTCGATCTATGGATTTCCCAATGACACCGCGGCCATCCAAAGAGAGTACCACAATCACCTGAACATATCTAAAGGATAGTCAAAGACAAGCACCAAGAGACTCTCAATCTTCAATCAACACACAAAAGAGGAAATCACTCATGAAAATATTCTTCTAATCCATGTCCAATAGACCGCTGTCACCTTGGTCTCGGGGATTATACTAGATAAAGACAAGTGAGTACATCAATCCAATACATAGAGGAAGGGAAAGTATCATGGGATCACCCTAGATTAACATAGCCTATGATCACAACGAAGATCACATCATGGGAGAGAGAGATAACAACATAGCTACACGTACAAGCCCTCAGCTCGGAGGAGACTACTCACACATGGACATGGTGAGGAGGAGCTTGATGGTGGTGTTGATGGAGAGGTGCAGCCCCGCGAGTAGGAGACGACCGGCGGCCCTAGGGGCGGCGGCGGCCCTAGGGGGCAGCGGCTCCTTGGCCCCCCTTCTTCCTTGTAGATGGTGCTGCAATGGTGTTGGTCCTCCCCTCCAAGACGGCGGCTTGGGAGGAGGAAAATTCGTGGTCCTTGGTGACCTAGGTTTCCTCTCTTTATATAGACTCTCGGATTCCCGTCATCAGATTTTGGGCTTCAGTAAAACGGGCTTTTCTCGGCCGTCCGGACTCCGATTTGGACGAATTTTATATCCAGAAGCATCCTCTCAAAATTCCCGACAACTTTCGCAACTAGACTTTTTCCGTTTGACATCGTCTTCGGGCCGGAACGTGACCATCTCCAAAAAACGTTCTCAGACAGATTTCAGGAAAGTCAGAGTCCTACTCCAATACGACTCCTTTTGCGTTTTTGTCAATTTCCAAGTAATTTCTACACAATAAAGTGTAAAACAAGAACATTGTGCACTTTTGCAACCATTAGTAGGTTAGTCCAATAAGTGCCTAAAAAGATAGAAAACTTTGATATAAACATGAGACAATGATGCAAAACAAGCATGTCACAAGCAAAAATTATGGATACGTTTGGGACGTATCAATCGTCACCTCACCCCTCAACTAGTTTCTGTTTATTCTGCAACTCCTGTTTCGAGTTACTAATCTTAGCAACCGAACAAGTATTAAATACCCAGGGGCTACTATGAACACTAGTGAGGTACACATTACTAATATGTATATCAATTACACCTTTGTTCACTTCACCATCCTTCTTATCCGCCAAATATTCGGGGAACTTCCGCTTCCAGTGACCATTTCCTTTGCAGTTAGAAGCACTTAGTTTCAGGCTTAGGTCCAACTTTGGGCTTCTTCACGGGAGTGACAATTTGCTTGCCATTCTTCTTGAAGTTCCCTTTCTTCCCCTTGCCATTTTCTTGAAACTAGTGGTCTTGTTAACCATCAACAACTGATGATCTTTCTTGATTTCTACCTTCGTTGATTTCAGCATCACGAAGAGCTCGGGAATCATTTTCGTCATCCCTTGCATATTATAGTTCATCACGAAGTTCTAGCAACTTGGTGATACTGACTAGAGAAATCTGTCAATCACTATTTTATCTGGAAGATTAACTCCCACTTGATTCAAGCGATTGTAGTACTCAGACATTCTGAGCACATGCTCATTGGTTGAGCTATTCTCCTCCATCTTGTAGGCAATGTAATTTGTCAGAGGTCTCATGCCTCTCGACACGGGCATGCGTTTGAAATACTATTTTCAACTCTTGGAATATCTCGTATGCTCCGTGGCGTTCAAAACGTTTTTGAAGTCCCGGTTATAAGCCATAAAGCATGGCGCACTAAACTATCAAGTAGTCATCATACCGAGCTTGTCAAATGTTCATAACATCTGCATCTGCTCTTGCAATAGGTTTGTCACCTAGCGGTGCATCAAGGACATAATACTTCTGTGTAGCAATGAGGATAATCCTCAGATCACGGATCTAGTCCACATCATTGCTACTAACATCTTTCAACTTAGTTTTCTTTAGGAACATATCAAAAACATAGGGGAGCTATAACGCGAGCTTTTGATCTACAACATAATTTGCAAATACTATAAGGACTAATTTCATGATAAATTAAAGTTCAATTAATCATATTACTTAAGAACTCCCACTTAGATAGACATCCCTCAAGTCATCTAAATGATCACGTGATCCATATCAACTAAACCATGTCTGATCATCACGTGAGATGGAGTAGTTTTCAACGGTGAACATCTTATGTTGATCATATCTACTATATGATTCATGCTCGACCTTTTGGTCTCCGGTGTTCCGAGGCCATGTCTGTACATGCTAGGCTCGTCAAGTTTAACCCGAGTATTCCACATGTGCACAACTGTCTTACACCCGTTGTTTTTGAACGTAGAGCTTATCACACCAAATCACCACGTGGTGTGTCGGCACGACGAACTTTCGCAATGGTGCATACTCACAAAGTACACTTGTACCTTGAAATTTTGTAAGGGATCATCTTATAATGCTACCGCCGTACTAAGCAAACTAAGAAGCATAATAAGATAAACATCACATGCAATCAAAATATGTGACATGATATGGCCATCATCATCTTGTGCTTTTGATCTCCATCTCCAAAGCATCGTCATGATCTCCACCGTCACCGGCTAGACACCATGATCTTCATCGTAGCGTCGTGGTCGTCTCGCCAACTATTGCTACTACTACTATCGCTAACTCATAGTGATGAAGTAAAGCAATTACATGGCCTTCGCAATTCATACAATAAAGAGACAACCATAAGGCTCCTGCCGGTTATCGATAATTTACAAAACATGATCATCTCATACAATAACGTATAACTCATCATGTCTTGACCATATCACATCACAACATGCCCCGCAAAAACAAGTTAGACATCCTCTACATTGTTGTTGCAAGTTTTACGTGGCTGCTACGGGCTTAGCAAGAACCGTTCTTACCTACGCATACAAAAAAACAACAATGATTTTTCGTCAAGTGTGTTGTCTTAACCTTCACAAGGACGGGGCATAGCCACACTCGATTCAACTAAAGTGAGAGAGACAGACACCTGCCAGTCACCTTTAAGCAACGAGTGCTCGTAACGGTGAAACCAGTCTTGCGTAAGCGTACGCGTAATGTCGGTCCGGACCGCTTCATCTCACAATACCGCCGAATCAAAGTATGACATGCTGGTAAGCAGTATGACTATTATCGCCCACAACTCATTGTGTTCTACTCGTGCGTATCATCTACGCATAGACCTGGCTCATGATGCCACTGTTGGGGAACGTAGTATTTCAAAAAAAATTCTTACGATCACGCAAGATGTATCTAGGAGAAGCATAGCAACGAGTGGGGAGAGTGTGTCTACGTACCCTCGTAGATCGAAAGCGGAAGCGTCTAGTGACGCGGTTGATGTAGTCGAACGTCTTCGCGATCCAACTGATCCAAGCACCGAATGTACGGCACCTCCGCGTTTAGCACATGTTCAGCTCGATGACGTCCCACGAGCTATTGATCCAGTTGAGCATAACGGGAGAGTTTCGTCAGCACGACGACGTGATGATGGTGATGATGAAGCTACCGGCGCAGGGCTTCGCCTAAGCACTACAATGATATGACCGAGGTGTGTAACTGTGGGGAGGGGCACCGCACACGGCTAAAATAAACGTGTGTGTCTTTGGGGTGCCCCCTCCCCACATATATAAAGGAGGGAGGGGAGGAGGAGGCAGCCGGCTTAGGGGGTGCGCCATGAGGGGAGTCCTACTCCCACTAGGAGTAGGACTCCTCCTTTTCCTAGTAGGAGTAGGAGAGGGGGAAGGAAGGGAGAGGAGGAGAAGGAAAGAGGGGGCCGGCCCCCCTTGCCCTAAACCAATTCGGTTTGGGCCTTGGGGGGGGGGCGCGCCCCACACTCCCCTTGCTGCCCTCTATTTCTACTAAGGCCCATGTAGGCCCATTAATCCCTCGAGGGTTCCGGTAACCTCCCGGTACTCCAGTATTTATCCGATAACCCCCGAAACTCATCCGGTGTCCGAATATAACCTTACAATATATAAATTTTTATGTCTCAGACATTCCGAGACTCCTCGTCATGTCCGTGATCACATCCGGGACTCCGAACTACCTTCGGTACATCAAAATACATAAACTCATAATACCGATCTTCATCGAACGTTAAGCGTGCGGACCCTACGGGTTCGAGAACTATGTAGACATGACCGAGACTCATCTCCGGTCAATAACCAATAGAGGAACCTAGATGATCATATTGGTTCCTACATATTAGACAAAGATCATAATCGGTCAAACCGCATAACAACATACGTTGTTCCCTTTGTCATCGGTATGTTACTTGCCCGAGATTCGATCGTCGTTATCATCATACCTAGTTCAATCTCTTTACCGGCAAGTCTCTTTACTCATTCCGTAATACATCATCTCATGACTACCTCATTAGTAATTTGCTTGCAAGGCTTATAATGATGTGTATTACCGAGAGGGCCTAGAGATGCCTCTCGGACACTCGGAGTGACAAATCCTATTCTCAATCTATGCCAACACCACAAACACCTTTGGAGACATCTGTAGAGCATGTTTATAGTCGCCCAGTTACGTTGCGACGTTTGATAGCACACAAGGTGTTCCTCCGGTATTCGGGAGTTGCATATTCTCATAGTCATAGGAACATGTATAAGTCATGAAGAAATCAATAACAGTAAAACTAAGCGATCAAGTTGCTAAGCTAACGAATGGGTCTTGTACATCACATCATTATCCTAATGATGTGATCCCGTTGATCAAATGACAACTCATGTCTATTGTTAGGAAACATAACCATCTTTCATTAACGAGCTAGTCAAGTAGAGGCATACTAGGGACACTTTGTTTCGTCTATGTATTCACACATGTATCAAGTTTCTGGTTAATACAATTCTAGCATGAATAACAGACATTTATTATGATATATAAGGTAATATAAATAACAACTTTATTATTGCCTCTAGGGCATATTTCCTTCAGAACCTACGAACTATGAGGAAGTGATGATGAGCCCAGATTCTGCATAATGGCTTGAGGCCACGAAATTTGAGATGGGATCCATGTATGAGAACAAAGTGTGGACTTTGGTTGACTTGCCCGGTGATCGGCAATCCATTAAAAATAAATGGATCTTTAAGAAGAAGACTGACGCCGATGGTAATGTTACTGTCTACAAAGCTCGACTTGTTGCGAAAGGTTTTCGACAAGTTCAAAGAGTTGACTACGTGAGACCTTCTCACTTGTAGGGATGCTTAAGTCTATCTGAATCATGTTAGCAATTGCCGCATTTTATGATTGTGAAATCTGGCAAATGGATGTCAAAATTGCATTCCTAAATGGATATCTCAAAGAAGAGTTGTATATGATGCAACCAGAAGGTTTTGTCGACCCTAAAGGTGCTAAGAAAGTATGCAAGCTCCAGCGATCCATATATGGACTGGTGCACGCATCTCGAAGTTGGAATATACGCTTTGATGAGGTGATGAAAGCATATGGTTTTATACAGACTTTTGGAGAAGTCTGTATTTACAAGAAAGTGAGTGGGAGCTCTGTAGCATTTCTGATATTATATGTGGATGACATATTGTTGATTGGAAATGATGTAGAATTTCTGGATAGCATAAAAGGATACTTGAATAAGAATTTTTCAATGAAAGACCTCGGTGAAGCTGCTTATATGTTGGGCATCAAGATCTATAGAGATAGACCAAGACGCTTAATTGGACTTCCACAAAGCACATACCTTGATAAAGTTTTGAAGACGTTCAAAATGGACCAGTCAAAGAAAGGGTTCTTACCCGTGTTACAAGGTGTGAAGTTGAGTCAGACTCAATGCTCGACCACTGTAGAAGATAAAGAGAAAATGAAAGTCACTCCCTATGTTTCAGCCATAGGTTCTGTCATGTATGCAATGTTGTGTACCAGACCTATTGTGTGCCTTGCTATAAGCCTAGCATGGAGGTACCAAAGTAATCCAGGAGTGGATCACTGGACAGCGGTCAAGAACATGCTGAAGTACCTGAAAAGTACTAAGGATATGTTTCTCCTTTATGGAGGTGACAAAGAGCTCATCGTAAACGGGTACATCAATGCTAGCTTTGACACTGATCCGGATGACTCCAAGTCACAAACCGGTTACGTATTTTTATTGAACGATGGATCTATCAGTTGGTGCAGTTCCAAGCAGCGCGTCGTGGTGGGATCTACATGTGAAGTGGAGTACATAGCTGCTTTGGAAGCAACAAATGAAGGAGTCTGGATGAAGGAGTTCATATCCAATCTAGGTGTAATACCTAGTGCATCGGGTCCAATGAAAATCTTTTGTGACAAAACTAGAGAAATTGCCTTGGCGAAGGAATCCAGGTTTCACAAGAGAACCAAGCACATCAAGAGACGCTTCAAATCTATTCGCGATCAAGTCAAGGAGGGAGACATAGAGATTTGCAAAATACATACGGATCTAAATGTTGCAGACCCGTTGACTAAGCCTCTTCCATGAGCAAAACATGATCAGCACCAAGACTCCATGGGTGTTAGAATCATTACTATGTAATCTAGATTATTGACACTAGTGCAAGTGGGAGACTGAAGGAAATATGCCCTAGAGGCAATAATATGAAGGAAATATGCCCTAGAGGCAATAATAAAGTTGTTATTTATATTTCCTTATATCATGATAAATGTTTATTATTCATGCTAGAATTGTATTAACCGGAAACTTAATACATGTGTGGATACATAGACAAAACAGTATGTCCCTAGTATGCCTCTACTAGACTAGCTCATTGATCAAAGATGGTTATGTTTCCTAGCCATAGACATGAGTTGTCATTTGATCAACGGAATCACATCATTAGGAGAATGATGTGATGGACAAGACCCATCCGTTAGCATAGCACTATGATCGTTTAGTTTTACTGCTATTGCTTTCTTCATGACTTATACATGTTCCTATGACTATGAGATTATGCAACTCCCGAATACCGTAGGAACACCTTGTGTGCTATAAAACGTCACAACGTAACTGGGTGATCATAAAGATGCTCTACAGGTGTCTCCGAAAGTATTCGTGGTGTTGGCATAGATCAAGATTAGGATTTGTCACTCCGAGTGTCGGGGAGGTATCTCTGGGCCCTCTCGGTAACACACATCACAATAAGCCTTGCAAGCAAAAGACTAATGAGTTAGTCACGAGATGATGTGTTACGGAACGAGTAAAGAGACTTGCCGGTAACGAGATTGAACTAGGTATAGAGATACCGACGATCGAATCTCGGGCAAGTAACATACCGATGACAAAAGGAACAACGTATGTTGTTATGCGGTTTTGACCGATAAAAGATCTTTATAGAATATGTAGGAGCCAATATGAACATCCAGGTTCCGCTATTGGTTATTGACCGGAGATGAGTCTCGGTCATGTCTACATAGTTCTCGAACCCGTAGGGTCCGCACGCTTAACGTTTGATGACGATCGGTATTATGAGTTTATGAGTTTTGATGTACCGAAGGTAGTTCGGAGTCCCGTATGAGATCACGGACATGACGAGGAGTCTCGGAATGTCCGAGACATAAATATTGATATATTGGACGACTATATTCGGACACCGGAAGTGTTCCGGAAAAGTTTCGGATTTAACGGGATTGCCGGAGGGGGTTACCGGAACCCCCTATGAGGGGGGATGGTCCATAGTGGGCCTTAAGGGAAAGAGAGAGGCAGCCCATAGGGCTGGCCGGCGCCCCACCTAGGGTTCCTAGTTGGACTAGGATTGGGGGGCGCCACCTCTCCCTTTTTCCTTTCCCTCTCTTCCTTCTTTTGGTGATTCCTACTAGGAATAGGATTGCAATCCTATTCCTAGTAGGATTGCAACCCTAGCCGCACCAAACAAGGGCCGGCCGACCTCACCCCTTGCTCCTTTATATAAGGGGGCAGGGGGGCACCCAAAGACACACAAGTTGAATTGTTTTAGCCGTGTGCGGTGCCCCCCTCCACAGAAACACACCTCGGTCATACCGTCGCGGTGCTTAGGCGAAGCCCTGCGCCGGTGAATACATCATATCCGTCACCACGCCGTCGTGCTGACGAAACTCTCCCGTGAAGCTCAACTGGATCAAGAGCTCGTGGGACGTCATCGAGCTGAACGTGTGCTGAACGCGGAGGTGCCGTACGTTCGGTGCTTGATCGGTTGGATCGCGAAGAAGTTCGACAACATCAACCGCGTCACTTGACGCTTCCGCTCCCGGTCTACGAGGGTACGTAGACACACTCTTTCCTCTCATTGCTATGCATCTAGTAGATAGATCTTGAGTGATCGTAGGAAAATTTTAAAATACTATGTTCCCCAACATAATAAAGTTCTTATTTATATTTCCTTATATATCATGATAAATGTCTTTTATTCATGCTAGAATTGTATTAACCGGAAACTTGATACATGTGTGAATACATAGACGAAACTCAGTGTCCCTAGTAAGCCTCTACTAGACTAGCTCATTAACCAAAGATGGTTGAGTTTCCTAACCATAGAAATGTGTTGTCATCTGATTAACGGGATCACATCAGTAGGAGAATGATGTGATGGACATGACCCATCTGTTAGCTTAGCGTATTGATCGTTCAATTTTTATCACTACTACTTTCTTCATGTCAAATACATATTCCTCAGACTATGAGATTATGCAACTCCCGGATACCGGCGGAATGCCTTGTGTGCTATCAAACGTCACAACGTATCTGGGTGATTATAAAGATTCTCTACAGGTATCTTCGAAGGTGTTTTGTTGAGTTGGCATAGATCGAGAACATGATTTGTCACTCTGAGTATCGGAGAGGTATCTCTGGGCCCTCTCGGTAATACACATCATAATAAGCCTTGCAAGCAAATGACTAATGAGTTAGTCATGGGATGATGTATTACGAAACGAGTAAAGAGACTTGCCGGTAAAGAGATTGAACTAGGTATGAAGATACCGACGATCGAGTCTCGGGCAAGTAACGTACCGATGACAAATGGAATAACGTATGTTGTCATTACGGTTTAACTGATAAAGATCTTCATAGAATATGTAGGAGCCAATATGAGCATCCAGGTTCCGCTGTTGGTTATTGACTGGAGAAGTGCCTCGATCATGTGTACATAGTTCTCGAACCCGTCGGGTCCGCACGCTTAACGTTCGATGACGATTTGTATTATGAGTTATGAGTTTTTGGTGACTGTCGTGGTTTTGTCACGGTAGATGTCCTAGCAAAAGGACTTAGTCCTGAGGCCATCGCTACGAGTTAGCTTAAAGGGGTTAAAGCGGACAAGGACACATGGGTTTTATACTAGTTCGGCCCCTTCAATGAAGGTAAAAGCCTACGTCTAGTTTGGTGTAGTATTGCTAGGATTTCGATGACTAGGGAGCGAATCCGCTTTGCCCGTGTCTCGAGCTGTTGTTCTCTACCTTGAACCGTCGCCGGGTCGTCCCTTTATATACGAGGTGACGCCCGGTCCAGTTTACATAATCCCGAGGCCGGCTCATAAACGTGTCCGGCTCGGTCTCTATCCTTCCTATCTTACATCACAAGTTACACTCAGTATGGCGGTTTACAAATCATGGGCCTTAACACTTGGGCTCTAAACCTCCTGGGCTAAAGTATCTCGCTCCATGCTCTGCTGGGCTTCAGTAAAGGTAATCTCAATAAACATAAACCGCCCCCCTGGGCGGTTTATACCTGATAGTAACATCCCTGACATTAGGCCCCAGATTGATTTGAACTTGTTCATGTCAATCTTCAAAGTCTTGTATAGATCTCCCCTTCCGCAGCTTCAAGTGCTTCATAAACCGGCATGACATCATCTTCCCCGAACGCATTAAACCGCCGTGACGTCATTTGCCCACTTACACTTGTACCTGTTTTTTATTTTTCATTCATTAAAAGCTTCGAAGATCGAGGCGACAGTATCGTCCCATATCTACTTTTTCGGCTCCTCGATTCTCGCACCTGCCGTTTTATCTTTTGGCTTATAAATAGGGCAGAGGGGCATCTCTTTTTCCCCCCTTGCCTCTTCTTCTTCCTCCTTGCGTTCGTTCGTACTCGAGCTCCGCCGCCGTTGTCAAGCTCCGCATCTTCGTCGGGTCTTGGCCGCTGCATCAACCTGATCGGTTCAGAAACTCTTCGGCACTCCTCCGCACTCGTCGCCTCGGGTACGTCCTCTCCTTATCTCGCTCATAGATCTTGTTTTAGGGTTCCTTCATACGAGCTTGCGGGTAGGCGTTGTTCTTCATGGTTCTTCCTTACGGCCCCATGAATCAATGTGGATCTAGTCTTCTTGTCTCCACATCGTAGCAGCACTCCCGCTTTGTTAGTATACTTGTGTTTCTCCCTATAATACTAGTTTAGATTGCACCTGCTAGAGCTTTCGCCAGTCCGCCGAATATAACCTGAATATCTCTGAATCTCTAGCATGCTGTAGATCCATATTTTCATTACTATCTGTGCGAAAACTATTTCTTCATAACTTCAGATATGCGTCTTGTTTATCCTTGTTGGCGGTCTAGCTTTTTCAGACTCTATGATCCGGTATATGCCATTGTTCTAGCTATTCCAGATATTTTAACCCGGTAGATACCATTAGGCCCCTGTCTAAACCGCCGTTTAGACCAGTACCTTTATAGAGCATGCCGGTTTAAACTTGCTTAGATTGTAAACCGGCTCTTCATTGTATTTTCAGACTTTTCCTTCCAAAAGATGGCCACTCAAGCCAAGTAGTTTACCTCCTGCAACTGGGTCCAATCCCGGATTACTGAGGAGGATTTAGAGAAAATGGCGAAAATTGGCGGTTTAGGCCCAAAAAATGTCCTTCACTGGAGGGTTCCCGGATTAGAATGTCCTCCAGAGCCCAAAGAGGGAGAGGTTCTCGTCTTCTTTGATCACTTAGCCCGGGGATTCAGCCCTCCCGGGTCAAAGTTCTTCTGTGACGTGCTAGCAAATTTCCAACTTCATCCGCAAGATCTTGGTCCCAACTATGTGTCAAACATTTGCAATTTCCAAGTCTTTTGTGAAGCTTATCTGCAAGAGGAGCCGTCAGTCGAATTGTTCCAGGATTTCTTTCACCTAAACTGTCGCACGGAATTTCATGACGGTCCAAACACTGAGCTTGGCAGGATGACTATTCAGAAAAGAAAAGATGTTACTTTTCCTCACGCCAGTCTCCACAGCCATCCAAAAGAGTGGAATCAGACTTGGTTCTACTGCTTAGATACTTCCCCAGCAGAGGAGAATCCGTTGCCGGGTTATCGCCCTCACCGTCTTTTAGAGAATCACCCCTTTCCACAGCGGCTAAGTGCCCAGGAACGAGCTCAGTACGCTCCTCAGCTTTCAAATCTCAGGGCCTTTATGGCCAATGGTCTGACGGGTGTTGACTTCATCCGTTGCTGGATTTCTTGGAGTATTCTCGCGCTAAGCCGGCGTTCCGGTTTAATGTGTGAATATACTGGGAATCCAAAAGATCCCTTGCGCCATACCGAGGCAGTGCTGTCAGAAACTGAGGTCAATGACTCTGTTAAAAGGCTGCTAAATGAACCTACCGAAGCTTGTAGTCAGACCGGCTTGGCACCCTTCTGTGTGACCAACAAACCACCATCGGTAAAAATCTCTTTCCTATTGCTTTGCTTTGTTTTAATCCGTCTACAACCCTTGTCTTGAAGCGTCTTTATTTCTTTCAATAGTACAATGATCCTTTCTGGAAAAGGAAGGCCCAGGATAAATCGGCGAAGGCGCCTCGCCAAAAAACCAAGGCTGTCAAGAAAACCGTCAAGAAGAAGAACACTGCCGTGTCTGGATCCAATCGGGAAGAAGATGAACCGGCCTCCGAGGTACCACCTGATTCTTTTGACTTCCTTGTCTTTTCTTTATCTGCATTTTTATTAACAATGACTGTTCCCAGGGACATGCCGAAGGCAGTAAAGCAGACGATGTTGAGGTAATTACTCTTTCTTCTGGTTCAGAACTGCTGCCACTACCAAAAATTCTTCAGACAAGCCGAAAAGTATAGTTTTCTCATCCTTTCGCTTTTTTGGATCCAAACTTTCTTTTGAAGAACTAGCAACATGAAGCTCGCCGCACCACTCATCATAGCAGTCATGCTATTGAATCCACCGGATTACCGCATACTCCAGCTCGGAGGCGTCGTTCCGAGGTTTTACTCACTCCAGATGCTCTTTACCCCAAAGCAGGTCTTATTCGACAACCCCTTAATCCGTCTGATTCGAATTATTAGGAGAGTCCTCATTCATCTTCCAGCGAATCAACAGCCACACAGATTCCTCCCCTCAAGACCGTTCCTGGGTAAGCTGTTTTTCACTTTGTCCGATTTAACGTTTATCTTTGACTCTTTAGAGTTTCATTATCTTTAACTTTCGTAGTAAACCCAAGCCTAGCAAAAAGGCCAAACTGAATAAGCCGATGAGTGATGATGCGATTCTTGAACCGACTGAGGATCTTGAACATACTGAAGAACCCATTGACACCTTGAATGACGATCCTATTCCCATGGATCATGAAGTGTTTGTTGAGCAGGCAAACCTTCCAATGGATGACGATAATGAACCGGTCGATTCCAACCGAGCTAGCCCTACTCCTGCGAGCCCAGCTAAGGGCGCGACCGCTTCAACTGAAGGAGTTGAAATCACTGGGACCGGTTTTACTGCCCCTGGTGAGCCTGACGCTTTGTCCAAGCATACTGCCAAGGATGAAGTTCTCAGCAAGGACAAAGGCAAGTGGAGTACTGATTTTTCCAGCTACACTCAGCTCAGCGCCCAGGAACTCCATTCCGGTTATCTAAACCGGCTGTACACTAGCCGTGATCATGAAGCTGGATTGGTAAATTTAATGAAGGAGCGCTATGAGGTAACCTCTTTGCCTTTGACTTGTCCTCTATTTCTGCTTTCATCTTGTAACTTTATCCTTACTCCATCGTAGCCCCCAAGTGCTGGTTTAGCCTTTTAGGGTGAACCGGGACTTTAGTACATCGAGTAGATAGTTTGTTTTGCACATGTGTGGCCCCCAAGGGCCGGTATAATCCTTTAGGATGAACTGGGACTTCAGCTTGTATTCTGTATTGAATGATGTCACATTATCCCCCAAGTGTCAAGTGTATAACTTGTTATGTGCTTGGGACTTGACTGGAAAAAATATAATGTACTTTTCTTTTGGCAGACTGACTTAAACCGGAAAACCTCTGAAGTGACCGAGCTCCGGGATACCTTGAAGTTCCAAGAAACTGCTGCTATCAAAGTCAAAGACGAGCTGACACTTTCTTTAGCAAGTATAGAAAAGCTGAAGAAAGACTTTGAAAAAGAGCGGTCAGACTGGGATGCTGAGAAAGCTACTCTGGAGAAGAGGGCCATTGACGCAGAGGCTGCTCTTAATCCGGTGACAGAGGAATTGTCCGGATTAAAGCAGCAGATAAATGCCATGACGACTGCCATCTTTGGTAAGTACTATTAACATAGCCCTGAACATTGTAGTCTTGTACCGTTCCGGTTTAACTCATATTTTTAAATGCAGGAAGATGCATTGCTCATCTTGGTGATGATATGCAAAGGAGATTGAAGGCTGCGTATACCCTGATAGAGCAATTATATTCCGGTGCCCATAGGATAGTCTGTGCTGCCTCACATAACAAACCGGCTCCCACAACAATCAAGGGTACTTTGGAGAAGCTGTCTATTCTACCTGCTCGCCTCGTGGAGCTTAAGAAGTCATTTGCAAGGGCGGGTGCTATGATGGCTTTAACTCGAGCGAAAGCTTGGGTGCCTGATTTTGATCCGGCGGAGGCGATGAACGGCTACCCAAGTATGAAGGAAGACGGATCATCCTTCTCCAGCAATGACTTACGTGCGTTAACCAAGGAAATGCGGCCTCTGGCTAGCAAACTAGCTGACGAGGCTGATCTGTCTAGATATCATCCGGGATATGATGCTGAGAACGTGCGGGCAGAGCTTCCGGCTTACGAGATTGAAAATCTTATTCTGCCCGTCCGTAAGCACACTTTTGCTCCTGACATTGATCCGTCAGACCTCGTGAATGATGAAGTTTATTTCCCAGTGCTGACCAAGATTGACTGGACCACTACTGACTTCCGACAGCTGGAAGAGACCGTCGAAGAACCGGAGCGAGCTGATCCTCAACCTTCACGTCAGGCTGACGTAGAGTCTTAAACCAGTGCCGGTTTAAATTTTATGTCTCAGTACTGGAGAAAAAACTGATTCTTTTGGGCTCTCCGGCGCGTTGTAATAGGATAGCTGAAATACTTTATGTTGTCACATTACTATCCTTTATATGAGATTGCTTCAGTTGGCAACTTCTTAATTATGTCTTGCTTATAATGCCTTTGATGGTTTATTTTACCTGCTTCTGCATAAAACAATGTTTAAAGTGCCCTGGCGGTTTATCGCCGGACGGGTCATCATGCCCAAACACATGGTCTAAGTTTATAACTTGAACTGTGTATAAAATATAAAGTATGTATCATACCTGTGATTAAGTGTGTCACGATGAACCTTAATCTGGTAGGCAAAGATAGTGATCCAAGGTGCAAGTGTTGATGACTCCCTTGACTATTTGCCAGTTCATTATGAAACCGAACCGGGTTATGATGAACTCCGGTTTAACTGTAGTTAGTACTGGTGTTTGTAACCCAGACTAAGGCTCTATAAACGCAGGTGTAGTGGCAACTTATAGTCGTCCACTCCCTGAACCAATGGACTTGGATGAACACCAATGACCTTGAAGATTTTTTTTAATAAAAAATCAAAAAAAGAAATTTTTGGGCAAATAAGACCATGTAGTCGAGGCTTTTTACGAGCTGCCAGGCTCCAAATTCGAGGCTTTTTATGAGCTGCCAGGCTACTGTCATTAACCATTTTGCAAAGCCTGTTAAGATGGTCCTCAATCCTTAACCAAATCATCAATGTTAATTTTACCAAGTGCAGGGTCTGTAAAGATTGACTTGTGTAAATACTTGATGATCGTCAATTTAACGTTAGCAAGTTCAGGGTCTGCAAAGATTGACTTGTGTATACGTTCGACGGGTCGTACTAGGTTTACCTGGGCGGAGTGACTTACTTAATGCAGGCAGGCTAATCCGGGGTTTTAGGTGTAGACACCAGGCTTCCAAGCCATGGCTTGATAGCCTACTACAAGGGTTGTCAACTCGTTGATGCTTTGCATCAGGAGCCCCCAGATAGCATTTGAGCTATGCTCGTCGGGGCCTATGTTTGAGTTGTGCTAGGCATCAAAACTCTCTTTTGACCCTCATCATCATGTGGGAATTGCCGAATCAACCAGAGCTATGCTCTTATGATGGCCTTGACGTTGTCGCCGGTTTAAGAGGCCATAGGAACTCCCTTGCACACAGAAGCCCCCATGTGACAAACTCTTATGAAAAAAAGGCGGCTGATACCCCGCTTTATCGGGGACACCGGTTTATTATATTGATCATAATATATACACTACAAAGATATGTACATAAAGCGGAGCCTATGGCTCAGGTGTAGTAAGGTCGAAGAAGAGCGATGTTCCACGACCGTCTGGTCTCCTCCTCCGCCGTACGTGAGTCCTTATGTTCTCGAACGTCGACGAGGTAGTATGATCCGTTGTGCATGTTCTTGCTGACCACAAAGGGTCCTTCCTAAGGTGGGGATAACTTGTGCATGTCTATCTGGTCTTGGATGACCCGGAGCACCAGATCTCCTTCTTGAAACGTTCTGGTTTTAACCCGGCGACTGTGGTACTGGTGCAGATCTTGCTGATAAATTGCCGATCGAGCTGCTGTCGTGTACCGTTCTTCATCCAGCCGGTCTAATGCATCTTGTCTTGCCCTTTCATTATCAGCTTCGATGTAAGCTGCCACTCGTGGCGAATCATGAAGGATATCGCTAGGGAGGACTGCTTTAGCTCCATATACCACGAAGAAAGGCGTGTACCCTGTAGACCTGTTAGGTGTAGTGTTGATGCTCCATAGCACAGAGGGTAATTCCTCCACCCAACAACCCGGTGTCCCTTGCAAAGGGACCATAAGCCGGGGTTTAATGCCTCTCAAGATCTCTTGATTGGCTCTTCCAGCTTGACCATTAGACTGAGGGTGAGCTTCTGATGATACATCAAGGCAGATGTGCTCTCGTTGACAGAACTTCTCCATAGCCCCCTTGGATAGATTGGTACAATTGTCAGTTATAATGCTGTGTGGAAAGCCAAACCGGAAAAATCACCTTTTTGATGAACTGAACCGCCGTTGCTGCATCACACTTACTGACTGGTTCCGCTTCAACCCATTTGGTAAACTTATCCACCGCCACCAAAAGGTGGGTCTTCTTATCTTGGGATGTCTTGAAGGGTCCAACCATATCAAGCCCCCAAGTCGCAAACGGCCAAGTAATTGGAATCATCCTCAACTCCTACGCCGGTATATGAGCACGCCGTGAGAACTTCTGGCAAGCATCACATTTTCTGACCAAGTCCTCTGTGTCAGCATGAGCCGTCAACCAGTAAAACCCATGACGAAACGCTTTAGCCACCAAAGATTTTGAACCGGCATGATGACCACAATCTCCTTCGTGGATCTCTTTGAGAATATCACAGCCTTCATCTGGCGATACACAACGTTGAAATGCCCGAGAGACGCTGCGATGATGTAATTCTCCATTGACAATAGTCATGGATTTGGATCACCGGACTATCTGTCTAGCCAAGACTTCATCCTCTGGTAACTCACCTCGGTTCATGTACGCTAGGTAAGGGAGCGTCCAATCCGGAATAGCATGAAGCGCCGCGACCAATTGTGCCTTCGGATCAGGAACAGCCAAGTCCTCTTCTGAAGGTAACTGCACCGACGGATTGTGTAGTACATCCAGGAAGGTATTGGGTGGAACCGGTTTACGTTGAGAACCCAGCCGGCTTAACGCATCAGCCACTTCGTTCTTTCGCCGGTCTATGTGATCCACTTGATAACCCTTGAAGTATCCAGCAACAGCGTCTACCTCTCGTCGATACTCTGCCATAAGTGGATCCTTAGAATCCCACTTACCAGATACCCGTTGAGCCACCAGGTCTGAATCGCCAAAGCATTTAACCCATCTTAAATTCATCTCCTTGGCCATCCGTAGACCATGGAGGAGAGCTTCATACTCAGCTGCATTGTTAGTACAAGGAAACATTAACTGGAGGATGTAACAGAACTTATCACCTCGTGGGGAAGTTAATACGACTCCAGCCCCCGAGCCCTCCAATTGCCTGGATTTGTCAAAGTGAATAGTCCAGTATGTGTGATCCGGTTTTTCCTCTGGTGCTTGCAACTCTGTCCAATCGTTGATGAAGTCCACCAGTGCTTGGGATTTTATCGTAGTACGGGGCACATACTTCAAACCGTGAGGACTAAGCTCAATGGCCCACTTTGCAACCCGACCAGTCGCCTCCCTGTTCTGGATTATATCCTCCAGAGGAGCTGAACTGACCACAGTGATTGGATGGCCTTGAAAGTACTGCTTTAGTTTCCGATTTGCCATGAAGACTCCGTACACCAGTTTCTGCCAATGCGGTATCGCTGCTTTGATTCAATGAGTACCTCGCCGATATAGTAAACCGGCCGTTGAACCGAATATTCTTTGCCTGCCTCCTTACGTTCTACCATAATGGCAACGCTTACAGCACGGGCGTTAGCAGCCACATATAACAACAGTGGCTCATTATCGACTGGCACAACAAGGACTGGCGGTTCCTCTAATTGCTTCTTCAATTCTTCGAACGCAACATCAGCAGCATCACTCCAGACAAAGCGATCTGTCTTTTTCATCATCTGATAAAGCGGGATAGCCTTCTCCCCCAAACGGCTGATAAACCGGCTGAGCGCCGCAATGCGGCCCGCCAAGCATTGGACATCGTTGATGCACGCCGGTTTAGCCAAAGATGTAATTGCCTTGATCTTCTCCGGATTAGCTTCAATTCTTCTGTTTGATACCAAGAACCCCAAGAGCTTTCCTGATGGAACACCAAAAACACATTTGTCTGGATTAAGCATCATTTTGTAAACCCGGAGATTATCAAAGGTTTCTTTCAAGTCTGTTATTAATGTTTCCTCCTTCCTGGATTTCACCACAATGTCATCCACATATGCATGAACATTCCGCCCAAACTGTCCATGGAGGCAATTCTGCACACAACGCTGATAGGTTGCCTGGGCACTCTTAAGCCCAAACGGCATAGAGACATAGCAGAAGACTCCAAAGGGAGTTATAAAGGCCGTCTTCTCCTGGTCCTTAACAGCCATCTTGATCTGATGATAACCTAAGTATGCGTCCAAGAAACTTAGGCGCTCACAACCCGCCGTAGCTAAAGGAAATATGCCCTAGAGGCAATAATAAAGTTGTTATTTATATTTCCTTATATCATGATAAATGTTTATTATTCATGCTAGAATTGTATTAACCGGAAACTTAGTACATGTGTGAATACATAGACAAAACAGAGTGTCCCTAGTATGCCTCTACTAGACTAGCTCATTGATCAAAGACGGTTATGTTTCCTAACCATAGACATGAGTTGTCATTTGATCAACGGGATCACATCATTAGGAGAATGATGTGATGGACAAGACCCATCCGTTAGCATAGCACTATGATCGTTTAGTTTTACTGCTATTGCTTTCTTCATGACTTATACATGTTCCTATGACTATGAGATTATGCAACTCCCGAATACCGTAGGATCACCTTGTGTGCTATCAAACATCACAACGTAACTGGGTGATCATAAAGATGCTCTATAGGTGTCTCCGAAAGTATTCGTGGTGTTGGCATAGATCAAGATTAGGATTTGTCACTCCGAGTGTCGGAGAGGTATCTCTGGGCCCTCTCGGTAACACACATCATAATAAGCCTTGCAAGCAAAAGACTAATGAGTTAGTCACGAGATGATGTGTTACGGAACGAGTAAAGAGACTTGCCGGTAACGAGATTGAACTAGGTATAGAGATACCGACGATCGAATCTCGGACAAGTAACATACCGATGACAACAGGAACAACGTATGTTGTTATGCGGTTCTGACCGATAATAGATCTTCGTAGAATATGTAGGAGCCAATATGAACATCCAGGTTCCGCTCTTGGTTATTGACCGGAGATGAGTCTCGGTCATGTCTACATAGTTCTCGAACCCGTAGGGTCCGCACGCTTAACGTTTGATGACGATCGGTATTATGAGTTTATGAGTATTGATGTACCGAAGGTAGTTCGGAGTCCCGGATGAGATCACGGACATGACGAGGAGTCTCGGAATGTCCGAGACATAAAGATTGATATATTGGACGACTATATTCGGACACCGGAAGTGTTCCGGGAAAGTTTCGAATTTATCGGGATTGCCGGAGGGGGTTACCAGAACCCCTACGAGAGGGGATGGTCCATAGTGGGGCTAAAGGGAAAGAGAGAGGCAGCCCATAGGGCTGGCCGGCGCCCCCACCTAGGGTTCCTAGTTGGACTAGGATTGGGGAGGGCGCCACCTCTCCTATTCCTTTCCCTCTTCTTTCTTTTGGTGAATCCTACTAGGAATAGGATTGCAATCCTATTCCTAGTAGGACTCCTTCCCTAGCCGCACCAGGAGAAGTTGGCCGGCCTCCCTCCCTTGCTCCTTTATATACGGGGGCAGGGGGGCACCCAAAGACACACAAGTTGAATTGTTTTAGCCGTGTGCGGTGCCCCCCTCCACAGAAACACACCTCGGTCATACCGTTGCAGTGCTTAGGCGAAGCCCTGCGCCGGTGAATACATCATATCCGTCACCACGCCGTCGTGCTGACGAAACTCTCCCGTGAAGCTCAACTGGATCAAGAGCTCGTGGGACGTCATCAAGCTGAACGTGTGCTGAACGCGGAGGTGCCGTACGTTCGGTACTTGATCGGTTGGATCGCGAAGAAGTTCGACAACATCAACCGCGTCACTTGACGCTTCCGCTCCCGGTCTACGAGGGTACGTAGACACACTCTCCCCTCTCTTTGCTATGCATCTAGTAGATAGATCTTGCGTGATCGTAGGAAAATTTTAAAATACTACGTTCCCCAACAGTAGCATCAATGATCTGATCAATACGGGGGAGGGAAAGGGATCAGCTGGGCAAGCCTTGTTCAAATCTATGTAATCAACACACATTCGCCAAGTGCCATTTTCTTAAGCACCAGCACCAGATTAGCCAACCACTCTGGATGAAACACCTCAATTATAAAGCCTGCTGCTAAGAGCCTAGCCACTTCTTCACCAATAGCCTTGCGCCTTTCTTCATTGAAGTGCCGCAAAAATTGCTTAACCGGTTTGAACTTAGGATCAATGTTGAGAGTGTGCTAAGCGAGTTTCCTCGGTACACCTGTCATGTCAGAAGGTTTCCATGCAAAAATGTCCCGATTCTCACGGATGAACTCGATGAGCGCACTTTCCTATTTTGGGTCTCGGTTAGCACTGATGGTGAACTGCTTAGATGAATCACCCGGAACAAAGTCAACCTGCTTGGTTTCTTCAGCTGATTTGAACTTCAAGGCCGGATCATGTTCTGTGGTTGGCTTTTTCAGCGGAGACATATCTGCCGGATCAACATTATCTTTATAAAACTTTAGCTCCTCAGTTGCACAAACTGCCTCAGCATAAGCTGCATCACCTTATTCGCACTCCAAAGCAATCTTGCGGCTCCCATGGACTGTTATGGTTCCCTTATGGCCTGGCATCTTGAGCTGTAGATAAACATAACACGGCCTTGCCATGAATTTAGCATAAACCGGCCGCCCGAACAGGGCGTGATACGGGCACCTGATCTTTACAAAGTGACCTCCAAGTCTATCTTACCAACTGGATATGCCGATTTACCAGGCACCACACCATGGAAAACTGTGTTGGATTGCCGAAGCCTTTTATCTGTTAGCCCCATGCGCCGAAAAGTCTCATAATACAAGATGTTGATGCTGCTGCCTCCGTCCATAAGTACCTTGGTAAACTTGTAGCCCCCTACTTGGGGTGCCACCACTAGAGCCAGCTGACCCGGATTGTCAACCCGGGGCGGATGATCCTCTCGGCTCCACGTAATGGGCTGTTCTGACCAGCATAGATAGCGTGGTACTGCCGGTTCAACTGCATGCACTGCCCTCTTGTAAACTTTCTGATCACGTTTACATAAGCTCGTGGTGAAGACGTGATATTGTCCACTACTCAATTATTTCGGGTTACTCTGATATCCGGACTGCTACTACTGCTGATTGCCCTGATTGTTGTAACCACCCACACCGTGCTGCTGGTTATGCTGATTGTTATAACCACCCTGATCGTTCTGCTGGTTATGCTGATTGTGCCCATTTTGATTGCTGTGATTACCATGGTACCCTGAACCGGACATGTTGCCTTGATAACCCGGCCCGTGGAAGCCAGGGCCTGATCCGCCGGACGGTCCATGATCATACTAGGACCGGTTCATGATTTCCTTCATATTGAAGCAGTCCTTCCAGAGGTGCGTAGCTCGTTTTTCCGCCGTACGGTGTCTTGGGCAAGGGATGTTCATCTGGCATTCTAGGTTGATAGGCGGCCTCCCATTCCGCGGGGGCGGTCTACCCTTACGGCGCTGGTCGTTCTCCTGTGCATTGGTGTTAGCCACAAAATCCGAGCTACTATCCGCTTTACACTTGCCGTTGTATCCTTGACTCACCGGGTTGGGCCGCGGCGCTTTACCATTTTTGTTTACCTTCCCTGACTTGTCATTATCAGAGTGTGGGTATTTGGTACTATCTGAATCTGCATATTTCACTAAAGTGACCATGAGCGTCCCCATGTCATCACAATTGCGTTTGAGCCGTCCCAACTTTAGTTTCAAAGGTTCAAACCGGCAATTGCCTTCCAAGGTTACAACTACTCTGCTTGGGTTGATGATGCTGGAAGAGTGTAGGATCTCTGACACTCACCGTACCCAATGGCTTGTAGACTCGTTCTCTCCTTGAACACAGGCCGCTAAATCAACGACATACATTGGTTGTTTGCACGTGTCTTTGAAGTTATTGATAAACCGGCGGCTCAATTCAGCCCATGATCCGACGGAATTGGGCGGCAAGCCTTTCAGCCAAGTGCGAGCTATACCCTCCAACATCATAGTGAAATACTTGGCGCACGCTGCATCATCTACATCCAACATCTCCATTGCCATCTCATAGCTTTCCACCCATGTCTCAGGAGATAGGTCTACAGTATAGTTGGGCACCTTGCGCGGTCCTTTGAAATCCTTGGGAAGTTTTACGTTGCGCAAAGCGGGAGTAAGACAAGGCACTCCGAGGGAGCTAGACATAACCCCCGGTTCAACTGAGGTAGAAGGACGAACCGGCGTTGCCTGACGGGCTTAGTGTTGTGCTGCTAACTCGGCCTCCCGGCGTTGCCTGCCCTGATCCACCACGTCCTGAGCGTTCGCGTCTCCACCTGCCGGATCATCCCTCCGCGGCGGGTTACGCCTCCGTGCGCTGCTTGATACGGCCGGTTCATCCAGACGCCTAGTATAACAATGGCTTGGGCGAGGGGTGGAATGAATTCTCTCACGGCTGTGAGAATAAGTTTGCTGTTGGTTTAACGCCGTTTCAAGCAACTCCCTGGCCCGCCGTGCCTCCACTGCTATGGGGGACGTTCCTTCAATGGGAAGGGTGGCCAGTCGTGAAGCGACAGCAACTATGTTATCCAATGGATTGGAGTAGTGACCGGGACGGGTGGGTACATGCTGTGACGGGACGACCTGGCGGGTTGGCTCCACGGCTTGTGGCTGAACTGATGCTCCTGTGCCCGTCGCTCCTCCCCGGTTTACCTCCGGCTGGTTACTGGTTGCTGCCCCTGGCGTGCTAAAAAGGTTCCTTGCTTCGTAAACCGGCGGTAGGCGAGATCGTTGCCTTCTCATCATTACCTCATGTGAAACGGTCTGATCCAACATGAGTCGATAAGCCTGAGTGTCTAACTCGGCCTGCTTCGCAACCATCCTGGTATTCTCAGCAGCTAGGTCTAATTTGGCTTGATCTATCTGGCTTTTCACCTGAGCGACTTGCGCGTCATGCTGTGCTTTATCGGCCTGGGCTACCTCTGCTGTTAATAGAGCTGTCAAAGTATCAACCAAGGTGGACAAAGTCTCGGCTGGTGACGGACTAGGGCCTCCAGCCCTAGTCCCCACTGTATCTGATGTTAGCGTTGCTGTGGTTGATGACTGCTGCATAGGCTGTGATCCGGCCATGAAAACAGCAACCCAGTCTGGCGGATCAAGGGGCTCCAGAATACTGTCGTCATCGGAACAGCCCTCAGACCAGCCATCCTGCAACAGGTATAAAGATTCTGTCTCTCCAGAGGACGATTCATCGCCGTAATAGATAACAGTCTCACCGCCAGAGTCCGATCCATCTTCAGCTTGTACTCCGAGAACTGCTCCAATGAAAACGTGCTTCACGGCGGGCCGAATCCAGGCAGATCTCGCACGCTGAGCCGGCTCGACGATGTTGGGGAAGATGTCCAGTTCAGGGCCTGGTTCGCCGATCTTGCCAATGAAGACGTGGATGCCGCCAAAGGGGACCCGGTACCCGTATTCGATTGAACCAGCCTCGGGGCCCCAGCCTGCATCGTCGATGTAGATCTTACCGCGACGACTCTTAGTCATCCGGCCCACTGCATAGCCCTTGAGTCCATCAAAGCCGCCCTTCAAGAACTCGAAACCATCGTGTGATAGCCCCACGGTGGGCGCCAACTTTCGTGGTTTTGTCATGGCATATGTCCCAGCAAAAGGACTTAGTCGTGAGGCCATCGCTACGGGTTAGCTTAAAGGGGTTAAAGCGGACAAGGACACAGGGGTTTTATACTAGTTCGGCCCCTTCAATGAAGGTAAAAGCCTACGTCTAGTTTGGTGTAGTATTGCTAGGGTTTCGATGACCAAGGAGCGAATCCGCTTTGCCTGTGTATTGAGCTGTTGTTCTCTAACTTGAACCGTCGTCGGGTCGTCCCTTTATATATGAGGTGACGCCCGGTCCGATTTACAGAATCCCGAGGCCGGCTCATAAACGTGTCCGGCTCGGTCTCTATCCTTCCTATCTTACATCACAAGTTACACTCAGTATGGCGGTTTACAAATCATGGGCCTTAACACTTGGGCTCTAAGCCTCCTAGGCTAAAGTCTCTCGCCCCATGCTCTGCTGGGCTTCAGTAAAGGTAATATCGATAAACATAAACCGCCCCCTGGGTGGTTTATACCTGATAGTAACATCCCCGATGTTCTTGATCATGTCTACATAGTTCTCGAACCCGTCGGGTCCGCACGCTTAACGTTCGATGACGATTTGTATTATGAGTTATGAGTTTTTGGTGACCGAAGATTGTTCGGAGTCCCGGATAAGATCACGGACATGGCGAGGAGTCTCGAAATGATCGAGACATAAAGAATGATATATTGGACGATGTTATTTAGACATCGGATGAGTTATCGGAAACCCTCGGGGGACTAATGGGCCAACATGGGCCTTAGTGGAGAGAGAGGAGAGCCTCAAGGGGTGGCCGCCCCCCCATGGCAGTCCGAATTTGACTAGGAGGAGGGGGCGGCGCCCCCTTTCCCTCTCCCTCTCCCTCTCCTTCCTTGAGATGGAATCCTACTAGGACTAGGAGTCCTAGTAGGACTCCTCTCCTTGGCGCGCCCAAGGGGCCGGCTGGCCTCCTCTCCCTCCCTCCTTTATATACATGGGGAGGGGGGCACCCTAGAACACACAAGTTATTCTTAGCCGTGTGCGGTGCCCCCCTCCACAGTTTACACCTCAGGTCATATTGTCATAGTGCTTAGGTGAAGCCCTGCGCGATCTACTTCACTATCATCATCAACACGCCATCGTGCTGTCGAAACTCTCCCTCGACCCTCTACTGGATCAAGAGTTCGAGGGGCGTCATCAAGCTGAACGTGTGCTAAACTCGGAGGTGCCGTACGTTTGATGCTTGATCGGTTGAATCGCGAAGACGTTCGACTACATCCACCACGGTAATCTAACACTTCCGCTTTCGGTCTACGAGGGTACGTAGACACACTCTTGCCGTCTCGTTGCTATGCATCTCCTAGATAGATCTTGCGTGATCGTAGGATTTTTTTTAAATTGCATGCAACGTTCCCCAACAAAACCGTGAAAACCTGACAGAACACTAAACATAACCAAAAAGCGAGAAAAGAAACAAACAAAACTAGAGAAAAAAGAAAGAAAAAAGGCATTGAAAACCGAGAATGAAACAAAGTAAACCAAAGAAAAGGAAAGAAAAGAAAAAAAATCAAATAAAATAGAGAAAGAAACGAAGAAAAACTGGTGAAAATACAAACACAAAAGGCCCAAAAAACCAATGGAAAATAGTTCTTTTCATTCACGTTTGTCGCGCCCTTCAAATTTAACACGAATTCGACGGTGTCTTTGAGGTGTGGTTATATGTCGCCCGTAGTGAGCCCTCCCTCCGAAGAGGACCAAGATGGGCACAGAGGGAGGCACGACAACAACTCTTCAGCAAGAAGTTTGCCCCTACCGTGCCCATCTTGGTCCTCTTCGGATCTCTCTTCGGAGGTGGAGTCATCAAAGTGTTTCCAGTTGGGATGATTGATACGTCTCCAACGTATCTATAATTTTTGATTGTTCCATGCTATTATTTATGAAGTCTTGGATGTTTAATGGGCTTTATCATTCACTTTTATATCATTTTTGGGACTAACATACTAACCCAAAGGCCCAATCCAGATTGCTGTTTTTTTTTGCCTATTTCAGGGTTTTGCAGAAAAGGAATATCAAACGGAGTCCAAACGGAATAAAACCTTCATAGGAGATATTTTTGGAGGAAATCACACACGAAAGACTTCGGGGCCAAGCCAGAGGACAGGGGGCTCACCCTCGAGGGTGGGGGGCACGCCCCCCCTTCCCAGGGAGCGCCCCCTGCCTCGAGGGCATCCCCTGTGGCCCCTGGTGCCCCTCTTCTTCCTATATATACCTACGTACCCCAGAAACTCCATACGCAGAGAGAAAACCCTAATTCCACCGTCGTAGCTGCTGTTCCCGTGGAGATCCCATCTTCGAGCCTATTTCGGGAGGGGGATCCATCACAGAGGCCTTCATCATCATCATCATCGCCCTCACCATGAGTTGTGAGTAGTTTACCTCAGACCTTCGGGTCCATAGCTAGTATCTAGATAGCTTCTCTCTCTCCGGATCTCAATACAAAGTTCTCCTCGGTCTTCGAGGAGATCTATTCGATGTAATCTCTTTTTGCAGTGTGTTTGTCGAGATCCGAAGAATTGCGAGTTTATGATCAAGATTATCTATGAAAGATATTTGGTTCTTCTCTGAACTTTTTATGTGTGCTCATAATATCCTTGCAAGTCTCTTTGAATTATTGGTTTGGTTTGGCCTACTAGATCTATAGTTCTTGCAATGGGAGAAGTGCTTGGCTTTGGGTTCAATCTTGCGGTGTCCTTTCCCAGTGAATGTAGGGGCAGCAAGGCACGTATTGTATTGTTTCCATCGAGGATAAAAAGATGGGGTTTATATCTTATTGCTTGAGTTTATCCCTCTACATCATGTCATCTTGCTTAAGGCGTTACTCTGTTCGTATGAACTCAATACACTAGATGCATGCTGGATAGCGGTCAATGTGTGGAGTAATAGTAGTAGATGCAGGCAGGAGTCGATCTACTTGTCTCGGACGTGACGCCTATATACAATGATCATGCCTAGATAGTCTCATAATTATTCGCTTTTCTATCAATTGCTCGACAGTAATTTGTTTACCCGCCGTAGAATATCGCTATCATGAGAGAAGCCACTAGAGAAAACTATGCCCCCCTGGGTCTATCTTTATCATATTACTTTCCCATCAACTAACCTATTTCTGTCGCCGTTGTTTATTTGCTTTCTTTACTTTCCGTTTCTATACCAAAAATACCAAAAATACAATTATCATCTCTATCAGATCTCACTATCGTAAGTGACCGTAAAGGGATTGACAACCCCTTATCGCGTTGGCTGCGAAGTTCTTATTTGTTTGTGCAGGTGCGAGGGATTGTCGCGTGGTCTCCTACTGGATTGATACCTTGGTTCTAAAAAACTGAGGGAAATACTTACGCTACTGTGTTGCATCTCCCTTTCCTCTTCGAGGGAATACAACGCAAGCTCAAGAGTTAGTAATGATCGCCAACTAATTCCCATTGGGGTACGTGGTTTGCATTGTCAAAGATGCTGGAGGGTTGGTGCCCACCTCGGTCATGTCGGTTTGTTTCCTAACAAGTCATCCATTGTAACATTAGTAGAAACCGCAGCTAGGTCTACGTCCTCCTTAGATTGATACCTTGGTCATGTCGCGTGGTCTCCTACTGGATTGATACCTTGGTTATCAAAAACTGAGGGAAATACTTACGCTACTGTGCTGCATCTCCCTTTCCTCTTCGAGGGAATACAATGCAAGCTCAAGAGGTAGCAAGAAGAATTTTTGGCGCAGTTGCCGGGGAGGTTTACGCAAAAGTCATATACCAAGTACCTTTCACAAACCCTTATCCTTCACATTACATTTATTTGCCTCTCGTTTTCCTCTCCCCCACTTCACCTTTGCCGTTTTATTCGCCCTTCTTCCGCCGTGTGTTTTTCGTTCGCTTGCTTCTTGTTTGCTTGTGCGTGTTGGATTGCTTGCTTGTCACTATGGCTCAGAACAATACCAAATTGTGTGACTTCTCCAATACCAACTACAATGATTTTATTTGCACTCCGATTGCTCCTATTACCGATACTGAATCTTGTGAGATCAATGCTGCTTTGTTGAATCTTGTCATGAAAGATCAATTCTCCGGCCTTCCTAGTGAAGATGCCGCTACCCATCTAAACAACTTTGTTGATTTGTGTGATATTCAAAAGAAAAGGGATACGGATAACGATATTGTTAAATTGAAGTTATTTCCGTTTTCACTTAGAGATCGTGTTAAAACTTGGTTTTCCTCTTTGCCTAGAAATAGTATTGATTCGTGGAATAAGTGCAAAGATGCTTTTATCTCTTAAGTATTTCCCTCGTGCTAAGATCATCTCCCTTAGAAACGATATTATAAATTTTGAGCAACTAGATCATGAGCATGTTGCACAAGCTTGTGAGAGAATGAAATTAATGATACGTAATTGCCCTACACATGGTTTGAATCTGTGGATGATTATTCAGAACTTTTATGCTGGCATGAATTTTGCTTCTAGAAATCTTTTAGATTTGGCCGCTAGAGGCACTTTCATGGAAACTACCTTAGGAGAAGCTACCAAACTCCTAGATAATATTATGGTTAATTATTCTCAATGGCACACCGAAAGATCTACTAGTAAAAAAGTGCATGCTATCGAAGAAATTAGTGTTTTGAGTGGAAAGATGGATGAACTTATGAATTTTTTGCCGCTCAGAGTGCTTCTTCTGATCCCAATGATATGCCTTTGTCCACTTTGATTGAGAATAACAATGAATCTTTGGATGTGAATTTTTTTGGTAGGAATAATTTTGGTAACAATGCTTATAGAGGTAATTTTAATCCTAGGCCTTTTCCTAGTAATTCCTCTAATAATTTTGGTAATTCCTACAACAACTCTTATGGAAAGATGCCTTCTGAATTTGAAACTAGTGTTAAGGAGTTTATGATCTCGCAAAAGAATTTCAATGCTATGCTTGAAGAGAAATTGCTTAAAGTTGATGAATTGGCTAGAAGTGTGGATAGAATTACTCTTGATGTTGATTCTTTGAAACTTAGATCTATCCCACCTAAGCATGATATCAATGAGTCTCTCAAAGCCATGAGAATCTCCATTTATGAATGCAAAGAAAGAACCGCTAGAATGCGTGCTAAAATAGAAGATTATATTAGATCGTGTTCTTCTAGTTATCGTGAAAATAAAGATGAAGATCTGAAAGTTATTGATCTGTCTCCTATTAGATCCTTGTTTTCTAGTATTAATCTTGATGAGAATAGGATTGGAGATGATTCTGCTTTAAGGTGTCCTAGTAATTCGGAGTTTTTAGATCTTGATGCTAAAATTGCTAAAAGTGGGATTGAAGAGATTAAAACTTTGCATAGTGATGAACCCACCACTTTGGATTTCAAGGGATTCAATTATGATAATTGCTCTTTGATTGATTGTATTTGCTTGATGCAATCCGTGCTAAATTCTCCGCATGCTTATAGTCAAAATAAAGCTTTCACTAAACATATAGTTGATGCTTTGATGCAATCTTATGAAGAAAAACTTGAGTTGGAAGTTTCTGTACCTATAAAGCTTTATGATGAATGGGAACCTACTATCAAAATAAAAATAAAAGATCATGAATGCTATGCTTGTGTGATTTGGGTGCTAGTGTTTCCACTGTCCCAAAAACTTTGTGTGATTTGCTAGGATTCCATGAGTTTGATGATTGTTCTTTAAATTTGCATCTTGCAGATTCCACTATTAAGAAACCTACGGGAAGAATTAATGATGTTCTTATTGTTGCCAATATGAATTATGTGCCCGTAGATTTCATTGTTCTTGATATAGATTGCAATCCTTCATGTCCTATTATTCTTGGTAGACCTTTCCTTAGAACGATTGGTGCAATTATTGATATGAAGGAATGAAATATTAGATTCCAATTTCCGTTAAGGAAAGGCATGGAACACTTCCCTAGAAAGAAAATCAAATTACCATATGAATTTATCATGAGAGCCACTTATGGATTGCCTTCCAAAGATGGCAATACCTAGATCTATCTTGTACCGTGCCTAGCTAGGGGCGTAAAACGATAGCGTTTGTTGGGAGGCAACCCAATTTTATGTTTTTTGCTTTTGTTTATGTTAGGTAATAAATATTGCATCTAGCCTCTGATTAGATGTGGTTTCATGTTTTGTTTAGTGTTTGTGCCAAGTAGAACCTTTGGTAAGACTTGTGTGAAGTTTATTTGATCTTGCTGCGAAAAACAGAATCGTTAGCGCTCGCTAAAGTAGACTTCAGATTTTACTGCTGCGTATTTTTTAGTTGATTCTTTTTGCTGATGATTGGTAGACAAATTGCGCAAATTTACCAATTTAGTTTGAATTTTTTGGAGTTCCATTAGTAGGGGAACCCAGCATATTACTACAGACGGTTCTGTTTTTGACAGATTCTGTTTTTCGTGTGTTGTTTGCTTATTCCGATGCATCTATGAGTAATATTGGAGGATATGAATCATGTAAAACTTGGAGTACAGTAGGTTTAACACCAATATAAACAAAGTATGAATTCTTTGCTGTACCTTTGAATGGTGGTTTGCTTTCTCTTACTAACGGAGCTCACGAGAATTTTTGTCTAAGTTTTGTGTTGTCAAGTTTTCAAGTTTTGAGTATTGCTTTGATGGACTATGGAACAAGGAGTAGCAAATGCCCAAGCTTGGGGATGCCCATGGCACCCCAAGTAAATTCAAGATAATCAAAAGCCTAAGCTTGGGGATGCCCCGGGAAGGCATCCCCTCTTTCTTCTTCATCCATCGGTAACTATACTTGGAGCTATATTTTTATTCGCAACATGTTATGTGTTTTGCTTGGAGCGTCTTGTATAATTTGAGTCTTTGCTTGTTAGTTTGCCACAATCATCCTTTATGGACACACCTATTTGAGAGAGTTAAATACGCCCTAGAAATTATTAGAACACTCTATGTGCTTCACTTATATCTTTTGAGTTGAATAGTTTTTGCTCTAGTGCTTCACTTGTATCTTTTAGAGCACGGTGATGATAATATTTTGTAGAAAATTTTGAACTCTCATGCTTCACTTAGATATATTTGAGAGTCTATTAAAACAGCATGGTAAAGTGTTTAGGCTAAAGTAACTAGTCTTCACATGATAAACATCCAATGTCAGTGTAGTAAAAAAACTCACATCTAGTGCATTGAATAGAAATAGATGTTGGATGCTTGATAATTGTTTTGAGACATGAGGATAGTGATATTAGAGTCATGCTAGTGGAGTAATTATGAAATTGAGAAATATTTGTGTTAAGATCAGTGATTCCTGTAGCATGCACGTATGGTGAACCGTTATGTGACTAAGTTAAAGCATGAGGTATTTATAGAGTGTCAACCTTTGTGTGGAGGTCGGAGGCTGATGGCTTCTCGCCCCTCGTTGGTTACCCCAAGTGGAAGGTTGAGATGTAGCATAGCAGCAAGTTTCCCTTGTCAAAGATACCAAGGATCGAATCCCGTGAGACTCCGAGGGTCGACAAGTAGGTGTCAACGGCGCCAGAAACTTAGCGGTTGACAGGACCTGCACACAGATACAGATAACTTTGCTCCCAATGAGTACAGAGAGGTTGTCAATCCCTCCGGCCTTGTCGTTTACAAAGGATCAAACACAAGAGATAATAATGATAGCTATGACTGCAACTAGGAAATAAAGACAGGAAGTAAATAGAAGGTGTGATCAGTGGTGGTAATATGGACCGGGGTCCCATGATGTTCACTAGTGATGTCTCTCTCCCAAAAGACGATAAAACAGCAAAGCGAGGTAAACAAATTACAGCTGGGCAATTGACATGATTATGTGCGCAAACCAATGGTAACTATGCTGCAAAGAAAGGTAGAGGCTCAAAAGCATGGGCGGTACGCCAAGGCAAGTAGACCGAAATCCATCTGCATCTACTACTAATCATCCACCTTGAGATATCTATCCAGAACATCTCGCTGGTATTAAGTTGCGAATCCCACTCAAAGTGTAAACTCAAAGCAACAGACAACTGCATTAAAAGAACTTTGCGTAAAGTAAACAATCCTTGCACCCGCAAGTACAAGCACCGTTGTTTTCCCCCTTGTGGCAACAGCACATCCCCTAGACTCATATTTCTGTCACTCAAGCTAGTCATCAGGGGTCATGAACCCACAATCAAGCGTAACGCTCCCTCTTGGAGTTACTACCTACTACTTGGCCAAAGCAATAAACAGCAACGGAGAACATGCTAGAATTACTCAAGAACAAAGATATAAAAGAGGTGAATCAAATATATTACTCAAACACAATCTGAACATAATCTCATAATCCATCGGATCCCAGCAAACTCAGCAGAGCAACAGCATAAAGATTACATATGTGCCTCGATCATGTAGGGCAGCTCACGAGGTATAAACCATGAAGAACAAAGAGGGGAGGAGAACATCACATAGCTACTGATCATGGACCCATGGTCCAAGGGGGACTACTCACAACTCATACGGGAAGCGTCCATGGTGGTGGAGAAGCTCCCGGTGGTGGTTCTCCCCTCCGGCAGGGTGCCGAGAAGAGTTCTCTTGATGCTCCCGATCTTGGAAGCGCTGCGGCGGCGGAACAGAGGCGAGATCGCGAAAAAGGGTTTCGTCCTCGAGGGTTTCGGGACGAGAGGAATATATATGCGAAGGGGGGTCACCAGAGGCGGAGCCGGGGCCCCAGGCGCCCCCCTGGCGCGGCCAGGGGTGGGGCCGCGCCGGGTGGCCGCCTGGGCCACCCCTGGCTCCCCTCTGGTCCTCCTTTGGTTCTTCGCGAAGCTTCCTGTACGCTGATTTTTCCTGTAATTTTCCCGGAATTTTTGGAGCACTTCTAATATGGGGGAAACCTGAAATAGAAAAACAGCAGAAAACAGGAACTGGCACTGTGGTGCACTGAGTTAATAGGTTAGTCCAAATATGATCAAAAGTGTATGGAAGTGCATAAATATCATGGCAATATCACACAAAAGAGGCATGGAGCAAGCAGAAATTATAGATACGTTTTGGACGTATCAACATCCCCAAGCTTAATTCCTGCTCGTCCTCGAGTAGGTAAATGATAACAAGCATAATTTCTGTGGTGACATGCTATCAACCATATAAGAACTTTTTAAGTAAAGCAATCAAGGCATGTAATTCAATTCAAGTCATAACAAGCAAGAGTCTATATTAGCATTGTAACAAGTAACATAAGAACATAAAGGTGCAAGAGCTCTCGCTGTCCGTGACTCGAATGTCTCCAAATGGTGTTTGCGTGCAAGAAAGGGGATAGGGATATACGAGAGAGTAAAACATAGTTTTTGTATTGTTGAGAACTTAATCTACTAAAGTTTCACACTTGGTCTTCTTTGGAATCTTATCTTGACTCATCCCCAGACCAACAGTTAGGTACAAGTCAAAATGATCCACTCCCTTTCGATATTTTGAGCACTCATGCAATGGATGAGCGTAAGCAAGAAAGTTAACACTTAGGATGGCAAAGAGAGAAAAATGATGAAGGGGGAAGACAAAAAAGGTGTGAAAGGCTCACATCAATGAGGACATTCATAGGCGAGAGAAAGCCAAATGATAGATATGATGTGAGGAGTAAGGATTGCCATGCAACGGATGCACATATGAGCTAAGGTAAGCTCTCCAATGGAACTAGTGGGGGTGCATCCAACTTGCTTGCTCAAGAAGACCTAGAGCTCTTTTGAGGAGGCTCATCATTGGAATATACAAGCCAAGTTCTATAATGTGAAGGTCCCCACATAGCTATATGCATGAATGATAATCTCTATGGAGTACAAGGTATAAGATGGAGTACGAGTGTGGATCTCTCAAAAGGAATAGCAGTGTGCCCCCTTCTCTCTTTTTATTTCTTTTTCTCTTTTTTTCAATATTTTTGTGTGGCCTCAATGGCTCTTTCTATTTAACTCTCATCTGTCCTCTTTGGGATCTTTTGATTTTGTCCTCTTTGGGATATTTTCCTCATTTTAGGGGCAACACTCTATGTATTACAAGAAGTATAGAAGATCTTTCACACTTTACAAAAGTACTCAACATAAAGAAAATGAAACTATCATGATGTATGCAAATGTATGCCTCTGCCAGTGTAGTAGGATATGCAATGATACTAGCGCGTCATGTAGCAATGATTAGGGCAAGGCCCAACTAGCATGCGGCTCATCGATCAAGCAAAAAGCGTGTATGACATGAAGATCAAGTCATGAGAAGATGGATGTTGCATGGCAATGTATCTCAGAAAGGCTATGGAAATGCCTTGATAGGTAGGTATGGTGGCTGTTCTGAGGAATGATATAATGAGGTTTATGATGACAGAGCGTATCGTGCCAAGGATTTGGATGCACCGGCGAAGTATGCGCCAACTCTCGAGGTGAGAAAGGGCAATGCACGGTACCGAAGAGGCTAGAAAAATATGGCTAGGTGGAAGTGTCAACTTTCGAATACTCACATTAGTCCGAAGAACTCATGCACTTATTATCGGTAACTCTCAATCTAATTAGGAGGTTCACAAAGAGACAAGTACCCCTAGGAGGAGTGTATGGGGGTTTGGTTATCCTTGCGCATCCTCGACTCATGGTACGTGAGTGTACTCTAATATTCGATCCCTCCAAAGATTAGTGATCCATCTAGTAGCTAAAGTTCTCAACTATTTTGTAGGTTTTCGAAAATAAACACGGATTGCCCAAAATACGACATCTATCACTAATAGGCTAAAGCTCTTGACACCAAAAGTTCAGACATTACTCATGGCAATACCTCAAAACTATTGCAAGTTACTACTAAAATTAAATAGCAACCTCAATTACCTACTTTAAGTTAAGACACACAACTCAGTGCAACAGGCAAACTCTCTTAACAAGATAAACATGAAAACTCAAGAGAGTTCAGCAACCAACTAAACAAAAGCTTTTTAAAAAGAAAAGCACGAAAACTAAGAGCTAAACATGACAGTAGCTATGGAAAGACAAAGAACACACACATCAAAGATGATCATGAAAATCCTATGTTGTGTTCTAGGTTGAAGTGGTGCGTGTTTCTCTTCCACACAAAGAAAGCTGGGTTCTAAATTGTTATGAACAGCAAGCAAAGCTAAAGAAAACTAAAAAGGAAACTAAGAGCAAGACGCTCCAAGCATAGCACATAACACATGAAGTGATAATTATAGTGGAACGAAAGACGAACTGATAATTGTTGATGGAGAAGGGGATGCATGGGGGCATCCCCAAGCTTAGACGCTTGAGTCTTCTTGAATATTTCTTGGGGGTGCACGGGGGCATCCCCAAGCTTGAGCGTTTGACCCTCCTGAATCTTTTTTTATCATCTTCCCTCGCACACTCGAAAAATCCCTTCATACATAACTCATCATAATCTGATTAGCGAGGTTAGTACCCACAATAAAAATAATTTTTCCCTACTGAAAATAAAGATAATCTTGAAGAGCTAATGTTTCTCAAGATTGCCAAAAGGTTTTTGCAAAGAAAAAACAAGCTCAAGGTTTGCAAAACGAAGAAAAGGCAAAACATGACAGAATCTGTGAAAAACAGACTAGCAGGTAGTAAATAATTTTTTCGGGGCACTTCTGCAACTCAAATAAAAAAACTCAGAACAGACGCTCGAAAGCCAATTGTATAGAGCACGCTGTCAAAAAAATTCAGATCAAAAAGATGATCTGGTGATTTTATTCGAATTTTTCTGTCCAAGGACAGAATCTGTTTTCTGGACAGCACGTCACAACTTTTGAACTTTCTTGCAATCGGAGGCTAAACTTGGCACAAAGCTGAAAAGAAAAGATACAATGATGATGCTACTGTAGTAACAAACATCAAGACACAACAAAAGCAAAATAAAACCTAATTCGTTGTGGGCTGCCTCCCAAAAGCGCTTTCTTTTATGCCTTTAAGCTAGGCATGATGCAAAAAAAGAGAAGATCAAGTTGTATCAATTGAACCATCATCAAGATCATCAAAAAGCTCTTCAATAGTACAACTAGTCTTAAGAGGACTTTCAAATAAAGGCCTAATAAAGATACTTCTAGGGAGAAAACCAAAAGGTGGAAAGTCAATGGGAGATTCATTTATAAATTTATCAAAGAGAGGTATTTCTTCCAAAGTCTTCACAGTTTCAACCCCTTTGGCAATAGATGGATTACTTTTGGAACGAGGAGCCTTTGGAACGTAAACGAACTTAGGTTCCTTCTTTGCCAGAGTTTCTACCTTTTTGGCTTTGATTGAGGAGAAAGTAGTTCCTAAAGTGTCAAAGATTTTCTCAATCTTGTTTATCCTAGAAGAATCCAAGTCATTGGATTTGATGGTCTCCAAAGTTTTGAGAATTTTATGCATGGAGCTATCAAGCCTATTCAAATTCCCTTGGATCTTACGGTCCAACCCATTTATCTTATTAATGCTTGGCATCTCTAGCTCTATCTTTTCAAGTTTTTTTCATAATGTGATCTAGGGTAATGTCCTCTTGAATGCTAACAACAGGGGGATTTCCAACAAGATTTTCCATAATACTAAGAGATTCCCAAACTGGGGCTTCTAGGAAATTTCCATTGATAGCAGAATCTAGAATAAACCTATTCCAAGAAGTAATTCCAACATAAAAATTTCTAAGCGTGATAGTAGTAGATTGCTTCTTGGTGGCTCTTTTTTGAGAATCATTAATTCTATACCAAGCATCTTTTAGACTTTCACCACCTCTTTGTTTAAAGGTGAGCACTTCTCCCTCACCAAAGGCAAAAGGACCAGACATAATGCCAACTAAAAGCAAGATAACTATTTTTGTGATTTTTGGTAAGAGACACTAAAGCAAAAACTGAAAGGTAAACTAACAAGACTAAAAAGCAAAGATAAAAGATAGCGTGCAACTCCCCTATCTTGAAGAGTGGAGTCCCCGGCAACGGCGCCAGAAACTTTGCTTGATGGCTTCTCGCCCCTCGTTGGTTACCCCAAGTGGAAGGTTGAGATGTAGCGTAGCAGCAAGTTTCCCTTGGCAAAGATACCAAGGATCGAATCCCGTGAGACTCCGAGGGTCGACAAGTAGGTGTCAACGGCGCCAGAAACTTAGCGGTTGACAGGACCTGCACACAGATACAGATAACTTTGCTCCCAACGAGTACAGAGAGGTTGTCAATCCCTCCGGCCTTGTCATTTACAAAGGATCAAACACAAGAGATAATAATGATAGCTATGACAGCAACTAGGAAATAAAGACAGGAAGTAAATAGAAGGTGTGATCAGTGGTGGTAATATGGACCGGGGTCCCATGATGTTCACTAGTGATGTCTCTCTCCCAAAAGACGATAAAACAGCAAAGCGAGGTAAACACATTACAGCTGGGCAATTGACAGGATTATGTGCGCAAACCAATGCTAACTATGCTGCAAACAAAGGTAGAGGCTCAAAAGCATGGGCGGTACGCCAAGGCAAGTAGACCAAAATCCATCTGCATCTACTACTAATCATCCACCTTGAGATATCTATCCAGAACATCTCGCTGGTATTAAGTTGCGAATCCAACCCAAAGTGTAAACTCAAAGCAACAGACAACTGCATTAAAAGAACTTTGCGTAAAGTAAACAATCCTTGCACCCGCAAGTACAAGCACCGTTGTTTTCCCCCTTGTGGCAACAACACATCCCCTAGACTCATATTTCTGTCACTCAAGCTAGTCATCAGGGGGCATGAACCCACAATCAAGCATAACGCTCCCTCTTGGAGTTACTACCTACTACTTGGCCAAAGCAATAAACAGCAACGGAGAACATGCTAGAATTACTCAAGAACAAAGATATAAAAGAGGTGAATCAAATATATTACTCAAACACAATCTGAACATAATCTCATAATCCATCGGATCCCAGCAAACTCAGCAGAGCAACAGCATAAAGATTACATATGTGCCTCGATCATGTAGGGCAGCTCACGAGGTCTAAACCATGAAGAACAAAGAGGGGAGGAGAACATCACATAGCTACTGATCATGGACCCATGGTCCAAGGGGGACTACTCACAACTCATCCGGGAAGCGTCCATGGTGGTGGAGAAGCTCCCGGTGGTGGTTCTCCCCTCCGGCAGGGTGCCGGGAAGAGTTCTCCTGATGCTCCCAATCTTGGAAGCGTTGCGGCGGCGGAACAGAGGCGAGATCGCGAAAAAGGGTTCCGTCCTCGAGGGTTTCGGGACGAGAGGAATATATATGCGAAGGGGGGTCGCCAGAGGCGGAGCCGGGGCCCCAGGCGCCCCCCTGGCGCGGCCAGGGGTGGGGCCGCGCCGGGTGGCCGCCTGGGCCACCCCTGGCTCCCCTCTGGTCCTCCTTTGGTTCTTCGCCAAGCTTCCTGTACGCTGATTTTTCCCGGAATTTTTGGAGCACTTCTAATATGGGGGAAACCTGAAATAGAAAAACAATAGAAAATAGGAACTGGCACTGTGGTGCACTGAGTTAATAGGTTAGTCCAAATATGATCAAAAGTGTATGGAAGTGCATAAATATCATAGCAATATCACACAAAAGAGGCATGGAGCAAGCAAAAATTATAGATACGTTTTGGACGTATCAGAGGCGCGCGATGGTTAACTCCTACCAACCTCCCCCCTAGGGGCATGCGTTGATTGCTTTGTTTTGATGACTCGTAGATTTTTGCAATAAGTATATGAGTTCTTATGACTAATGTTGAGTCCATGGATTATACGCACTCTCACTCTTCCACCATTGCTAGCCTCTCTTGTACCGCGCAACTTTCGCCGGTGCCATAAACCCACTATATATCCTTCCTCAAAACAGCCACCATATTGTTCCTCAAAACAGCCACAACACATACCTATCATGGCATTTCCATAGCCATTCTGAGATATATTACCATGCAACTTCCCACCGTTCCGTTTATATGACACGCATCATATTGTCATATCGCCATTGCATGATCATGTAGTTGACACCGTATTTGTGGCAAGGCCAGCATGCATAATTTTTATAGATGTCACTCTTGTTTCATTTCACATGCCGGTACACCGCCGGAGGCATTCGTATAGAGTCATACTTTGTTGTTGTAGTATCGAGTTGTAATATTGTGTTGTAATGAAAGTGCGATGATCATCATTTTTAGAGCATTGTCCCATGGGAGGAAATGCTGAATCTATAAAGCCCCTCCGCAAAAAAAAAGGAGAAAAAAAAAGAAGAAAGACCAAAGAAAAAAAAAGGAAAGGCCCAAAAAAAGAAGAAAAAAAGAAAAGAAAAAGAAAAAAAGGGACAATTGCTACTATCTTTTTCCACACTTGTGCTTCAAAGTAGCACAATGCTCTTCATTGTAGAGAGTCTCATGCTTAGTCACTTTCATATACTAGTGGGAATTTTCGTTATAGAACTTGGCTTGTATATTCCAACGATGGGCTTCCTCAAATGCCCTAGGTCTTCGTGAGCAAGCAAGTTGGATGCACACCCACTAATTTCTTTTCTTGAGCTTTCATTCATATTTATCTCTAGTGCATCCGTTGCATGGCAATCCCTACTCACTCACATTGATATCTATTGATGGGCATCTCCATAGCCCGTTGATACGCCTAGTCGATGTGAGACTATCTCCCTCCTTTTTTTGTCTTCTCCACAACCACCTCTATTCCACCCATAGTGCTATGTCCATGGCTCACGCGCATGTATTGCGTGAAAGTTGAAAGGTTTGAAAAGATAGAGCATGAAAACAAATGCTTGGCTGAAATCGGGGTTGTGCATGATATGAATATTTAGTGTGATAATAAGGGAGCATAGCCAACACTATATGATTTTGTAGGGATAACTTTCTTTAGCCATAGTATTTTGAGAAGACGTGATTGCTTTGTTAATTTTGCTTGAAGTATTGTTATTTGTTATGTCAATATAGACTTTTATCTTGAATCTTTCAGATATGAACATTCATGCCCCAATTAAGAGAATTACATTGAAAAACTATATTGGTTAGCATTCCACATCCAAAATTCTTTCTCTATCATTTTCCTACTCGAGGACGAGCAGGAATTAAGTTTGGGGATGCTTGATACATCTCCAACGTATTTATAATTTATTATTGTTCCATGCTATTATTTATGAAGTCTTAGATGTTTAACGGGTTTTATCGTTCACTTTTATATCATTTTTGGGACTAACCTACTAACCCAAAGGCCCAGTATAGATTGCTGTTTTTTTTGCCTATTTCAGGGTTTTGCAGAAAAAGAATATCAAACGGAGTCCAAACGGAATAAAACCTTCGCAGGAGATATTTTTGGAGGAAATCACGCACCAAAGACTTTGGGGCCAAGCCAGAGGACACGGGGCCCATCCTCGAGGGTGGGGGGGGGGGCGTGCCCCCTTCCCAGGGCGTGCCCCCGTGCCTCGAGGGCATCCCCTGTGGCCCCTGGTGCCCCTCTTCTTCCTATATATACCAACGTACCCAGAAACTCCATACGCAGAGAGAAAACTCTAATTCCACTGCCGTAGCTGCTGTTCCCGTGGAGATCCCATCTTGGAGCCTGTTCCGGGAGGGGGATCCATCACGGAGGCCTTCATCATCATCATCGCCCTTCCCATGAGTTGTGAGTAGTTTACCTCAGACCTTCGGGTCCATAGCTAGTATCTAGATGGCTTCTTCTCTCTCTCCGGATCTCAATACAAAGTTCTCCTCGGTCTTCGAGGAGATCTATTCGATGTAATCTCTTTTTGCGGTGTGTTTGTCGAGATCCGATGAATTGTGAGTTTATGATCAAGATTATCTATGAAAGTTATTTGGTTCTTCTCTGAACTTTTTATGTGTGCTCATAATATCCTTGCAAGTCTCTTCGAATTATTGGTTTGGTTTGGCCTACTGGATCTATAGTTCTTGCAATGGGAGAAGTGCTTGGCTTTGGGTTTAATCTCGCGATGTCCTTTCCAAGTGACAGTAGGGGCATCAAGGCACGTATTGTATTGTTGCCATCGAGGATAAAAAGATGGGGTTTTCATCATATTGCTTGAGTTTATCCCTCTACATCATGTCATCTTGCTTAAGGCGTTACTATGTTCGTATGAACTCAATACACTAGATGCATGCTGGATAGCGGTCGATGTGTGGAGTAATAGTAGTAGATGCAGGCAGGAGTCGGTCTACTTGTCTCGAACGTGATGCCTATATACAGTGATCATGCCTAGATAGTCTCGTAATTATTCGCTTTTCTATCAATTGCTCGACAGTAATTTGTTTACCCGCCGTAGAATTTCGCTATCATGAGAGAAGCCACTAGAGAAAACTATGGCCCCCGGGTCTATCTTTATCATATTACTTTCCCGTCAACTAGCCTATTTTCTGCCGCCATTGTTTATTTGCTTTCTTTACTTTCTGTTTCTATATCAAAAATACCAAAAATATAATTATCATCTCTATTAGATCTCACTATCGTAAGTGACCATAAAGGGATTGACAACCCCTTATCGCGTTGGCTGCGAAGTTCTTATTTGTTTGTGCAGGTGCGAGGGATTGTCGCGTGGTCTCCTACTGGATTGATACCTTGGTTCTAAAAAACTGAGGGAAATACTTACGCTACTGTGTTGCATCTCCCTTTCCTCTTCGAGGGAATACAACGCAAGCTCAAGAGTTAGTAATGATCGCCAACTAATTCCCATTGGGGTACGTGGTTTGCATTGTCAAAGATGCTGGAGGGTTGGTGCCCACCTCGGTCATGTCGGTTTGTTTCCTAACAAGTCATCCATTGTAACATTAGTAGAAACCGCAGCTAGGTCTACGTCCTCCTTAGATTGCCCCCTCCATTCTCTTATTTCTTTTTACGCTGCCCACTTCTAGAACTGCCTCAACGACGGCCACCACAACAGCCTCGGGCCCCTCGAGGACCTCCACCTGGACGCATATACCAGGAAGCACGGAACTCCTTGAACACTATGGTAGAATTAGGGTGAATGAGTTCGTCGTGTTGTTTGAACACTTTACCTATATGGCCACAAACCACACACCAATCGAGTAGTCTCTCATATTTAACCGTGTATATCTGGCTCTTCATGTCCCAGATCATCAAGAACGCGTTCTTCAGGGGATTGTGCACATTGATCTGGACCCAAACCCGATTTTCTTCCTGTGAAATCATGCAATTATGTATGTGCATACAATAGCTCACCCACCATAGCCGCAAGATATGGATCCAAGTGGGCGTACCCATTATGGACATCATGAGTCTGAATCCAAATATCCAGTGTATTAAGGTTGACAATGGAAGGTTGTGTCACACCATCATTGTGAGTTAGTATGAATGAGTTTCTCTCGAAATCCCATGAGCTCTCCTTACCAGTTGACAAGGTAGAAGAATTGTAAGCAGTGATGGCAATGGGGATACCTAGAATATCCCCATCCCCATCTATTACCCATCATCCCATCCCCATCCCCATTTACATTACCGGGGATGAAATTTCCCCATACCCATGCCCCACTTGGGAACGGGGACCCACTAGGGTAGTGGGTCCTCATCCTCATAAACAAGTACTCGTATACATAATATGACAAACTATAATCAATATATATGCATGGTGTTGTCCTTGTCCTGCTAATGTCGATCTAGGTTGTACTAACTTCTTGGTCATGGTGACGGCCGAGGTCAGGATGTGAGGTAGGTTTAATATTTTCCTCAGTTTTTTTTTTTGTTTTAGCAAGTTTTTCTGTAAATATTTTTAGGTTGACCGGAGTGTCACAGTTAAAAAGAGGGTCTTGGGGAATATGATATTGTCCCCATCCCCATTGTACCCTCTGGGGAATAATTTTTTTTCAATAAATATACCCGTGGGGAAGTTTTTTTTTCCATCCCCACCTCCTAAATAGATGAAATCCCCATGGGTTTGGCAGGTATGGCCCCCATTGCAATCCCTAATTGCAAGGTATACAAGTTGTCATCGAGCGGCCTGGACTTCACATCGTGAGCCAGCTCCCAAGCAACCCTCATGCTCTGGAGAATCGAGACTGGCTATACCACTTTTCCAAGTGAATCCTAGCCAATGCCACCCACCTTGCAGTCTCTGGAGTCACTGCCGTCTCATCAAAAAACAGATCATCGGGTGCATTACTCGCTGGTGGACAAGCGCCACAGCTACATGTCGCCCAGACTGATTCCTAACAGAATTCACCTTGGGCTACAGTAGTAGGCCGACACATTTCTGCGCGCGTAGATTCGCTCGAGTCATAGCGATTGTTGTAGGTCCAGTTTGCTACGTTTTTTTACCCATTTTCCTTTCTATTGTTTTATTTTTTCTTTTATTTTTATCAGATTTTTGTTTTCTTCATTTGATCTGTTTTTTCTCATTTATTGTTATGGTTCTTATTTCTTTCTTTGTTACACTTTGTTTTCATTGTGTTTCTTTCTTGTTTTCCTTTGTGTTTTTTGCTCTTCTTTTGTTGCTTCGGTATTTATTGGTTTTCTTGTCGATTTTTTTTATTTTTTTCCAACATGTCTTCATTTTTCATACGTATTTTATATTTTTTGGTATACATTAGAAACAATATTTTACAAGTGTTTAACATGTTTCAAATACACAATTAGCATTTCTTAAATATATGTTTTGATGTCTAATTTTTTCATACATGTTCAAATTTTTCGTATACATTTAAACATATTTTTATAAATGTTTCACATATTTCTCATATATTTTAAACATATTTATGAAAAAACATGCCTTGAACATTTTTTTAATACACTGATTTTTTTTAATTACACATTGGCACATTTGTGTAATGATAAAACATTTTTCGTAAATTACGCAAACTTTTTGGAACTTGTGAACATTTTTTAATGCAACGTACATATTTTTGAATTGCACGAACATTTTTTACAATGTATAAACTTTTTTCGTACACATGATTAACTTTTCAACTTTTTTCCTTCATATTGTACATTATTCGCAAACATAAAAAAATCTATATACATTCACTGTGTTTCATATGAAAAACAAACATTATTTTAAATTTATATAAAATGATTTCTGAATATAGACAATGTGGAAAATAAAGCAAAAAACAGAAAAAGGAAATCAAATGAAAATCGGAAGAAAAAAAGAAGCAAAAAAGAGCAAGATGACTTCAGCACGCGAGTTGCCGCTACTGGTCCGGCCCAATACGTGCCGGCGAGCTGTGGTAGAGCTCGCTGCGGGCAGCACATACATGTTCGAATATCTTTCGTCGTTATTATTCTACGAAACATCGGATTCGAACCCGAATGCCAACGTCGCCGGACTTGGCGTAATAACTACCGTGCTGCATTCAATTTGATGTGTTCTATCCGAAAACAACGCTATTTGACATTTGTTTTAGGCCTAGTATAAATTATATGAAAAAAGAAAACATAAATTTGAAAATTTTCATTGATTTTAATAAAAAAAGTTAACACAAATCAAAAATAGTTCATCAATTTTCAAAAAGTTCTCCTTGGCGCGCCCTAGGGGCCGGCCGGCCTCCTCTCCCTCCCTCTTTTATATACATGGGGAGGGGGCACCCTAGAACACACAAGTTATTCTTAACCGTGTGCGGTGCCCCCCTCTGCAGTTTACACCTCAGGTCATATTGTAGTAGTGCTTAGGTGAAGCCCTGCACGATCTACTTCACCATCACCGTCAACACGCCGTCGTGCTGCCGGAACTCTTCCTCGAGCCTCTACTTGATCAAGAGTTCGAGGGACGTCACCAAGCTGAACGTGTGCTGAACTCGGAGCTACCGTACGTTCAGTGCTTGATCGGTTGAATCGCGAAGACGTTCGACTACATCCACCGCGTTAATCTAACGCTTCCGCTTTCGGTCAACGAGGGTACGTAGACACACTCTTGCCGTCTCGTTGCTATGCATCTCCTATATAGATCTTGGGTGATCGTAGGAGATTTTTTTTAAAATTGCATGCTATGTTACCCAACAATTTCATCCAGTCACTTCCACCATGTTGGTTTGATTTGTGTTCGCTACTTTGATAATTTGATATGTGGGTGGATCGGTGTTTAGGTATTGTTTTACTTGAACAAATCTCCTACTTATGATTAACCCCCTCGCAAGCATCCGCAACTACGAGAAAATTATTAAGATAAAATCTAACCATAGAATTAAACATTTGGATCCAAATCGGTCCCTTATGAAGTAACGCAAAACTAGGGTTTAAGCTTCTGTCACTCTAGCAACCCATCATCTAATAACTACTCCACAATGCATTCCCTTAGGTCGAAATATGGTGAAGTGCCATGTAGTCAATGTTCACATGACACCACTAAGGGAATTCCAACATACATATCATCAAAATATCGAACATATATCAAGTTCACATGATTACTTGCAACAAGATTTCTGCCATGACCTTAAGAACAAAAGTAACTGATACGTCTCCAAAGTATCTATAATTTTTTATTGTTCCATGCTGCTATATTATCATTATTGAATGTTTTACAATCATTTTATAGTCGTTTTATATCATTTTTTGGTACTAACCTATTGACATAGTGCCAGGTGCCAGTTGCTGTTTTTGCATGTTTTTTTACATCGCAGGAAATCAATATCAAACGGAGTTCAAATACCGCAAAACTTTTTGGAAATTTTTTTGGGCGAGAAGACACCCATTGGGCCAGAGCTGCACCTGGGGGGTGCCCCGAGAGGGGAACAACCCACCAGGGTGAGCCGGGCCCCCCTGGCGCACCTAGGTGGGTTGTGCCCACCTCGGTGGCCTCCCGCACCGCCTCTTCGCTCTATAAATACTCAGATATTCCAGAAACCCTAGGGGAGTCGACGAAATTTTATTCCAGCCGTCGCAGAGTCCAGAACCACCAGATCTAATCTAGACACCATCACGGAGGGGTTCACCATCTCCATTGGTGCCTTTCCGATGATGCATGAGTAGTTCCTTGTAGACCTACGAGTCCATAGTTAGTAGCTAGATGGCTTTCTCTCTTTCTTTTGATTATCAATACAATGGTCTCTAGGAGTTCCATATGATGTAACTCTTTTTGTGGTGTGTTTGTTGCGATCCTTTGAACTTTGAGTTTATGATCAGATCTATCTTTTTTTATCCATGAAAGTTATTTGAGTCTTCTTTGATCTCTTATATGCATGATTGCTTATTGCCTCATATTTCTTCTCCGATATTGGGTATTGTTTGGCCAACTTGATCTCTTTATCTTGCAATGGGAAGAGGTGCTTTGCAGCGGGTTCGATCTTACGATGCTTGATCCCAGTGACAGAAGGGGAACCGACACGTATGTATCATTGCTACTAAGGATAAAACGATGGGTCTATTGCTACATAAATAGATCTTGTCTACATCATGTCATCGTTCGTATTGCATTACTCCGTTTCTCCATGAACTTAATACACTAGATGCATGATGAATAGCGGTCGATGTGTGGAGTAATAGTAGTAGATGCAGGCAGGAGTCGGTATACTAATCTTGGACGTGATGCCTATGTAATGATCATTGCCTGGATATCGTCATGATTATTTGAAGTTCTATCAATTGCCCAACGGTAATTGTTTTCCCACCTTTTGCTATTTTTCTCGGGAGAAGCCACTAGTAAAATCTACGGGCCCCGGGTCTCTTCCAATATTATTTGCCTTTGCGATCCATTTTACTTTGTTTTTATTTTCAGATTTATTAAAGAAAAAATCCAAAAATATCTTGCTGCAATTTATCTTATTTGACGTTTGATCTATGAATATTTATAACTCTATCACGTCCGTTACCCGAAAGGGATTGACAACCCCTTTTACACGTCGGGTTGCGAGTATTTATTATTTGTGTGCATGTGTTGTTTACGTTGTGTTGCTTGGTTCTCCTACCGGTTCGATAACCTTGGTTTCATTACTGAGGGAAATACGTACCGCTGCGATACTGCATCTATTGGGGAACGTAGTATTTCGAAAATTTTCCTACGATCACGCAAGATCTATCTAGGAAAAGCATATCAACGAGCAGGGAGAGTGTGTCTATGTACCCTCGTAGACCGAAAGCGGAAGCGTCTAGTGACGCGGTTGATGTAGTCGAACGTCTTCGCGATCCAACCGATCCAAGCACCGAACGTACGACACCTCCGCGTTCAGCACACGTTCAGCTCGGTGACGTCCCACGAGCTCTTGATCCAGTTGAGCGTCACGAGAGAGTTTTGTCAGCACGGCGGCGTGGTGATGGTGATGATGAAGCTACCGGCGCATGGCTTCACCTAAGCACTGCAACGATATGACCGATGTGTGTTTCTATGGAGGGGGGCACCACACACGGCTAAAACAGATGTTAACTTGTCTGTCCAGGGTGCCTCCCTCCCCACGTATATAAAGGAGGGAGGGGGAGGCTGGCCGGCCTCTCTAGGCGCGCCAAGGGGGGAGGAGTCCTCCTCCTAGTAGGAGTAGGACTCCCCCTTTCCTAGTCCTACTAGGAATAGAAGGAAGAGGGGGAAGGAGAAAGGAAAGGGGGGCCGGCCCCTCACCCAATTCGGATTGGGCTTGGGGGGGGGGGCGCCCCCTCCTAGGATGCCTTCTCTTCTCTTCCATTAAGGCCCATATGCTCCCCGGGGTGTTCCGGTAACCCCCGGTACTCTGGTATATGCCCGAACTCATCCGGAACCATTCCGATGTCCAAACATTGGCTTCCAATATATCGATCTTTATGTCTCGACCATTTCGAGACTCCTCGTCATGTCCGTGATCACATCCGGGACTCCGAACTACCTTCGGTACATCAAAACACATAAACTCATAATACCGATCGTCATCGAACGTTAAGCGTGCGGACCCTATGGGTTCGAGAACTACGTAGACATGACCGAGACTCATCTCCAGCCAATAACTAATAGCGGAACCTGGAAGCTCATATTGGCTCCTACATATTCCACGAAGATCTTTATTGGTCAAACCGCATAACAACATACGTTGTTCCCTTTGTCATCGGTATGTTACTTGCCCGAGATTCGATCGTCGGTATCATCATACCTAGTTCAATTTCGTTACCGACAAATCTCTTTACTCGTTTCTTAATACATCATCTCGTGACTAACTCATTAGTCATTTGCTTGCAAGGCTTATTATGATGTGTATTACCAAGAGGGCCCAGAGATACCTCTCCGACACTCGGAGTGACAAATCCTATTCTTGATCTATGCCAACACCACAAACACCTTCGGAGACACCTGTAGAGCATGTTTATAATCACCCAGTTACGTTGTGACGTTTGATAGCACATAAGGTGTTCCTATGGTATTCGGGAGTTGCATAATCTTATAGTCATAGGAACATGTATAAATCATGAAGAAAGCAATAGCAGTAAAACTAAACGATTAAGTTTCTAAGCTAACGGATGGGTCTTGTCCATCACATCATTCTCCTAATGATGTGATCCCATTGATCAAATGACAACTCATGTCTATGATTAGAAAACATAACCATCATTGATCAATGAGCTAGTCTAGTAGAGGCATACTAGGGACACTCTGTTTTGTCTATGTATTCACACATGTACTAAGTTTCCGGTTAATACAATTCTAGCATGAATAATAAACATTTATCATGTTATAAGGAAATACGAATAACAACTTTATTATTGCCTCTAGAGCATATTTCCTTCAGCATCATCCCTTCCTCTTTGGAAAAAAACCGACGTAGTTCTAGCAACCATCGAAAGGAATTTTCTCGCGTCGTTGCGGGGGAGGATCTTCAACATATACCACGTTCCAAATCACAAATCTCATCTCCTCGCAATTTACATTATTTTCCATTTGCCTCTCATTTTCATCTCCCCCACTTCACAAAAAATTGCTATTTTTATTCGCCCTCTTTTCCGTTTGTCGTTTTGTTGCAGGATCTATGTGATTCCTTGTCATCATGGCTAGTACTCCCCACATCATTTGCACCCCCGAGAACAAAGTTCTCAACTTTAAGCAAAGAGGAGGAGAAAGCCTAAAATATGCGTGGTACCAGATTTGCAATGCAAATAATAGATCTATTCACAAGCAATCCACTATTGTTCTTCTTCAAAAAAATTATGTGGGAATCACTACTTGGTTTAGATTTGTTCTTGATACCATTACTGGAGAAAATTTCTTAAGTTGTCTCCCTCTTGATGATTTGAATGCTATGGGAAGTTTAGTGGGATCCCCTCTTATTATCGTTAATGAAACAACTTTGACTCTCGAGCATGTTATGCAAAGATTAGATGCTATAGAAAAATGGATGCTTACTAAAGAACATATTGAAAATTTGGACAAAAATATGCATGATCTTACTAATAAATTTGGATCTAAGGCGGGTGAGGTTTTTAATTTTCTAAAAGAGAAGGAACCCATAGTCAATGAAAGAATAGAACAAAGTCCTTCTCGGATTGATAAACTGGAAGAAATTCTTACTAACTTGGGTCCGCTTTTTCTTCCGTTAATACCATTGAGAAAACACCCGTAAAAAGTCGTAAGAATAAAGGGGCTTCTTCTAGTAATAACAAGGGGGATCTTAAAATGATTAGTATTTTCACCTCTTCACAAAAGGAAATTCTTTGATCTTGTTCCTAGGAGTATCTTTGTCTAAGAATTATATGCTAAATCTGTGAAGGAATTGTAAAACAAGGATGACAACACTTCGATCTTTGCTTTATGCCTAGCTAAGGGCGTAAAACAATAGCGCTCGTTGGGAGGCAACCCAACTTGTATCTTTTTGCTTTTTGATTTCCTTGCTGTTTTCAATAAAATACCCATTAATACCTCTGTTTAGATGTGTTTTTGTGGTTTGAATAAAGGTTTGTGCCAAGAAAAGCCTAAGGATCATGTTGGGTGTTAGTAGATTTGATCTTGCTGAAAAATAGAAACTTTTGCGCTCACGAGAAAAATTCTCATTTTTACAGAAGAGTGCTTTTGAGTTGATTCTTTTTGAATAAGATGAATATACAAATTGCCTACATGTCCCCATTTGTTTCAAGATTTTTAGAGTTACAGAAGTATTCGAAATTTTCATATTGCTACCGATTGTTCTGTTTTTGACAGATTCTGTTTTTATTGTGTTATGTGCTTGTTTTGATGATTCTATGGTTTTCTTTGATGAGTTTTTGCTATAAAAAAGTTGGAATACAGTAGATATAATACAAATATAAATTATGAATTGGTTTGCTACAATACTTATAGTAGTGATTTGTTTTCTTATACTAACGGATCTCATGAAAGTTTTGTTGACTTTTGTGTGATTGAAGTTTTCAAGTTTTGGGTTATCTTATGATGGATGAAGGAATAAGGAGTAAGAAGATCCTAAGCTTGGGGATGCCCCGGCATCCCAAGCTATTATCCAAAGTGAAGTAATCAACTAAGCTTGGGGATGCCCCGAGTGGCATCCCCTCTTTCTTCTAACGACCATCGGTATGTTACTCGAAACTAGATTTGTATTCGTCACATGATATGTATTTTGCTTGGAGCGTCTTGTATGAGTCTTTGCTTGTTTTGTTTTTCTTTTTAATTCATCAATCCTTGCTGTACACACCTATTAGAGAGAGCCATAATTACGCCATGACTTGTAAGAATAGCTCTCTTTGCTCCACTTAATTTTTTTGAGCTATGGATTTGCTCTAGTGCTTCACTTATATCTTTTTGAGCATGGTGTGCTTTAGTATTTTTCAAGAAATCCTCTCTTGCTTCACTTAAATTATTTTTGAGAGAATGAAAAAAATTATGCTCATGATCTTCAATTATATTTGTTTGAGCTTATCAAAAGCAACACATGAAAATTAGTTCCAAAGTGATAGATACCCAAGAAGGATATAAAAAAACTTTCATGAAGATCATTGGACAAAATAAAATTGATTCCTTGTAATAGTTTTGAGACATGATGATGTGATATGTGATTCATGTTAATGAGTAATTATGCTTTAGTAAGAATATTAGTGTTAAAGTTTGTGATTACCTATGCAAGCACGAAAGTCAATAGTCATGCAATGAAATTAAATCCTACTTGTGGTGCATTATTTAGTGTTATTTATGCTCAACTCGCTTATGAGATTATTGGTTTCATGGTTGGTCACTTCCCAGTCTTTTGCTAGCCTTCATTTTGCACTAAGTATGATCACTTCTTGTGCATCCAAAATCCTTTATCCCGGTTTTGCCACATGAGTCCACCATACCTACCTATACGTGGTATTCCTTTGCCGTTCTAAGCAAATTTGTATGCGCCATCTCTAATTTTCAAAATAAATTTCCCTTTTGTGTGATCGTACCGCTCGTGAGGCGGTGAGGGGTGGCCAATATATTCCATGCTAGATGTGTTATTCTCATGATGTGTGTTTATTCACTTGTCATTGCACGAGAGTAAGTCAAAGGTATTATATTAGGGATGCCCAGTCCCGAAATGAAAAAACAAATTTACTTTATGTTGTCAAATAATAAATTCCTTGGAAAGTGTTGGTATGGAAGGCAACCTTGGATTCAGCTAACCATGGCTTGTGAAAGTTTGGTGGAAAAGGAATAAACTTTATTTTATGTTTGGAACCGCCTATGATATATCTAGCATGGAAAGTGTCGGGAACCTTAAGTTGTTTTCGTTGGTGGGAAAAGTATGCCACCCAAAATAATTTTATTTCTCAATTTAAGCTTTGAGCTCTGGCACCTCTACAAATCCCTACTTCCCTCTACAAAGGGCCTTTCTTTTACTTATGCAATTTTTATTTTTGAATTCGAGTCTCCATCTTCTCTTATAAAGCACCAACTAGGAAACACTATGATCGTACTTGAGCATTGGGTGTAACTAATATGCGAGTGTGTTTCATGAATGGAGCAATGGTTGAGCATGATGGGCTAGGGATAACTTATTTTAGCATTGATATTTTGAAAGACATGGTTGCTTGTTGATATGTTTGAGTATTTAAATCTCATGTTAAAACCAGACTATTGGTTTGAACCATATAAAAGTCCAAATGTCCATGCTATAAAGAAAAGAATATGATATGACATGTTAGACATCATTCCACATCAAAAATTCTATTTTTATCATTTAGCGACTAGAGGACATGCAGGAATTAAGCTTGGGGATGCTGATATGTCTCCAACGTATCTATAATTTTTGATTGTTCCATGCTGTTATATTATCATTCTTGGATGTTTTACCATCATTTTATATCATTTTTTTGGTACTAACCTATTGACATAGTGTCAAGTGCCAGTTGCTACTTTCTGCATGTTTTTTACATCGCATTAAATCAATATCAAATGGAGTCTAAACACCATGAAACTTTTTGGAGATTTTTTGAGCCAGAAGACACCTATTGGGCCAGAGCTGCACCTGGGGGGTGCCCCGAGGGGGCACAACACACAAGGGGGCACAACCCACCACGGTGGCCTCCTGCACCGCCTTTTCGCTCTATAAATATTCATATATTCCAGAAACCCTAGGGCATCGACGGAATTTTATTCCAGCTACCGCAGAGTCCAGAACCACCATATCCAATCTAGACACCATCACGGAGGGGTTCACCATCTCCATTTGTGCCTCTCCGATGATGCGTGAGTAGTTCCTTGTAGACCTACGGGTCCGTAGTTAGTAGCTAGATGGATTTCTCTCTCTCTCTCTCTCTCTCTCTCTCTCTTTTGATTATCAATACAATGGTCTCTTGGAGATCCATATGATATAACTCTTTTTGCGGTGTGTTTGTTGGGATCCGATGAACTTAGAGTTTACGATCAGATCTATCCTTTTTTATCCATGAAAGTTATTTGAGTCTTCTTTGATCTCTTATATGCATGATTGCTTATAGCCTCGTATTTCTTCTCCGTTATTGGGTTTTGTTTGGCCAACTTGATCTCTTTATCTTGTAATGGGAAGATGTGCTTTTTAGTGGGTTCGATCTTACGGTGCTTGTTCCCAGTGACAGAAGGGGAACCGACACATATGTATCGTTGCTACTAAGGATAAAACTATGGGGGTCTTTTTCTACATAAATAGATCTTGTCTACATCATGTCATCGTTCTTATTGCATTACTCCGCTTCTCCATGAACTTAATACACTAGATGCATGCTGGATAGCGGTCGATGTGTGGAGTAATAGTAGTAGATGAAGGCAGGAGTTAGTCTACTAATCTTGGATGTGATGCCTATATAATGATCATTGCCTGGATATCGTTATGATTATTTGAAGTTCTATCAATTGCCCAACAGTAACTGTTTTCCCACCGTTTGCGATTTTTCTCGAGAGGAGCCACTAGTGAAATCTACGTCCCCGTGTCTCTTCCAATATTATTTGCCTTTGCGATCCATTTTTCCTTTGATTTTATTTGCAGATCTATTAAACCAAAAACTCAAAAATGTCTTGCTACAATTTATCTTATTTGGCGTTTGATCTATCAATATTTTTAACTCTATCGTATCCGTTACCCGAAAGGGATTGACAACCCCATTTACACGTCGGGTTGCGAGTATTTGTTATTTGTGTGCAGGTGCTGTTTACGTTGTGTTGCTTGGTTCTCCTACTAGTTCGATAACCTTGGTTTCATTACTAAGGGAAATACCTACTGCTGCTATACTGCATCATCCCTTCCTCTTTGGGAAAAAACCGACGTAGTTCTTGCAGCCATGAATAACTACTCACAAATGATAAACATGCTCAAGACCAGAGAGGTATTAAATAGCATAATGGATCTAACATATAATCTTCCACCAAATAAACCATATAGTAATCAACTACAAGATGTAATCAGCACTACTAGTCACGCACACGTACCAATCTGAGGTTCCGGTACAAAGATTGAACACAAGAGATGTAATAGGGTTTGAGAGGAGATAGTGGTGTTGAAGATGTTGATGAAGACTGACCTCCCAAAGATGAGAGGCTTGTTGGTGATGATGATGGCTTCGATTTCCCCCTCCGGGAGGCAAGTTCCCTCGGAATTGCTCCGCCGAAGGGTAAAAGTGCTCCTGCCCAAGTTCCGCCTCGAGACGGTGGTGCTCCGTCCCGAAAGTCCCCCCCCTATATTTTCTAGGTCAAAATGACTTATATACCAGAAGAGGGGCACTAGAGGTGGGACGAGGAGGGCACAACCCAGGGCGTGCCTGGAGGCCCTGGCGCGCCCAGGTGGGTAGTTCCCACCTGGTGGGCCCCTCTGGTAGTTATTTGCTACATTATTCTTCATATATTATAGAAAATTCTCCGTAAATGTTTATCTTATTTGGAGATGTGCAGAATAGGTGGCCTGACGTAGCTTTTCCAGGTCCAGAATATCAGCTGGCAGTATTCTCCCTCTTTGTGTAAACCTTGCATATTATGAGAGAAAAGGCATTAGAATTACTCCATAAAGCATTATTATGCATAAAAACATTATAAATAACAGTAGGAAAACATGATGCAAAATGGACGTATCAACCCCCCAAGCTTAGACCTCGCTTGTCCTCAAGCAAAAAACCGAAATCGAAAAACATGTCCACATGCTTAGAGAGAGAGAGGTGTCGATACAAACAAAATATAGACATAGAAGCATCATGCATATTATTCTAACTACAACAAACTTCATTATAACACTTCATGAAAAAACTTTATCATATAACTTCTCATGCACACGTAAAAATTCATCACAATATCGAAGTAGAAGCATAAACTCTATTGAAAACCAACAAACTATGTCCTCAGTCAACTTTGTAACTACAATTCATCATCTTTTTAGGAAGGTTCTTGTATCAGAGCCTTTAGGCAAGTCCACATACTCAACCATAATATAGTCTTCTATGATTGCTAACACTCACCACATATTCATGAGCAAAGAGTTTCAACCGGACACATAGAAAGATAGGGGCTTATAGTTTCGCCTCCCAATGTATTCACCTCAACTGAATATATGTGCCTAGATCTTTCCTCACCACATGATGCTTGCAAAAAGAGAATATAAAAAAGAATAGGGAAGAATACTGTGACACCCCTGATTTGACCGTACACTACTCATGCACGCAAATGTGTACGACGAAGATCAGGGACTCACAGGAAGATATCACAACACAACTCTAGACACAAATTAAAATAATACAAGCTTCATATTACAAGCCAGGGGCCTCAAGGGCTCGAATACAGAAGCTCAAAAGCATCAGAGTCAGCGGAAGCAACAATATCTGAGTACATACATAATTTAAACAAGTTTTGCCTTAAGAAGGCTAGCATAAATATCAACGATCGGAGAGGCAAGGCCTCCTCCCTGGGACCTCCTAACTACTCCTGGTCATCAGCGGCCTCCACGTAGTAGTAGGCTCTGTCGGGGTAGCAGTAGTAGTCGACTCGGGTGGCATCTGGTTCCTAGGATCCGCCATCTGGTTGCAACAACCAGAAAGAAGAAAGAAGAAAGAAGAGGGAAAAGGGGGAGCAAAGCAACCGTGAGTACTCATCCAAAGCACTCTCAAGCATCAGATCTAGACTAAATATGCATCAGTATCAAAGGAATGAGTTGTATACGTGGACTGAACTGCAGAATGCTAGAATAGAGGGAAGGGCCTAGCATATCGAAGACTAGCATCTTCAAGCATCTTCTGGAAACCACCATCTTGTATCAGTAGAAGAGAGTACAGAATATCATATTATAATTAATAAGCATGTTGTAACAATATCGCCTAGAGATTCTTCCTCGACTCCCTACGAGAAAGCAATCCCGGAACAATCGCATTCATCATATATCTCAAGTATCCATTTCTAGTTATAATAGATCAGGATATAAGACTGAATGTCCGTTACCGTGGACACAACTATTCGAATAGATATCTTCCATGCAGGTGTGCACCACGTTACCCTCACGCTCGATCATCTCTGGCCGGACACACTTTCTGGGTCAATGCCCAGCCTCGGAACATCAACACGTCGCAACCCTACCTAGGCTCAGTAGAGAGGTCCCTGCCGGTCTACATCCTAGGCGCTCTGGGGTCATGGGCCATCGCCCGTTGCACTCCGGATCGATGCGCGCAAGGCGATCCAGGCCACCTCCACCGGGGCACCGACCTAGCCGTGCCGCAATGCTGAACTGGACGTCTGACAAAACTTCGGCTGATACCACGACACCGAGGCCCATAACTATTCGCGCGTGGCGGTTAGTGCGTAAAGGCTAGAGGCCAACTCAAATCAAATACCCAAACCTATTAGTGCATTACTAAAAAGAAGTGACGACTGTCGGGACGAGTCCGGAGCTATCACCCCTCCTGGGTGATACCGTTAAACAGCCAGCCGCCACAGTAACAACTCCTGCGGATGCTCACCGGGCCCGCCCGCCTTCCACAAAGGTCTCAAGTAAATTCAAGGTAAGCGTGTGTCCAAAACATCAAGGTGGAAAACCCGAGGAATCACCCTCGATGGATGTGATACGTCCAAAACGTATCTATAATTTCTGCTTGCTCCATGCCTCTTTTGTGTGATATTGCTATGATATTTATGCACTTCCATACACTTTTGATCATATTTGGACTAACCTAATAATGGTTGTAAAAGTGCACAATGTTCTTGTTTTACACTTTATTGTGTAGGAATTACTTGGAAATTGACAAAAACGCAAAAGGAGTCGTATTGGAGTAGGACTCTGACTTTCCTGAAATATGTCTGAGAATGTTTTTTAAAGATGGTCACGTTCCGGCCCGAAGACAGCGTCAAACGGAAAAAGTCTAGTTGCGAAAGTTGTGGGGAATTTCGAGGGGATGCTTTTGGATATAAAATTCGTCCAAATCGGAGTCCGGACGGCTGAGAAAAGCCCGTTTTACTGAGGCCCAAAATCTGATGACGGGAATCCGAGAGTCTATATAAAGAGAGGAAACCTAGGTCACCAAGGGCCACGAATTTTCCTCCTCCCAAGCCGCCGTCTTGGAGGGGAGGACCAGCACCATTGCAGCACCATCCACAAGGAAGAAGGGGGACAAGGAGCCGCCGCCCCCTAGGGCCGCCGGCCGTCTCCTCCTCGCGGGGCTGCACCTCTCCATCAACACCACCATCAAGCTCCTCCTCACCATGTCCATGTGTGAGTAGTCTCCTCCGGGGCTGAGGGCTTGTACGTGTAGCTATGTGGTTATCTCTCTCTCCCATGATGTGATCTTCGTTGTGATCATAGGCTATGTTAATCTAGGGTGATCCCATGATATTTCCCCTTCCTCTATGTATTGGATTGATGTACTCACTTGTCTTTATCTAGTAGAATCCCCGAGACCAAGGTGACAGCGGTCTATTGGACATGGATTAGAAGAATATTTTCATGAGTGATTTCCTCTCTTGTGTGTTGATTGAAGATTGAGAGTCTCTTGGTGCTTGTCTTTGACTATCCTTTAGATATGTTGTGGTGATTGTGGTACTCTCTTTGGATGGCCGCGGTGACATTGGGAACTCCATAGATTGAGAACTACGAACTTTGAGGTGTGCTTTTGTAGCCCTACATAATTCTCGTCCTCTCTTGACCACGAAGGAATGACCTCCGGGTGCGTCTCCATTGCATGTTTTATGGGAAATATCATGTGATTCGATTATGTTAATGTTGTTGGGAGTTGCCACTAGTGAAAGTATGATCCCTAGGCCTTGTTTCCACCATTGCAATACCATTTGTGCTCACGTTTACCACTTGTTTGCTTGCTGCACTTTTTATTACAGATTTATATTACTTTGCTTTGCCACTCCTATCATCCATATTTTACCATCTCTTCGCCAAACTAGTGCACCTATACATCGGACAAGTGTATTAGGTGCGTTGGGGACACAAGAGACTTCTTGTATCTTGATTGCAGGGTTGCTTGAAAGGGGTACGTTCAACCTCCACTTCCCTGAGTTCGATAAACCTTGGGTTACTCACTTAAGGGAAATTTGCTGCTGTCCTACAAACCTCTGCTCTTGGAGGCCCAACACTGTTTACAAGAATAGAAGCGTGTGTAGACATCAGGATGCCACTCGATGTAATCATCAAGGTGAACTCAGAGGAATCAACCTCGAGGTTCACACTTGAGGGGCTGCACGACAAAGTTGTATCGGGAGTGGTGAAAGATGAATCGCCCTCGATGACCACGGCCGAGTAGCTACATGATACATCTCCAACGTATCTCTAATTTTTTATTGTTCCATGCTATTATTTTTTATGTCTTGGATGTTTAATGGGCTTTATCATACACTTTTATATCATTTTTGGGACTAACCTACTAACCCAAAGGCCTAGTCCAGATTGCTGTTTTTTGCCTGTTTCAGGGTTTTGCAGAAAAGGAATATCAAACGGAGTCCAAACGGAATGAAACCTCCGCGAGAGATATTTTTGGAGAAAATCACGCACAGGGGACTTTAGAACCACGTTAGGGGAGCCACGAGGTGCCCACGAGGGTGGGGGGCGCCCCCCCTTCCCAGGGCGCGCCCCTGCCTCGTGGGGCCCTCGTGAGTCCCCCGGTGTCCTCCTTCCTCCTATATAAGTCTACGTACCCCGAAACCATTAGCAACAGAGAGAAAACCCTAATTCCAACGCCGCAACCTTCTGTTCCCGTGAGATCCCATCTTGGGGCCTGTTCCGGAGCTCCGCCGGAGGGGGATCCATCACGGAGTGCTTCTACATCATCATCATCATCGCCTTCACCATGAGTTGTGAGTAGTTTACCACAGACCTTCGGTCCTTAGCTAGTATCTAGATGCCTTCTTCTCTCTCTCTGGATCTCAATACAAAGTTCTCCTCGGTCTTCGAGGAGATCTATTCGATGTAATCTCTTTTTGCGGTGTGTTTGTCGAGATCCGACGAATTGTGAGTTTATGATCAAGATTATCTACGAGAAATATTTGGTTCTTTTCTGAACTCTTTATGTGTGCTCATAATATCCTTGCAAGTCTTTTCGAATTATTGGTTTGGTTTGGCCTACTAGATCTATAGTTCTTGCAATGGGAGAAGTGCTTGGCTTTGGGTTCAATCTTGCGGTGTCCTTTCCCAATGACAGTAGGGGCAGCAAGGCACGTATTGTATTGTTGCCACCGTGGATAAAAATATGGGGTTTATATCATATTGCTTGACTTTATCCCTCTACATCATGTCATCTTGCTTAAGGCGTTACTCTGTTCTTATAAACTCAATACACTAGATGCATGCTGGATAGCGGTCGATGTGTGGAGTAATAGTAGTAGATGCAGGCAGGAGTCGGTCTACTTGTCTCGGATGTGATGCCTATGTACAATGATCATGCCTAGATAGTCTCATAATTATTCGCTTTTCTATCAATTGCTCGACAGTAATTTGTTTACCTGCCGTAGAATATCGCTATCATGAGAGAAGCCACTAGCGAACACTATGGCCCCCGGGTCTATTCTCAACATATCAATCGACATCTACTTTACTTTTTCTGCTTTTACTTTATGTTCTTATAAAAAAATACCAAAAATATAAACTACCATCTCTATCAGATCTCACTTTCGTAAGTGACCGTAAAGGGATTGACAACCCCTTATCGCGTTGGCTGCGAATTTCTTATTTGTTTGTGCAGGTGCGAGGGACTCGCACATGGTCTCCTACTGGATTGATACCTTAGTTCTCAAAAACTGAGGGAAATACTTACGCTATTGTGCTGCATCTCCCTTTCCTCTTCGAGGGAATACAACGCAAGCTCGAGAAGTAGCACTACACTACAGAGTTATCATCAGGAGTGCGTTACGAGGTATCACCCTCGGAACTCGATAGTATCTCTGTAGAGTCGAGCAACAAACGGGGTGTGATGTGATGTGAGGTGTCGGGCTCTGGTCGTCGATCATGTTGCTTGAGTCGTCAATGATGATGCAGGGGTAACAAGGACAAGGTGGGGTCACTGATGGATCACTAACCAACCTATGCTAAGCAATTTAGGATTAGCAGGTAATATACAATAGCAGGTACAAAAGCAGGCTATGCATTAGAATAGGATCAATCAATAACAGTAGCAAAATATAATGCAAGCATGAGACAAAATAGAATGGGTGATATCAGGATGATCAAGGGGAGGGGGCTTGCCTGGAAGCTCTGCTTTCATCCGAGTTACGGATTATTTTATATGATTTTTCGAAGATTTAACAATATTCTGAAATTATTATTAATTCGAAATTAAATAGAAAAATGCTATGTGTATCCAACATAGTGCATACAGGGATGCACTAAGGGGCTGACATGTGGGTCAAGGGGGTCCCAGTTGACCAGTCAATGTTTGACTAGTCAATGGATGGCGGGACCCCTGTCATAGTCACAGTAGTTAATTAGCATTTTAATTAAACTTAATTAGTTATTTAAACACGATTACTAATTTATTTAATTAAATTAATTAATTAATTAATTAATTTTAATTTATTAACATGCTTTTTAAAAAAAGGCCAGGGCGCTGGGGCCATAGGCCAGTGGCTCAACCGGGCCACATGGTCGCTGGGTTAAAGGTGAGGGCGAACCCGCTTGGTCGACGGGGGAACCCGCCCAGGGAGGGCACGGCAGCGCGACACCGGCCGGTCGGAGCTACGCCCGGCAGCGGCAGTAGAGGGAGCGGGGCTCCGGCGGGCGCGGAGATAGTTGGGCGGCGGTGGCGGACGGGCGCCGGACCCGGGCGGGCCGCGTGGGCGCGAGCAGGGCAACGCGGTCGGGCGGAGGCGGGCGGCCGGCGACAGCGGTGACGGGTAGCAGCAGCAGCAGGCACGAGCGGCGACCGACGCGGGCGGGCGACGCAAGCGGCGCGGTCAAGTGCCGAGGCGAGGCAGGCCGGGACGCGGGTCGGGGGGCGGGAGGCGGCGGGTCAGAGGCCACGGCCACGGAGTAGCCAGGCGTGGGCACTAGAACCAGCCCGAGCATGGGTAGGCAGCAGTGGCAGCAGGGGAATGCGGGGCGCCCAGTGGCTGCGGCTTGGCGTGGCCGGGCGGCCGGGCGCGCGGAGCGCGGCAGGGGTTGCGGCGGCCGGCGCGGAGACTAGGCGGCAGCAACGGCTGGCCGAGTGGACGCGAGGCGAGAGCGAGCGGCGCATCAGGCGCGTGAGCGCATATAGGACCGCGGAAGCACGGGCATGAAGTGAAGGGGCAACAGTCGCGAGCGGCAGGGAGCAGACGCAATGGGCGGCGGCTGTAGCAGTACTCTACGAGAGCGACAGTGACGACGGGTTGGTGAGCGCGCAGTGGACGGCGGATCTGCGGGAGCAGAGAGAGGGAGAAGGGGAGGCGCTCACCCGCGTGCAGGGGTTTAGGGTGGCGAGGCTTGGCGAAGCTGCTCGGGGAGGAGACGGAGCCGAGACGGGGCGACGACGACGAGACGGCGACAGGGAGGCGAGCGGACGATACAACGATAGGGACGGGGCGCCGCGGGCGTCCAGATCCAGGAGGGGAACCAAGGGGGAGGAGGAATGGGCGAGGTTTAGGGTATGGGCACCGGGGGAAGGGGAGGAGGCATTGGCGCCAAGGGGGCGTGGATGGGCGCCACGACGATGGCCTAAGCAGTGGCGGCCATCGATGGCGTCCATGCCTCCCTTGATGAACACAGGAGGGAGGCAGGAGCAGATGGGCCGGCCTTTTGGCTAGTTGGGCATAAGTGCCCAGTAGAATAGGCCCTTCTTCTTTTCCCTTTTTACTGTTTTCTTTTTCGTTTTCTTTTTCCTTCTATTTATTTATGTTTTAGTTGCAGCTACTAATTTCTATTTCTTTTAGCCACCAAATGATTTTTGTCAGATGTGAAACTTGGCACATAAATCTAGCATAATATTTTGGTGTTGCACAAAAAGTTTCAGGGCACTTGGAAAAGTTTAAATACTTTTAGAAATTGAAAAAGTTCTAATAAATGGCTGATGTTCCACAGTTTTAATTCCCAGGGGCATTTTTTGTAATTTTCATGAGGTTTTTCCCCTAAAATAATTACTTAGGGATTATATGCAAAATTATGAACATTTTAGTTTTACAGTTTGAAGACTTTTATTTTGGAATTTGAATTTGAACCTATTTCAAATCAAAGCGAGATTAGCAACAGTAAGAGTGGTGACGTGGCCAATCATTTGCGGAGGATTACTGTAGCTTAACTATCCTGGCGTTACAAATACTTTGACTCCTGCATAAAAGTAAATACATAAAAGTAAAATATAGGCCCTTCGTAGAGGGAAGCAGAGGTTGTCATGCACTTTTTGGTTTACAAGCTCAATCTCTTAATGCAAAAGAACATCACATTATATTGCCCCTTATGATATCAATCTTTATTATGGAGTCAATCGCTTTATTATTTTGCCATCACAAGTTCGTACAAGCCTCAATTTTCTCTTACACTAAATGATCCAACATATTTAGAAGTAAATTTTATTGCCTTATTGCACCAATGACAACTTACTTGAAGGATCTTACTCAATCCATAGGTAGGTATGGTGGACTCTCGAAAAAGATTTTGGGTTCAAGGGTTTTTGGATGCACAAGTAGTATCTCTACTTAGTGCAGAATTTTTGGCTAGAAAAGACATTGAGCAAGCACCACATGTTAAAGGATCTATAACAATATAACCTCTTTGTGAATATGAACAAGCATAAGTCATTACCTTGTCTTCCTTGTCCAAGGTCAACAATTCTGGCATACAATATTTTAGTGGGGGCTCACAACCATAATAGATGTCCAAAATAGTGTATTTGCATGTGAATCTTCTCTTCCCTTATTAATTATTTCATGAATTACATCATTGACCAATGCAATGTTTGTCAATCTCCAATAAATTTTACTACTTATACTTTCCTTATGTGATGTCATTATTTAACATAAGATTAGCATATGATCTTTTTCATTTATTTTCCTTTATTTTGATTGCAACAAGAGAATAAGGAAAGCAAAAATTCAAACTAAACTTTATTATATATCTCGCATACGATTACATAGATAGATAGATACATCACTAAGCAAACTCACGAAGAAAGATCGAACTAAACTTTTATGCAACTAATTCAAAAAATAACTAAGGATCGAACTAAGATAAATAAAGGCAAAGATGGTGGTGTGATACGATACCGGGGCACCTCCCCCAAGCTTGGCTCAAGCCAAGGGACCCATACCCGATACTCAAGTCTCCTTTTGTGGTGAAGAAGGACAAGGTGGTGATAGTGAGGTAGTAGCGAGCTTGTCCTCCGGTTTCCAAGGTAGTGGTTCGCCATCATAAGAAGAAGCACGAGTCGCGCAAATCCTGCAACTGGGAGCCAAACTCATACCATTAAACCTTGCCTCATATTCAAAGACTTGGTTTTGGAGATCATAGATTTGGCTTTGTTGATAGTTGATCCGCTAAGTGAGGGCGAAGACGGCATCCTTCATGGACCTGCCATCCACCTTGGGATCACGGGTGAAATATGTAATCATGCAGTGATTGACATCTAGTCCTCGCTCCACCATCCACTTGCACTTGAAGACCTCTTGCTCCATGGCTTCGAGCCTGGCCTCCATGGTTCCCTTCCCCTTGGGGCCTTGAACATCCCGGATGTGGAGCACCCCCTCACATATCTCGATGGCTTTAGGGAGCTTCATCACCTCCGACAGATAAGGGTTGATTACCCTCTCGAAGAAGTTGTCCTTGGAGGAGCCCAGAGCGGCCATGACGATCTAGATCTGCTAGGAAAATAAGCAAGAAAGAAGAATAGAAGATTTCTCTGTGATACGGAGGTCAATACATTTGGGGTGTATATAAAGACTTTTTATCTTGGAAAACAACCAAAATGAGGGGGAAACGGATCCGGGAAGGTGCCTGAGGTGGGCACAACCCACTTGGGCGCGCCAGCGAAGGCAGGCGCACCCTGGTGTCTTGTGCCCTCCTCGATTGCCATCCTAGTTATTTCTTATTTTCCTATTTTTTGTAATATTCCAAAACTGACAAAAAATATCTTTGCGGATTTTCCGAAGTCCGTTAACTTATCGTATCACATACCTCCTCTTTTTTTCATGATTCTAGAGTGTTTCGTAAGGTTTCTTTTATATGTTCCTCCGGTCTCATGGTTTGGATAATATTGCTTTCAACATTAATAGGCGTACCTGAGATATAGTGTTTAATTCTTTGCCCATTGACCACCTTCGGGTTAGTTCCTTTGGCATTATTTATTTTGATAGCTCCACAACGATAAACCTCTTCGAAAATATATGGACCTTCCCATTTGGAGAGAAGTTTTCCTGTAAAGAATATAAAACGAGAGTTGTACAAAAGAACATATTCACCCACTTTGAATTCCCGCTTTTGGATTCTTTTATCATGCCATCTTATAACTTTTTCTTTGAATAATTTGGCATTTTCGTAAGCATTGGTTATCCATTCATCTAATGAGGTAATATCAAATAACCTCTTTACACCGGCAAGTTTGAAATCATAGTTGAGTTCTTTAATTGCCCAATATGCTTTATGTTCTAACTCAAGAGGCAGATGGCACGCTTTTCCATAAACCATTTTATAGGTAGACATACCCACAGGATTTTTATATGCTGTTCTATAGGCCCAAAGTGCATCATCCAATTTCTTAGACCAATTCTTTCGAGACCAATTGACAGTCTTTTATAATATTAATTTTATTTCTCCATTGCTAAGTTCAACTTGACCACTAGATTGAGGATGATAGGATGATGCAATTCTATGGTTAACATCATACTTAGCAAGCATTTTACGAAAAGCACCATGAATAAAGTGTGAACCACCATCAATCATTAAATATCTAGGGACTCCAAACCTTGGGAAAATAACTTCTTTAAGCATTTTAATGAAAGTGTTATGATCAGCACTACTAGCTGGAATAGCTTCTACCCACTTAGTAACGTAATCAACAACAATCAAAATATGAGTATACCCATTATAGGAAGGAAAAGGTCCCATATAATCAAAACCCCAAACATTCCATAACTCTTACCGATATTACCAATTCTTTGACATTCATCACAAGATAAAAAAAACTTACATGCATCCCTGAAGAGAGTAGGCCAATAAAAACCAGATTGAAATACCTTGTGAGCAGTTCTATCTCCCGCATGATGTCCTCCATAAGCTTCGGAGTGACATTTCCGTAGGATTTGTTCATGTTCATGCTCAAGTACACAACGTCTAATAATACCATCTACTTATTCTTTATAAAGATGTGGGTCATCCCAAAAGTAATGGCTTAAATCATAGAAGAATATTTTATTTTGTTGGTATGTGAAAGTAGGCGGTACGTATTTGGCAACAATATAATTAGCATAGTCAGCATACCAAGGTGTGTTGTGAGAGACATTTATTGCAGCCAATTGTTCATCAGGAAAATATCATCAATAGGTAGTGGGTCATCAAATATATTTTCTAACCTAGACAAGTTATTAGCTACGGGGTTCTCAACTCGTTTCCTATCAATGATATGTTCAAATTCTTGTAGCAAGAGAACCCACCTAACGAGTCTAGGTTTAGCATCTTTGTTTTCCATAAGATATTTTATAGCAGCATGACCAGTGTGAACAATCGCTTTAGAATCAACGATACAAGATCTGAATTTATCATAAGCAAACACAACTGCTAAAAATTCTTTTTTAGTAGTAGCATAATTTCTTTGAGCACGGTCTAGAGTTTTGCTAGCATAATGGATAACATTTAATCTTTCCTACTTCTAAACATTTGAGTTGGTGGTGGGTTTACCCATCTGAAAGCACATTTGCTCTCCGGGTGGTTTTGGTAATTAATGACAACATACTTTGTGGTTGGACTAATACTTTCATCAAGTATGTTTCAGGAAACCCAATCACATTGGAATGGCAAGATGACTGAAGAAGTGGACCCCTCAAATGCTAAGGCAAGCATTGGCAAAAGCTCAAGACTCCATTTCTGGTTTAGTGATCAAAGATCACGTTGAGTCCATAGGAAAAGCCAATACTATTAAAAGGGGATGAGGTTGTGTTAATGTTCTTGTTGCTCAAGTGCTTGGTGATCTAACTCCCTCAACTATCAGCACTATTCACTACTTAACACACACCCATAAGTAATCTCGGTCAAACCAACTCTGTCCCACCGAGATGAACCACTTCTGCCATATTCCAAACCCTAACATCTCGGTCACACCGATTCTTTCAAATCAGTCCCACCGAGATGAACCACTTCAGCCATATTCCAAAACCCTAGAAAATCGGTCTTACCGAGTTTGAGATCGGTCACACCGAAACTGAACTGCCAACCTTCTGTAACCACTTCACATCATTTCGGAATTTCCGAGTTTGCATTATCGGTCTCACCGAATTGGGCAAGGTTCTGCCTTGACTCAAATCGGTCGCACCGATAATTCATTTTCGGTCAAACCGATTCTGGCATGTTCCTACTCTTTCTCAAATCGGTCCAACCGAGTTTTCTTTCTCGGTCTCACCGAAATCTCCAACGTTCATATCAGATACACTTTCGGTCCCACCGAGATGGTATTTTCGGTCCCACCGAAAATCCCAACGTTCACTATATTTGAACTTTCGGTCTGACCGAGTTTTAACTTCGGTCTCACCGAGATTGGTCAAATGTGTGTGTAACGGTTGGATTTTGTGTGGAGGCTATATATACCCCTCCACCCCCTCCTCATTCGTGAGGAGAGCCATCAGAAAGTACCACCACTTCTACCACACACTTTCTGAGAAGTGAACCACCTACCCTTGTGTTGAGATCAAGCCATTCCATTCCTACCATATGAAACTTGATCTCTAGCCTTCCCAAGTTGCTTTCCACTCAAATCTTTCTTCCACCACAGCCATCTCAGTGAGGAGAGTTGAGTGTTGGGGAGTTTATCACTTGAAGCACAAGAGCAAGGAGTTCATCACCATCAACACCGTCTATTACCTTTTGGGGGGTGGTGCCTCCTAGATTGGTTAGGTGTCGCTTGGGAGCCTCCGTCGTGATGTGGAGTTGAACCAAGAAGTTTGTAAGGGCAAGGAGATCGCCTACTTCGTGAAGATCTACCCCGAGTAAGGCTAGTCCTCCGTGGGCGTAGGCCGTGATGGAATAGACAAGGTTGCTTCTTCGTGGACCCTTCGTGGGTGGAGCCCTCCGTGGACTCGCGCAGCCGTTACCCTCCGTGGGTTGAAGTCTCCATCAACGTGGATGTACGATAGCACCACCTATCGGAACCACGACAAAAATCTCCGTGTCACCAAACTGCGTTTGATCTTCTCCATCTCCATTTACTATATATGCAATTTACTTTCCGCTGCCCATACTCTAGAATTGCATGTGTAGTATGTTACTTGACTTGATCTTGTTTGTGAAACTGCCAAAAACTTTGCATGATCTAAAGGGAGAAATTTTATCTTGTCAAGTAGTCTAATCACCCCCCCCTTCTAGACCTACTTCTTCGATCCTACAATTGGTATCAGAGCTTTGGTCTCCATTGCTTTGGTTTACACACCATTGGAGGAAGATGGACGTGTCTACGGATGGGAGTGTTAGCCATAGAGTGCCTGTTCTTGATGGAAGGTTTTATAACTCTTGGAGGTCTGAAATGTTTAGTATCTTTAAAATGTACAATTTGTGCAAATATATTGAGACCCCATATGTGCCTCCATTTGATCCCTTGCACCCTACCATGGATGAAGAGCTTGATTTGCTTCGTAACCTTAGAACTGTGAATCTTATCATTAGAGGGTTACCTGATGACTTGCTTAATCTTGTTACAAATTTTGAGTGTGCCTATGCTATGTGGAAATTCTTGGAAGAACTTTATCCGGACTACTCTATGAGAGGTCTAGATGAAATTCTACACAAGACTATTGAATTTGATAGGTTGCACCCTAGTGATCCTAACTTTGATAAATGCTTCTTTGAGCTTCGTGATCTTATGAAAAAGAAGGGTGATCCCGGTCTTATCAATATTAGAGTTAGAAATGCTCTTGCATTGCATTCCGAAGATTATTATTCCATTGACCAAACTAATGCAAATACTTATCAAATTGACCTAGGTGTTGATGATGAACAATCTATGGGTCAATATGATGATGAGCATGAGCATGATGATGATTACTCTGATTCGGACACCGAGCTAGACAAAGTCATGAAGAGTCTCAATCTCATGGCAAATATGAGAGACTACTTGTCTGGTGGAAAAGAATGGATTCTTGATAGTGGATGCACCGATCACATGACCGGAAACAAAGACATGTTTCGAGAGCTTGCAAAAAATGATGGCCCACGCAAGTATGTGACTTTTGGAGACAACTCCAAGGGTAAGGTACTTGGCCTTGGTAAGGTGGCCATATCTCATGATAGCTCTATTCAAAATGTCATGCTTGTAGAATCTCTTGGATACAATTTACTTTCCGTGTCTAGATTAGCTGACTTTGGATTCAATGTGCTATTCACTAAAGTAGATTGCCAAGTCTTTCGTCGTGATAATCAAAATATGGCTTTTACTGGTATTCGTAGAGGTGATCTATATATTGTTGACTTCACTAAGAAAGCCCAACCTAGAGCTTGTTTCATTGCTAAATCCTCTAAAGGTTGGTTGTGGCATAGAAGGCTAGGACATGTTGGTATGCGTAATCTAGACAAGCTAATCAAAGGTGATCATATTCTTGGTGTTAAAGATGTTTTCTTTGACAAAGATAGACTTTGTAGTGCTTGTCAAGCTGGAAAACAAGTTGGTGGAAGTCATCCCGTGAAAAACATCATGACCACAAGGAGACCGCTTGAGCTTCTTCATATGGATCTCTTCGGTCCCAATGCTTACAAAAGCCTTGGTGGTAACTCCTTTGGTCTAGTTATAGTTGATGATTATTCCAGATTTACGTGGGTATTTTTCCTTGATGATAAATCGCAGGTTCAGAGGATCTTCAAGACCTTTGCCAAAAAGGCCCAAAATCAATTTGAGGTGAAGATCAAGAAAGTTCGGAGTGACAATGGAACAGAGTTCAAGAACGCCAATGTAGACTCTTTTCTCGATGAGGAAGGAATTCTACATGAGTTCTCGGCTACGTACACTCCTCAACAAAATGGAGTTGTTGAGAGGAAGAACCGAACGCTCATAGAGATGGCAAGAACGATGCTTGATGAATACAAGACACCGAAACACTTTTGGGGAGAAGCGGTCGAGACAGCTTGTCATGC
>LR738716.1:31980665-32003840 GCA_902687465.1 Secale cereale | reverse complement strand
AAAAAAAAAAAACTTCATCTAGAATTCTTTTTATTTCTTTTCTTATATTTCTTTGTGAATATCCTTCTGGAAATCTTTTTTCTGGCTTTGATCAATTCCTTGAAAATCTTTTACAAATTCATTGCAAATCTTTTGAAACATCCCTCGCAGAGTGAGCTGGGTTATTTCTGTGTTTCTTTGGAATTCTTCCTAGACATCAACTTCTGCAGCTCCACTCAGACTTAAATCTTAAAGAGGGAGAGGACTCACATTGTTTCTCTGAATGTTCTTATTTGCCCTGTTGTGATTCTTCAGGATCCCACTTCTTTCTTTCCTTCTTTCCATCCTTCCTGCCCTACCTAGTTTGCTGCCCTTTTCGGCACTTGATGTCAAAGGGGGAGAGAACTTAGGGGGAGAGGACTTAGGGGGAGTAGGGGGAGTAGAGGGAGAAGAGAAGACTTAAAGGAAAAAGAAAAGCAATCTTATCTTAAGGGGGAGAGAATCACATCAAAGCTTTGTCGTGTTTTACATTGGACATTACAATTGGCATCTTTCTTTTGTTTTTGCTTTTTCCATCACACCCCTTGTTCTCACAATTGGTATCTTACTCACAATTGGTATCTTATGGAATCTTTTAGTTTAAGGGGAGAAGACTTAGAGGAATCTTCAAAATTGATATCCTATGAAAAGCAAAATCTCTCAGAGTTCATTGAAAATCTTTTAAGTTTCGGAGACATGTTTGCTGATTCAAGCTTGTGCTCAATATGAGACACTCTTTATACATGTCCTCCCTGGCTTGGTACTCTTGATGTTCTTGCAGTTGGTTGAAGGAATACTCTTGTGTTATCTAACCTTGTTTTCTCAAGTTTATCCCTTCAGGTAAAATGCCAAGGAACCTCAAGGTAAGTATATGCATCTTGCAGAATGTGCATGATGGTGACTTGCTTGTAAATACTTGTTTGCAAGAAATCACCATGCACATATGCGTTATCACTCACTTCCTTTTTCTTCTGCTCTGATGCATATAGCCAAGCTGCATGTAGCACATCTTGCTTATCTCTCTTGTGTGCTTGTGGTAGTCCAAAACCATAATATATGAAAATCTTGCACACTTGTAGGGGGAGCCTGTGTACTACATGCTTGTCAAAGCTTTCATGATAATCCTGTCTTTCTTTCAATAAGCTTTGATGTCTCGTTCAATATAATTTCAGTGTGTTGCCATCAATTACCAAAAAGGGGGAGATTGAAAGCACATTTGCTCTCCGGGTGGTTTTGGTAATTAATGACAACATACTTTGTGGTTGGACTAATACTTTCATCAAGTATGTTTCAGGAAACCCAATCACATTGGAATGGCAAGATGACTGAAGAAGTGGACCCCTCAAATGCTAAGGCAAGCATTGGCAAAAGCTCAAGACTCCATTTCTGGTTTAGTGATCAAAGATCACGTTGAGTCCATAGGAAAAGCCAATACTATTAAAAGGGGATGAGGTTGTGTTAATGTTCTTGTTGCTCAAGTGCTTGGTGATCTAACTCCCTCAACTATCAGCACTATTCACTACTTAACACACACCCATAAGTAATCTCGGTCAAACCAACTCTGTCCCACCGAGATGAACCACTTCTGCCATATTCCAAACCCTAACATCTCGGTCACACCGATTCTTTCAAATCAGTCCCACCGAGATGAACCACTTCAGCCATATTCCAAAACCCTAGAAAATCGGTCTTACCGAGTTTGAGATCGGTCACACCGAAACTGAACTGCCAACCTTCTGTAACCACTTCACATCATTTCGGAATTTCCGAGTTTGCATTATCGGTCTCACCGAATTGGGCAAGGTTCTGCCTTGACTCAAATCGGTCGCACCGATAATTCATTTTCGGTCAAACCGATTCTGGCATGTTCCTACTCTTTCTCAAATCGGTCCAACCGAGTTTTCTTTCTCGGCCTCACCGAAATCTCCAACGTTCATATCTGTAACACTTTCGGTCTCACCGAGATGGTATTTTCGGTCCCACCGAAAATCCCAACGTTCACTATATTTGAACTTTCGGTCTAACCGAGTTTTCACTTCGGTCTGACCGAGATTGGTCAAATGTGTGTGTAACGGTTGGATTTTGTGTGGAGGCTATATATACCCCTCCACCCCCTCCTCATTCGTGAGGAGAGCCATCAGAAAGTACCACCACTTCTACCACACACTTTCTGAGAAGTGAACCACCTACCCTTGTGTTGAGATCAAGCCATTCCATTCCTACCATATGAAACTTGATCTCTAGCCTTCCCAAGTTGCTTTCCACTCAAATCTTTCTTCCACCACAGCCATATCAGTGAGGAGAGTTGAGTGTTGGGGAGTTTATCACTTGAAGCACAAGAGCAAGGAGTTCATCACCATCAGCACCGTCTATTACCTTTTGGGGGGTGGTGCCTCCTAGATTGGTTAGGTGTCGCTTGGGAGCCTCCGTCGTGATGTGGAGTTGAACCAAGAAGTTTGTAAGGGCAAGGAGATCGCCTACTTCGTGAAGATCTACCCCGAGTAAGGCTAGTCCTCCGTGGGCGTAGGCCGTGATGGAATAGACAAGGTTGCTTCTTCGTGGACCCTTCGTGGGTGGAGCCCTCCGTGGACTCGCGCAGCCGTTACCCTCCGTGGGTTGAAGTCTCCATCAACGTGGATGTACGATAGCACCACCTATCGGAACCACGACAAAAATCTCCGTGTCACCAAACTGCGTTTGATCTTCTCCACTTCCTTTTACTATATATGCAATTTACTTTCCGCTGCCCATACTCTAGAATTGCTTGTGTAGTGAGTTACTTGACTTGATCTTCATTGCAAAACTGCCAAAATCTGTCCTTGATAAAAGACAGAAGTTTTTATCTTGTCAAGTAGTCTAATCACCCCCCCTCTAGACCTACTTCTTCGATCCTACACCATCCTTTATACACTTACACGTGGGACATGCTATAATGGGATAAAAAATTCCAGCGCTGGATTGGAAACTAGGGATGTTGCCAATTGCTCTCCACCTGGTTATGCTAAAAAAGTCTCTCTCCACGTAGAGCTTCCCCACCTCCTCCTGCAATCAAAATAAAAAGAACACATCTCTTGCCCACGACCACGAGTCAGTCTGCCGTTGCAGTTCCCCAATTGTCGTCCTTTGGCCGCTGTCGTTCCCCAATCACCATCCTCCGTCTGCCTCTGTTCTTTAATTGCCGTCCTGTGCTATCATAGCTCTAACGGGAGCTTCAGTTTCTCTACCATCATCTCACCGACGATGCCATAGGTGGTTGTCACTCTGTCAATGTACTAGCGGCCTCCAAGATGCTGCACCAGAGGGGCGCTGTGGGTCCCATCCTTCCCATGGATAGCAGCAACGATGGCTGCCCTCTTGACAACAGCTCCACATGCGATCAAGAAGTGCATGAAATGCAGGAAGAGTTCTCCTAATCCGAAGTTCTAGACAAGGACCGCCATTGCAGCCCAAGCGGGGAGTATTTACCAAAGGGGAGCTGGCTTGGAGCGGAGCTATGGCGCGGACTCAACGACGTCGGCTAGCAGGGCCACCGGCATGGGTTGAGCACAAGCTCCACGACCTTAGGAAGCATAGGAAGTGGGTAGGTGGCATCAAGCACAAGCACCCAGTCCATGCCATCCTACATGTCGTCCTTGATCGCCGTTGTTGGCGTGACGAGCACGAGCTATGCCCGGAGTTCATGCTCAAGGTCCCTTTAGAGCTTCAAGGCGTTTCGTCGACGTGTACTTGTTCAGTCGAGTGCACAAGGACAAATCTGGAGACCTCGAGCTCAGGGGATGCGAGTGCGGCTGTGACAGAGGATGCGTTTATGATGTCGCTTGAACTACGTTGATATTTCCCCAAAGAGGAAGGGATGATGCAGCACAACTACGGTAGGTATCTCCCTCAGTGATGAGACCAAGGTTATTGAACCAGTAGGAGAATCATACAACACTATGTAAACGGTATCTGCACACAAATAACAAATACTTGCAACCCAACGTGTAGAAGGGGTTGTCAATCCCTCCTGGGTAGTAGATTGGTAAATAGATAGATTGATAAATACAAGTGGAAGAACGGAAAATAAAACACAACAAGGTATTTTGTGTATTTGATAATATAGATCTAAAAATAAAAGTTGCAAATAAAGGAAAATGCAAATAGCAATATAGATCTGAAAGTATATGATAGGAAAATAGACCCCGGGGCCGTAGATTTCACTAGTGGCTTCTCTCGAAAAATAGGAACGAGGGTGAACAAATTATTGTTGGTCAATTGATAGAAAAGCGAATAGTTATGACAATATCCAAGACAATGATCATGTATATAGGCATCACGTCCAAGATTAGTAGACCGACTTTTGCCTGCATCTACTACTATTACTCCACACATCGACCGCTATCGGGCATGCATCTAATGTATTAAGTTCATGGAAAAATGAAGTAATGCAATAAGGACGATGACATGATGTAGACAAGATCTATTCATGTAGGAATATACCCAATCTTTTTATCCTTAATAGCAACGATGCATGCATGCCTTGCTACCCCTTCTGTCACTAGGAAAGGACACCACAAGATCGTACCCATTACAAAGCACCTCTTCCCATTGCAAGATAAACACATCAAGTTGGCCAAACAAAACCCAAATATAGGAGAAGAAATATGAGGCTATAATAATCAAGAATGGATATTAAATCAAGGAAAATCTGATCATAAACTCACAATTCATCAGATCCCAACAAACACACCGCACAAAGTCATTAAATAGATCTCCAAGAGGCCTTTGTATTGAGAAACAAAGAGAGAAAAGCCATCTAGCTACTGCCTACAGACCCGTAGGTCTGAGGTGAACTACTCATGCATCATCGGAGAGGCACCAATGAGGATGATGAACCCCTCCGTGATCGTGTTCCCCTCCAACGGAGTGCCGGAAAAGGGCTCTAGATTGGATATCGTGGTTCTGGAACTTGCGGCAGTTGGAATAAAATTTTGTCGACTCCTCTAGGGTTTCTAGAATATTGGGGTATTTATAGAGCGAAGAGGCGGTGCGGGACGCCACCAAGGTGGGCACAACCAACCAGGGCGCCCCTGGGGGCCTGGGCGCACCCTGGTGGGTTGTGCTCCCCTCGGAGCACCCCAGGTGCTTCTTTGGCCCATTGGGTGTCTTCTAGTCGAGAAAGAATCTCCAAAAAGTTTTGCTGCATTTGGACTCCATTTGATATTGATTTTCTGTGATGTAAAAAACAAGCAGAAAACAACAACTGGCACTGGGCACTATATTAATAGGTTAGTTCCAAAAATGATATAAAATGATTGTGAAACATCCAGGAATGATACTATAACATCATGGAACAATAAAAAATTATAGATACATTAGATACATATCAATTTACCTCTTACCTATGATGGTTGCAGACCTGAAGGCATGCGTGGGATGAAGCAGCAGGTAGTTGCGCCGCTCTCGGAGTCTCCGTTTGCCACCTAGTGCAAGAAGAAGAAGATGGGGTCAAGAAGAGTGGTAGCACAGAGCAGCTATGTTTGGTGCATGATGAATCATGTATGTTCAGTTTCCCATCTTTCTGAGATGCCATCTTGGAGCTGCCCAGATGTGGATGAGGTGCCGCTAGAGGCCACACCTAGCTTAGACAGATGTCCAACGCAACGACGATGACTAAGCGTGAAAAAATCTGACAGCAGCAGCGCTGCCAAGTTAATTGACCCTACTACTCTATGTACTCGTTTATATACGCAACAGTAAGTCATCACCTTGAGTTGGTTTTCAGAAAGTCAGAATTTTCATTTGTTTTACAAGATAAAATTTACATTTTTCTGCCATTTCAGTTTCAAATTAATTAAGAATTTGGCCTCATAATCATGTCGAAAACATGTACTGAAACTAATTCCAAAGTGAGTACATCGCAAGGTATGACCACCAAGGGCGGAGCTAGGGACATTTCATATAGTATGCCACCTTTAGAAAATTGTTTTTCTCACCACATGAGTAATATAAAATCAACGAAAAACCAATATAAATAGTTTTTTTCGAAAAGGAGGTTGAACCCCCAACCTCTACATTATTGCAATGCACACAACCGTTTTGCTTAATGTTCATATAAGGCAATCGGGTAAAATCGCCAACATCCAGACATACATAACTACGATAGAACTAATAAAAGATAGTATTAATTTAACATCTACAACTAAGTCGACTTCTTCCCCAACAATGCCTCAAGAAGGAATAAACGCTCCCATGTCGTCGTCTTACCTTGCCGAAAAGAGCCAGACAAGGATTCCATCCAAACAAGAATATTTGGAAGAGGCAAATTTTGAGTGGCATATGGGAGAAATGCAAGAAGTAATACTTTAGAAACAAGAAAAAAATAGAAATACATAGTTTTACCTTGTGTTACTTTGTAAGATCTTGGTTGGATTCATTGAACAACTAATGGAAGTGAATATCTATTTTTTTCTTAAAAATAAACATTGGGACGATATTTGAGAATTTAAAATATATATCTAAGGGGTCCTAAAATGGCTAATAAGACCATATATGTTGGCTAAAATGTGTACATGTTGGAGGGAGGGCACTACCACCTTTGATATAAGCCTTGATATAAATATACATGCATGAAGGGCGGATGTGCCACAAAATATATTTATTTGGTCCTACGGAAAACTATTAAACCTTGATATAAATATGCATGCATGAAGGGCGGATGTGCCACAAAATACACTGTTTGATATAATCCTTGATAGAGTCGGTAGGACTGTTACCGGCTATTATCAATACCAATTTGTAGCAATACTTTTATGATCACAGTCCTGGCCTGCAACATCAGTTTTGACACTCCCCTAGAATCGACAAGGAGGACATTAGAAGGTTGGTTGATACCTCCAGGGACAACTCATATGCTTAAACTATTAGTAGTCTCTGCCAAGCCGGAGATGTGGAGGAGTATCGTATCTCTCTAAACACGGAGCCTGGAATAGACTAAATTTGACTTAATGTGGTTTCATAGCATAGCACGGGCAACTTACTAGTTTTTTATCAACTCTTTGTCCTAGAACAACACCGACAGCATAATCACTAGCATCACACATAATTTCAAAAAGGCAAGTTCCAATCAGGTGGTTGAACAATAGGTGCATAAGTTAAGGTTTTCTTGAGTGTTTCAAAGGCTTCTACACAATCATCGTCAAAGACAAATTAAACATCCTTTTGTAAAAGATTTGTAAGAGGCCAAGAAATTTTACATAAGTCTTTAATAAACCTCCTATAGAAACCAGTATGGACAAGGAAACTACGAATACCTTTAATATCTTTAGGACATGGAATTTTCTCAATTGCACCAACTTAACCTTTATCAACTTCAATACCTCTTTCGGAGATTTTATGTCCCAAGACAATATCTTCATTAACCATAAAGTGGCACTTCTCCCAATTCAAGACAAGATTAGTTTGCTCACATCTCTGCAAAAATCAATCAAGGTTGCTTAAGAAATCATCAAAAGACTTTCCGTAGACGGAAAAATCATCCATGAAAACCTCAACAATCTTTTCACAAAAATTAGAGAATATAGCTATCATGCATCTTTGAATGGTAGGAGGTGCATTACATAAACCAAAATGCATACGTCTATCAGCATAAGTACCAAAAGGACAAGTAAAGGTGGTCTTCTCCTGACTAGGTTGTGAAACATGTATTTGAGAGAAACCAGAATATCCATCAAGAAAACAAAAGTGTGTGTGCTTAGATAGTTTTTATAGCATTTGATCGATAAAAGGTAGAGGGTAATGATATTTTCTAGTTGCTTTGTTTAATTTTCTGAAATAAATTACCATTCGATAGCGAGTGACAATTCTTTGTGGAATAAGTTCCTTTTTATCATTGGGAACAACAGTGATACCTCCCTTCTTAGGGACACAATGAACGGGACTTACCCATCTACTATCAGCTATGAGATAGATTATACCTTGTAGTATCAAAAGTAGGTCTAGAGGGGGTGATTAGACTACTTGACCAAATAAAAATCTAGCCTTTTCCCAATCTTAAGTGTTGGCATATTTTAGCAATTAGAACAAGTCAAGCAACCAACCTACACATGCAATTATAAGAGTGTAGCAGCGGAAAGTAAAACATTGCATATGAAGGTAAAGGAAAGGGTTTGGAGAGTGCAAACGCAATGGAGACACAGAGGTTTTTGGCATTGTTCCAATAGGTCGTGCTCTCGTACATCCACGTTGATGGAGACTTCAACCCACAAAGGGTAATGGCTGCACGATTCCATGGAGGGCTCCACCCATGAAGGGTCCATGAAGAAGAAACCTTGTCTATCCTACCATGACCATCGCCCACGAAGGACTTGCCTCACTCGGGTAGATCTTCACGAAGTAGGCGATCTCCTTGCCCTTACAAACTTCTTGGTTCAACTCCACAATCTTTGCAGGAGGCTCACAAGCGACACCTAACCAATCTAGGAGACAACACTCTCCAAAAGGTAATAGATGGTGTGATGATGATGAACTCCTTGCTCTTGTGCTTCAAATGATAGTCTCCCCAACACTCAACTCTCTCTAACAGATTTGGATATGTTGGAAAGATGATTTGAGTGGAAAGCAACTTGGGGAAGGCTAGAGATCAAGATTCTTGTGGTTGGATTGGAAATGTCTTGATCTCAACACATGAGTAGGTGGTTCTCTCTCAGAAAATGAGTAGTGGAAGTGTAGGCACATTCTGATGGCTTTCTTGCAAATGGAGAAGGGGTAGAGGGGTATATATAGCCTCCACACAAAATCCAACTGTTACACACATTTCACCCAACTTGGTTAGACCGAATAGGTGAACTCGGTGAGACCGAACCAGTTCAAAATGTGAACGTTAGGAATCTTGGTGGGACCGACATGATCAACTCGGTGGGACCGATGTGTTAGGGCTAGGGAAAAACCTCATCTCAGTGAGACCGATTGCATGAACTCGGTGAGACCGATTTCAGCAATGAGCAAACAGAGAGTTGGTCAGGCAAACTCGGTTGGGCCGATCGCTCTTTTCGGTGAGACTGAAATGTTATAAAGGGAAATAGAGAGTTTGCAAAGCCATCTTGGTGAGACCGAGATCCGTATCGGTGTGACCGAATTGTCTAGGGCTTGTGGCAGTGGCTATGTCAAATTACTCGGTGGCGCTGGATAGATCAAATCGGTGGGGCCGAGTTTGACTTAGGTATTTGGACATATGTGGAATTTTTGAAAGTGGTTGAGGGTTTAGGAGCAATATCAGTAAGCACTTGAGCAACTAGACCATTAAGCGACACCTCATCCCCTTTTAATAGTATTGGCTTTCCTATGGACTCAATGTGATCTTGGTTCACTAAAATGAAAATGAAGAGTCTTGAGCCTTTTCCCATCTTTGTCCATAGAATTTGGAGGGGTCCACATCTCTAGTCCATGCCATGTCAATCATTGAATTTCCTGAGATATTTTACTTGAATGGATATTAGTTCTATGAGCTATATGTTATTATGAATTACCAAAACTACCCGGGAATTAGTTGCACTTTCAATCTCCCCCTTTTTGGTAATTCATGACAACATATAGATCAAAGCTTCGACAAGTTATAATATGAATGAAATACATCGCCGCTTTGAGAAGTATGTGATAAGCAAGAGCTCCCCCTAAATTTGTGCATTATTTAAAATTTGCTTTTGAATGCAAATGCACAATCGATTAGGATCATGGGTCACTCTTCCATGTCACATACATCTTGGTGGAGCGCTAAAAATGATAAAAATTTAAACATCATGCACTCATCACCAAAACAAGTGAATGATCATACACAATCATGCAAGCACACATTAAGCGTAGTATGATCAACCACATAAGTATCTCATGAGCATAAGAAAACTGTAGCAGGGGTAGCAATAAACAAATGAACCAAGTAGCAAGACAAAAACCAATAAAAGATGCAAAACACACACTCTCTCTCAAAGCCTGATGATCTATACACTTTCTCCCCCTTTGGCAACAAGTTACCAAAAAGCTTGAAAACGTATAATGCAATACGACACTCTAGGCACTATCTCCGGGAGCTCCTGAAGGGGTCTTCTGGCTTGTCGCTCCGGTGTCCATAGACGGCATGGAGATGAGAGCATTTGCAAAAGCTTCCGAAGATGTCTGAGAAGCTGGAGAAGTTTACACTTGAGGTACAACTATGGCAGTGGCTACAGATGTTGAAAGTGTAGTCCTCGGCTTGACAACTCGCACAACTGATGATCTTGGTCCTCTTGGAACTCTCTGAAAAGCATCGGTGGTTGGTCTGTCATTCCTGTCCTCAGCTTCTTCCTGGAGCTTCTCCAAAGTGGTATGGATCTCTATGAACCTTCACATCTAGATCATGGAATTTTGCCTCGATGATCCTCTCAGGACTCTCTTGATTCCAAGTCAAGATGGTCAGGCTCTTCTCAATCCTCAAGGTAGCCTCCAGCAGATATCTGAGCTGATCTTGCTTGGTCTTGAGATTTGCAGGTGTTGTTCCAGAAGCACTTGCTGCTTTTGCTGCTTTGGCTGCCCTTGCCTTCTCAATTTTCTCTTGGCTCTCAACAGAAGTAGGATGTGATCCATCCATGACAATCTCATTGTCCTCGAAATCTAGCCTAAGACGTAAATGCTTCTTGTCAAGCAGATATGTCCCGGTTCCTAACTTGGAATTGATCAACATCTTAATGTGTAGGCATATCCACAAGATCTCTTTTGGTCAGCTGCAGTTCTCTTCACTGTTTCAACAATCAAGCTCATGACTTTGAATTTCTGTGGCACATCAAACAAATGAAGAAGATTGATTGAGTGACCACGAATCATCCTATGATCTCCAGACTTGGGCAACAGAGTGTGCCTCAAAATGGTGTTGATGGTGTTCAGTCCTGCAAGTAGATAGTATATGGAGCCAAACTTGTGTGTCTCTATGGCTGCATCTGGAATGGTCTTGTACATGTTAGCCATGGAGTTATGATCCTGACTCGGTTTACTGTACACATATAGATCATCATCACTCTCTTTTGGGGCATTGATCAACTTGGCCCATTCTAAAACAGTAGATTGATACCTTGTACCTTCAGTCATCTAGACAATCTTTCCACCAGGATAGAAGTGAGCAGTTGAATAGAATTGCATTATCATTTCATCATTCCATTTAGTCAACTTCTGACCAACAAACTTGTCCATGCCATTCATCCTGAAGCTCTCATGCACATGGGGAAAGTAATATGCATTGTTATCAATGTACTTCCAGCCAACCCATTTCATGTCACACACTATTGGCTTCTTGTCCAAAAGGAAGGTCTCATAGAAATCTTGTTGCTCTCTGGTGTGGACCTCCTAGAGTTTCAATAGGCAAACTATGCTTAAGTAGAGGTTGATGTTCAAAGAAAATTCTATCTATTTCATTTCTTCGTGCATGTGCATGTCATTTTTGTGGTCTAGCAAATATTGTTCCAGTGGATTAGTTGGAGGCACGACAATAGAAGCAATACCAATTATTTCATCTTTACTAGGTAATTCTTTCTTAGGAGGTTTTCTATTAAACTTAGAAAAATTAAATTCATGAGACTCATCACCAAAGCTAACACTGACAGTTTGTTTATGACAATCTATAGTAGCATTGACAATGTTCAAGAAAGGTCTACCAAAGATAATGAGGCAAAAGTCATCTTGCGGGGAACCAAGAACAAGAAAATCAGTAGGATATTTCGTTTTCCCGCACAAGACTTCAACATCTCTAACAATTCCAAGTGGTGTGATGGTATCACTATTAGCAACTTTAATAGTAACATCTATGTCTTCTATCTCAGCGGGTGCTATGTCATCCATAATTTCTTGATATAAAGTAAAAGGAATATCACTTACGCTAGCACATAAATTACATAAACCATGATAACAATGATCTCTTATTTTGACTGAGAAAATAGGCATGCCAACAACCGGTCTATGATTGTCTTTTTCATCAGGTTTACCAATTCTAGCAGATTCATCAGAGAAGTAAATAACATGCCCATCAATATTTTCTACCAGGAGATCTTTAACCATAGCAACACTAGGTTCTACTTTAATCTTCTCAGGGGGTTTAGGTGCTTTAATGTTACTTTTGCGAACCACAGTTGAAACCTTAGCATGTTCCTTTATCCTAACACGGAAACTAGGTTTTTCAATTAAACAATAGGCACAATTGGATCAACATTGTAAATCATAGTTATCTATTTAGTTATTTCCAGTTCTCTAATTTCATGTTCAATAGGAGGTGATATTTAAACCACTTCTCCTTAGGGAGATCATCATGAGTACCAAATGATTCGCAAAAGAAGCTACTATCTCAGAGTCAAGTCCATATTTAGTGCTAAACTTTTGAAAAGCATCGGTATTCATAAAAGATTTAACACAATAAAACTTAAGCTTAATACATGACTCTTTACCTTCGTCAAGTTCCCAATCTTTAGAGTTGTGTTTAATTATTTCTAAGAGATCCCACCTGAATTCAATAGTCTTCTTCATAAAAGAACCAGTACAAAAAGTATCGAGCATGGATTGATCATTACAAGAAAGCCGAGCATAAAAGTTTTGAATAATAATTTCTCTCGAGATCTCATGATTGGGGCATAAATATAACATTGACTTAAGCCACCACCAAGATAGAGCGATACTTTCTCCTTTACGAGGCCAAAAAATATATATGTAATTCCGATCACGATGAACTAGATGCATAGGATATTTTTTTGGTAAAATTCTAATTTCAATCAATTCCAGTTCCAAGATTCAATATCATCGCATAGCCTATACCATGTCAATTCCTTCCCCTTTGAAGATAAAGGGAAAACATTCTTCTTAGCTTCATCTCCGGGTAAACCTGCAAGATTAAATAATTCACAAATTTCATCCACATATATCAGGTGCATATCAGGATGTTCGGTTCCATCTCGTGCATAAGGATTAGCTAGCAGTTGCTCTATCATACCCGAAGGAATTTCATATCCAATATTTTCAGTAGGTGCAGTAGGTTGAGGGGCAACTAATTGTGCTTCCATTCGAGGTGAAGATAACCCGAACAAACCCCTCAAAGGATTGCTCTCCAAAGTAACAAGTGACAATAAATTTACGCTCGTAGTAATAATTTTTCCTTACAAATTTCCACTTACCAAGAGCGCTTCACTCCCCAGCAACGGTGCCAGAAAAGAGTCTTGATGACCCACAATTATAGGGGTCAATCATAGTCCTTTCGAAAAGTAAGAGTGTCGAACCCAATGAGAAGCAGAAGGAAATGACAAGTGGTTTTCAGCAAGGTAGTGTCAGCAAGCACTGAAATTGTCGGTAACAGATAGTTTGATAGCAAGATAATTTGTAACGAGCAAGTAACGGTGAAAGGATCGGTACGGTCGACTAGAGGGGGGTGAATAGGAGACTACAAATTTTAATCTTTTCTTGACAATTTTAAGGTTTAGAAGATAAATAGGGTCCACTAAATATGCAACTAGGTGAACACAACCTATATGGCAAGCAAGCTTAAAGCAAAGTATGCTAGGCAACAATATAATTAGCAAGCCAACATGCATACAAGGCAAAGTAAAGTGCGGGAAAGGATTAACCACAAGTGAGGCGAGGACGCGGATTTTATCCCGAAGTTCACTCTTCCTTGGGGAAGAGCTACTCTCCGTTTAGAGCGATGCCGGAGCCAAATCTTGCAGAGCGCCACCGAAGGCTCACCGTAATCTCTTTCGAGTCACTTTCAACGGATGAGCCTCAAACCACTCGGGGTTGGTCTTGAAGGCGACCACCACACCTTTACAAACTTATTCGGAGCACACCACAAGCAAGGAAGCTTCCGGAGGAACCTCTAACCACCTAGGATCCCAAGCTCCAAGAGTAACAAGTCAATATGGAAGAAATTTTGCGGGGAATGCAATTTGGTTTGGTCAAGATGTAGATCGGGTGTTGCTCTCCCAATCCCGAAAGTTTCAACGAGGTTGGGTGGAGGGATTGAGAGTATTGAGAAAAATGGGGTGTAGCAATAGTGGAGCTCAACAAGACATTAGGGTTGGGGGTTGGAGGTGGAAGAAGGGATTTTTATAGTGTTCTTGGCTGGGTGGGGATTTCTGCCCGTTGGACCCCGTGCACACGGGCTAAGTCAGCCTCGTGCGCATGGGGTACTCAGAGGCTTTCGGACCACCCCGTGCGCACGGGGGTCAAAAGACCCCTTGCGCACGGGGTACTCAGAGAGTTTACGCAGCACCCCGTGGGCACGGGGGTCAAAAGACCCCGTGCGCACGGGGTACCCAGAGAGTTACGCAGTACCCCATGCGCAGGGGTACCCAGTAACTTTCTGTTATAACCTCTCCGAGTACCACAAGCACACAAAATTAGAATTTTAAGTGGTAGGAATGGATAGGCTAGTGTATATGGTTCGCAATGGCATTCCCACACAACTTTCATCCACACAAACCCCTCTTAATAGTGCGGTCTTTCCTACGACACGAAGCAAACCAAAACTAAACCTTCGATTCACCGGAAGACCACGCCTTTGACCTTTTTGAATTGGGGGGGGGGGTCGTACATCTCCATCATGAAGCACTTGGAACCAATAACCTAAGATACACTTTAGAAACCGATATTTGTTCAACTAACCACATAGTCATCACACCAAAATATAGTATAAGTGCCACTTGCACTTTCAATCTCCCATTTTTTGGTGCATTGATGACAACGTGGTTAGAACATGGCATAGAGGACATAAATATTTGAAAAGCCTTGAGACAACGAATGATCATGGTAGCTCCCCCTATATGTGTGCCCGGATAAGATGGATGCTTGAGAATACATCAAGTACACACATAGGAGACTCCCTAAGATCATTATTGACAAGACATGAGATCAACATAATAAACCTATAACAGTGCCTAGATCTCATGAATTGGTGTGGTGAGCAAATATCATCAGACACATAATAAGCAAGATATGATCATAGCATTAGGTTCAATAATAAATCTAGAGTCTCACAAGCATAAACGAGTAGCTCATAACTACACACATGGAAAGCAAATAAGAGTATCTCAAGCAAGCTAAAAACAACCAACAAAGAGAAACACGAGGCTTGAGATCTCAACACATACTAAAAACAGCAACACAAACCCACCACTTCTCCCCCTTTGTCAACAAGACAACAAAAAGGAGATAAATGACGACACACAGACCCACTAGACAAGAGGAGGAGCACTTGAGGCATCATCATCATCATCATCAAACCGCCACCCTGCTAACAGAAAGGACCGAGTTGTGGCCTCACTGTCATTGTCCTCTGACCCTGGAACAACCTCCTCACCAGCTGCAGCCCTGTGTGCCTTCATCTCACGCCGCAAGAGCTTGTCCTTATTGATGTCCTTAATCTGACGGCGCTGGATGGATTGACACATCTTGAACATGTTGCTTAAGGTCTTGAACATGGTCTTCTTCTCCCCCTTGGAGAAAGTAGCCTTAGAAACTACCGGCTTTCCCTTACCACGAGGGATTCGTGCAGTGGAGGACATACCCGGAGTATATGTGGCACGATCCTTGGGCCTAGGGTTGCGTTCCTTTTTTGAAGGCACATAAGGAGCGGGAGCAGCTGGGGTCCAATTGGAGTTGCGCTTGGGAATAGAAGTCTTGTACGAAGCAATGTACTTGGCTGGGCAGACGGTCTCAATCAACACTTGAATGAATGGAGCATATATCAAAGACTTGTCCTCGTGCACACACTGACGGAGCTCATAGAACATGAAGTCCAGAACATCCACCCTCTTATTCTGATGCAAGTACACAAAGACATCCAACATGGAACTCTGAATGTTGTAGGAATCACCGACCTTAGGAGTGAGTGTATACCTCAAGATATGGCGCATAGTGTCTTAGAGCGGCAGAAGGTATTTGATGGACCCGGTGACACACGACTTCCCCTGCTTGTAAGTGAAAGCAATCTCATCCTTAGTGTGCTGCCCACTTTCACGAACCCTGCCAAACTCATCATAGGCCTCCTCTTCATCAATGAAAGGATACAGAATGATCTCAGAAAACTTTCTCATAGGCACAGAGCACCGATGAGTCCTAGACATCAAAGTGAGGGTGCGAGAAGAACCATTGGAGAAAAACACAGTGGCAAAGAACTTCATCACCAGATCCTCATTATATGGGTGGTTGAAAGTGACAAATGGAAGGAGGCCCAACCTCCCAAGAGCTGAATACACACCGGGATAGATATTATCATTGTCGCGCAGACTCTCAGTGTTCACTTGCTTGTGTGGTGCAAACTTCTTTGACTTGGTCATGAGAAGCTCATGATAAACTCTTTGCTGAAACTCGTTCTTGAAACGAGGATCCATACCAATAGCAGTGGCAGCCGCATAAGGATGACTCTGCCTCTCAGCTCGAAGCTCTGGCTTGGTCCACTTGGCAAGGGGAAAGTTCTTGAGATCTCGCCCGCACGGAATGGCTTGCTCGGTATTAGACCCCTCTACCCCCTCTTCATCCTCATCAACACGATCATCCTCTTCTTCTAGCTCTGCAGGATCATTGGGGTTGACATAGTGAGCATCTTCTTGTGAGTCATACTCTTCTTCAGAATTCTCGGAGGCCTCAATAACATGCCGCTTGGAGGCTGCACGGCGAGCATGACCCTGGATTGATCCTGACCCCTGACCAAGATCCTCAGAAGGCTGCCGCCGAGCAACGATGAATTCCCTGGACCCACCCTTAGGGCGCTTGCGATGAAGCTCGGCCCACTTGCCAGCGGAGTCTGAAACACACAAACACCCAACAATACAAAGCAAACAACCCAGATGAGTACAAGTGCTGGATAGATGGCATATGGATAGGTAGAAAAGCAGGTGAAAAACCCCTGGATACCCTGTGCGCACGAGGGCGTACCCACGTGGGTCACAACCTGTGGACACGGGGGGTTTCCCAGTGGCAGCCACATCCAAATCGAGATCCGGGAGTGGGTGCGGCAGGAAAACCCAGGAATATGCACCTGAGTACTACCTAGAGTGGAGTATATTGGCCCATCTAATTTAAGAATCATAGATGAAGCCCTAGCACTAAAATCCAAGGGAAATTGATAGGCAACCATGGAGAAAGAAAAGGAAGATACCAACCAGAGGAGGACCCCATCCTGAAACAGATCCACGGAGGAAGATGCCCGACGGAGCCCAGAGAAGCCCCGGTGATCAGAGGCGACGACGGTTGCACTGGAGGACTCCAAGGGGGTGGAGGGTGCAACTGGGTGGGAGTGAATCCAACCCCCCTCCCCCAACGCCTCGCCTCTTCAGTGCCAGAAACCGCTGACCCCGTGCGCACAGGCTAAGTGAGCCCCGTGTGCACGGGGGTCCCGTGCGCACGATACAAAGCCCGTGGGCACGGGGTATTCAAGAACTTTGACAAGAGGGAATTTTTTAAGGGACGGCTGAGTATACACTCTTACCATGCCTTCGCAAAGCACTATGTCTATTTTTCTAAACACGTCGTGAGAGACGGCCCATCACTACGAGAAGGATATATGTGGAGCACTTGTACCGGAATAAAAACTAGAAACACAACCAAACAAAACTAGAGAAAAAAGACAAGAAAGCCAACACACCTCACACATAAACCAAGAACAAACACAACCCTCAAGAGAGGGCGGTGGCCGAAGCCACTGTTAGGGATATTACTAACAGGTATAAACCGGCAGGAGGTCCGATTTATGTTATTAAGAATATATTATCAGAAGCCCAGTGGAGTATGTAATAGAAGGTTATAGCCTACGGAGGTTCAGGCCCATGTATAAGGCCCATGATTTGTAAACCGTCATGCCATGTAACTTGGGATGTAAGATAGAAAGAATAGAGACCGAGGCGGACACGTTTATGAGCCGGCCTCGGGACTCTGTAAACCGGACTGGGCGTCGCCTATTATATAAAGGGACGACCCGGCGACGGTTCAGGAGAAGAAACAACAGCTTGAGACACAGGCAAAGCGGATTCGCTCCCTAGTCATTGAAGCCCAAGCAATACCACACCAAACTAGACGTAGGCTTTTACCTTCATCGAAGGGGTCGAACTAGTATAAAATCCCTGTGTCCTTCGTCCGCTTTAACCCCTTTAAGCTAACCCGGGCGATGGCCTCACGACTAAGTCCGTTTGCTAGGATATCTGTTGTGTTAAATCCACGACAGTTGGCGCCCACTGTGGGGCTATCGCATGATGGTTTCGAGCTCTTGAAGGGCAGCTTTGAAGGGTTCAATGGTTACGCAGTGGGCCGGATGACCAAGAGTCGTCGCGGCCGGATCTACATCGACGATGCAGGCTGGGGTCCCGAGGCCGATTCAATCGAATACGGGTACCGGGTCCCCTTCGGCGGCATCCACGTGTTCATCGGCAAGATTGGCGAACCGGGCCCTGAGTCGGACATCTTCCCCAACATCGTCGATTCGGCTCAGCGTGCAAGATCAGCCCGGATTCAGCCCGCCGTGAAGCACGTCTTTGTTGGAGCAGTGCATCACTACTAGGAAAAGGGCTATAGATAGGATGGACACTAATGACGCACCAGACATGCGGTGCGCCATTAGTGTGGAATACACTAATGACGCACCGGGCTAATGGTGCGCCACTAGTAACAATTTTTTCTTTTCTTTTCCAAACATACTAATGGCGCATCCAGACACAGTGCGCCATTACTAGTTGTGACTAATAATGGAGCACCAGCCAGAGAGTGCGCCACTACTACTATTTTTTTTATATTTTTTTTGCAAAACTACTAATGGCGCACCGTGCCATAGTGCGCCATTACTAGTTTAAACTAGTAATGGCGCACTCTCCCACAATGCGCCATTAGTATTTTTTTTGCAAAACTACTAACGGCGCACCACCAGTAGGTGCGCCATTAGTAACCTGGGTAACTAATTGTGCATTTGGAGATGGTGCGCCATTAGTAACCTAGGCACCAACAAGATATTTTGGACAGCCACTCCTACCCACTCACTTTCTCCCCACTTCATTCTCTTCACCTCCTCCTCCAAAGCTTGTCTCGGCTGCCTCCTCTTTGTCACCTTATTTCCACCATAGATTCATTCAAATTAAGTGGTTAGATTACATTTTTTGATAGGTAAGTAAGGGGGAAGCTATCTTTATGTTGTTCTCCCTCCAACAATGTGCACATGCACTTTTTATGGCCTAGCTAAATCTATGTATGTTCGTGGTGTTGCATATGTTTGTGGTGTTGCATATATGTTTGTGTTTGTAGGTGTACCGGTATTTGAAATGCGATAGTTGCCAATATTTTGCCGGAATGTTGATTCATTTCCGTTTCAGCGAGAATTTTGGCATTATGCATTCTTTTTGGTCCTATTTTTAGGGAAAGTCATGCCAAATTTTTTCTTGGTTCTAAAATATCGTTTTGCTCTACCCCGCAGGCGACCATGGTCCGCACGATGACCGAAGGCATCGTGAATAGGTTTTTGAGCTCCGCGAAGGCCGAGATGCTTCAAAAGAACGAGACGGAGATAAGATGTCCGTGTCGAAGCTGCAAGCTGAAGAGCCTTATTGCGGACCCGGATTCCGGGCAGGTGCGGGACCACCTGCTCTTGTGTGGTTTCATGGATGGCTATCGGTGGCAAGGTGATGAAGATGACTACGAAGTCGTCCATGGGGGCCGGGCAAGAAATGAGGAAGGGCAGCAAGACAGCCACCGCGGCTCGGGCGGGCGAGAAGACGAAGAATCTCCAGGAGATGATCACAACGGTGATGCTGTACACAGTCATCATGTAGAAGATGTAGGACATGATGATGAGGAAGATGCCGGAGCAGACGACGGGCATGATCTTGAAGATGATCATGCCGGTGGAGCAGACGACGCTGGACCATCGATGGGCTGGGTGCAGGACCCTCATATTCAAGAGCTGCTTCTCAAGCAGACGGATAACGCAAGAGCTGCCGCCCGAGAGAAAGCCAAGATGGATCAACTGGAGATAGACGCGTTTACTCCATTGTATGAAGGATGCAGGCCCGAGGATACCCGCCTGAAAGTAACGCTCATGGCTCTGGATATGAAGGTAAAATACAAAATGACCGACGCATGCTTCGACGAGAACATGTCATTCTGGCACGAACGTCTTCCCAAGGGGAACAAGTGCCCGACCAGTTTCGAGGAGGCGAAGAAAATCGTGTCTCCTCTGGATTTATCGCATATGAAATACCATGTGTGCATGAACAATTGCATCATTTATCGGGACGAGCACGCGGAGTCTACCATATGTCCGGTGTGCGGCCTCACTCGATACAAGAAGAGGAAGAAAGCTCCTCGAAAAGTGGCGTGGTACTTTCCGATCACTCCTCGTCTGCAGCGGTATTTCACGGACCCTAAGGTAGCAAAGCTCCTGCGTTGGCACGCGGATAGGGAGGAGAAGAAGCGAGAAGATGACGCAAATGATCCGGAGATAAATAAAAAAGACAAGATGCTGAGTCACCCTAAGGATGCGAGCCAGTGGCAAGCGTTGAACTTCGAAGACGCAGAATTTGGGAACGATCCAAGGAACATTGTGCTGGGCGCGAGCACCGATGGAGTCAATCCGTTTGGCAGCCAGAGAAGCACACATAGCACCTGGCCTGTGTTTGTGTGGATGTACAACCTTCCCCCTGGTTGTGCATGAAGAGGAAGTACATTCACATGAGTATGCTAATTGAAGGACCAAAACAACCAGGGAATGACATCAATCTGTATCTGGGGCTGCTGAAAGAGGAGCTAGACACGCTGTGGAAAACGCCAGCCAATACGTGGGACGCCGCAGAGAAAGAATATTTCCCTATGAGAGCCGCACTGCTCACGACGGTGCACGACTATCTCGGTTACGGATATGTCGTGGGGCAGGTGGTCCACAGATTTTCTGGATGCGTCAGGTGCATGGATGACACAACGTATCACCAGCTAGATAGAGATCCCGGGTCTTCGAAAACCGTGTTCATGGGACATCGAAGGTGGCTTCGTGATAATGACCTATGGAGAAAACGCAAGGATCTGTTCGATGGTGAAACCGAACCCCGAAGACGCCCGCGTACGAGGAGCGGCGAGGAAATATACGAGCTGTTGAAAAATTGGAAAGATTGCCCACTGTCAGGAAAGAAGTAAAAGGCGCCAGAGCCGGGAAAGAAGCGAAAGGCGCCAGAGCCGCTGCTGAAGGTATGGAAAACGAGATCTGTTTTCTGGGACTTGCCATACTGGAAGATCCACTGTGTGCCTCACAGCCTTGATGTCATGCATATCACGAAGAACGTGTGCAAGAGTCTGCTTGGTACCCTGCTCAACATGCCAGAGATGACCAAAGATGGGCCGAAAGCAAGGGTAGACTTGAAATCAATGGGCATCAGGCAGGAGCTTCACGCTAATGATGATGATGATGACGAGGCGAAGCAGGACACGAAAAGTCATCGCAAAGGCAAAAAGGCCAAGAAGACCGGAAATGACTACCCTCCCTCGTGCTTCACTCTAAGTCAGGAGGAGATCGAGCAGTTTTTCACCTGCCTCGTAGGAGTAAAACTTCCTTATGGTTACGCGAGGAAGATAAGAAGATACCTAGACCTAGCGAAGCAGAAGTTCAGCAGGATGAAGTCTCACGACTGTCACGTGCTGATGATGCAGATACTTCCAGTTGCAATCCGTGGGATCATGGACGCGCACGTCCGCGAAATGCTATTTGGCCTGTGCAACTTTTTCGACGTCATCTCTCGGAAGTCGGTTGGCGTGAGGCAACTTAGAAGGCTACAGGAAGAGATCGTGGTGATACTATGCGAGCTTGAGATGTACTTCTCGCCCGCATTCTTCGACGTTATGGTGCATCTGCTGGTCCATATCGTGGAGGATATCATCCAACTTGGGGCGACGCTCCTGCACAGCATGATGCCGTTCGAAAGGATGAATGGTGTCATCAAAGGATACGTTCGCAACATGTCACGTCCAGAGGGAAGCATAGCCAAGGGCTTTCTGACCGATGAGTGCATCTCCTACTGCATGAATTATCTAGGCATCGAGAACCCCGTTGGTCTGCCCGTCAACAGGCACCTCGGCAGGCTCGCTGGATGGGGTCACCGTGAGGGTCGCCGCGAAATGCATGTCGACTTCGAGGGTCGACTCATCGACTTTGAAAGAGCAAACCTAGTCACACTACAACACATAGAGATGGTCGATCCTTGGGTGGTAGAGCACAAAACCTTTATTGAGAAGACATACAATGACCGAGGCCAACAGAGGATGGATGGAGATATAATCAAAGAGCACAACTCATGTTTCACGCATTGGTTCAAATAGAAGCTTCTGTCATACACTTTACATGAGGATTCTTCCGCGGAAGAACAACTCATATTCGCCTTGTCACAGGGCGCCGAGCACAACCTCATGACCTATGAGGCGTACGATATCAACGGCTACACATTCTACACCGAGGCCAAGGACATGAAGAGCGATGGTTATCAGAACTCCGGGGTAACGATGGAATCCTACACCAGTAACGACAAGGACAAATACTATGGAAGGATCGAGGAGATCTGGGAGCTGAGCTACGTTGGAGAGAAGGTCCCGATGTTCCGTGTCAGATGGGCCAAGAGCGTCCTAAAAGAAGAACGGTATTTCACCACCATGGTTATACCCGAAGCCAAATCCAAGACCGCGGGCGCAAACGTCACCGCGAAAAATGAGCCATGGGTACTGGCTTCCCAAGTTGACCAATGCTTCTTCATTACCGACCCGTCAAAGCCCAGTCGTGTTGTCGTGAGGAGAGGCAAAAGGAAGATCATCGGAATGGATGGAGTAGCCAATGAGCAAGACTTCGACAAGTACGGCGACCCGAAGATCGAACATGACGACGATGATGAAGTAGCAGCATACACCACAAGAAGAAGCAGGACCACCCTACCTAAAGGACGTCCGTTCCACAGAAGAACTCCATTTGTGAAAAAGAAGGGCAAGAAGATTGTGAATAGATAGCTAGCTAAGATCGATTGTATTTAAATCGTAGCCTTCATTCTCGATTGTATTTGATGGGCACTTTTTGAACTCTTGAATGTTTTTAAATTTCATGGACACTCGATCTCGACCCCCCTCCATCTCGATTGCTATCCCACCTCGCCAGATCCGGTCCCCCTC
>LR738716.1:31911608-31978696 GCA_902687465.1 Secale cereale | reverse complement strand
ATATATATATATATATATATATATACATGTATATATATATATATATATATATGTATATATGCCATGTTCTAGATTAGCCAACCATTGCTGCCTTGTTTGAATTTCAAAATGCATATGGGTGAACAGACAACACACTAGTAAGTGCAGTGGACAACTCTGTGTGTATACTTAATACCAATTGCTGTCGCATGTGCCTACAAGGATTGCTACTGCTTACTGAATCATATGCATCTTTCTTCCTTATATATTTATTTCATTCAGAAAAACAATGTCCCCCTTTTCTGTCCTTAGATTAGAAATGCCCACTAAGCAACCAAAATGTTTTAGTTACTGCTTAATATTGTCACTGAGCTGACTTCCTGAGTATTAATTAATTGTTTACCTCACCCATGCTTAATATTTTGACCATTGTCAATCATGTGATTGCCCCTCTGAAAAAGCATCTCCTTCACTGGTATTGGCCATCAGTGATTATATTTCTGTATGTATTTCTCTACAGGTGACTGTGGATTTCTTCTATGCTTTAAGTGTGTACTGTCGTTCGTCAGTACCGAGATCATATGGCAAGTGTGGACTGCAGGTTTCCATTTCCTTGTTTGGTCTCCTAATAGTAAAAGAATTATGGCTCTCTAGTGCTGCTGTAGAGGTGGCCCTGTTTTTGTTCCAACACATGATGCAAGTGTTTGTTTACTACCTATGTAGTACTGCAATCATGTGCATGCTATAGATTAGCCAACCATCTAGTTATGTTTTGGACACTTGAATGATGTTACTGTTGATGCCTTGCTTGATAAGGGCATCATTGTCCTTGTATGCTTCATTATGTTAGTTACACTATCATCATCTCTGCAACTGTTCTCTCCATGTTTCATAGTTAATGGATCTGTCCTGTCTAAAAGAACTGCATTTCACTTTTCACTAGAAGGACGAAAATAATTACAGAAATATTTTTCACATTGTGCCCGTATCTCACTCATGATGAACTCTATCTGTTCTGAGATTTCTTCTAGTTGCTGTTATGTTGAAATATGTACATACTGTTTGACTGATTCCTAAGAGGCTTGTGGATCAAATGGTTCCTTGATCTCCATTCAATAGTTAAGTAAATAAGCCAGGGTATCTCTTTTCTTAACTGGAACGTCTGTCAAAGTAGATAGTAACACAAGTAGTGCCTGCATAAGCATACTCACTTCACTACAAGTCACCTAAGAGAGTGGTCTTACGTGGTAGTGTCGAAATGCTAACTTGGTTGTAGAAGTCTCGATAGTCTTGTTGTTATTTCTATTTTTATTAACTGATCCATCCAGTGTTGGTGCTTATATTGTCTCTTATAGGATCATTGTTATTCCAGTATGTCGGCTTTTATTTTCTCTTATACAATGTTGGTGCTTGTCTTTATGAAGCTTAAGTACCAGACAATATATGCTTTTGCAAGCTATACACAACTATTTGAAATGATATGCTCAAGCCTATGCAAACTGGAATTTGAATAGTCTAAAGTGGAGTTGAAAGCCGGATGCACTCCATCCAGATTTTTGCTGGGTTTTGTCTCCGACCAACGTGTCGTGATGATTTTGCAGGTACCCCGAGAGGCCCTTGAGTTTGCTGGCATGTCGATTAACTTCCATTTCGGCAAATTCGGGTACTCCATATGTCCTATTTTCAGCAAAGGTCATGCTGAATTTTTCCGTGAATTTTAGCATGACTTTGCTAAAAATAGGACATATGGGGTACTTGTGACTAATGCATGGGCCAGGGTATCTTAGTACTTAATTAAGTAGGATCAACTGCCCCTTTATTCTTGCTGCATTAAACCACAGGCGGCAATAGAGCCAAGTGATTAGGCCCAACTTAGAATTCTCCTTCCCAGCTTAGCTTTTAGGATGCCTCGGTGTCGACAAACCATAAATTATAAAACCTTGGCTTTTAGGGTGCCTCGGTGTCAATAAAAACCTAAATGATGAAAGCTTAGGCTTTTAGGGTGCCTCGACGTCGAAAAACCCTCAATGATAAAAGCTTAGCTTTTAGGATGCCTCGGTGTCGACAAACCCTAAATGATGAGACCATGATCTTGTTCCTTGACAATAACCAACTTTTTGACCAAACTTTTTTCCTATTTAGAGAGAAACATGACCCACAACGATGAGGCCGACGGTTCGGACGGCAAGGCATTCTGGGAGCTGTCCCAGGAGATGGAGGAACAACCTCACTTGTATGAGGACGCCGCGAAAGACACCGATCCTGACACCACTGATGGTGCCGCCGATGATGACCCCACTGATGGTGCCGTCGGGGATGACACCACTGATGGTGCCGCCGAGGATGCCACCACCGATGATGGCGGTGCACGCACAGATGGCAGCCAACCGAAGAGGCAACGGAAGGACCGGCGCTCGACCGTGCTCCGCACCGTCAAGGAGGAATTTACTGAAGTGGACTCCGACGGGAATCCAACGGCGCCCGAACGAATAGTCAAGGGGTACTTGCTTCAGCTCGGGTGCATTCTCCGGAGCACCGTCTCAATCAACACCGAGAACCTAAGGCATAAGGACCGAGGGAATTTGCGCAACCTCCTCTTCACGAAGCTGCACGAATGATACAAGTTCCCCGCTGAATTTGAAAACACAAGCCTCACAAGGAATAAAGTGAACAATGCCGCCCTCATGAGGATGAGCACCGCAACCTCCGAATCAAGTCAGTGGGGGAAAGAAATGCGGGAGTTGAACTTAGGGGACACACTCGGTCCCGACGATTATAGAGTGGTGGAGCCTATATGGGACAAGGAGGAGGCGGAGCGTGCCGAGCAAGGCCTACCACCCCTCTTCGATAAATACGGTGACAAGCAGACCAGGAACTTTGTCAGGGCCCGGTACAAGAAGGACCCAAAAACAAAGGAGCTTACCACGGATCCGAAGACCAGGGCGCTTGAGCTTGTTCTGGTAAGGAATACACCCCCGCGTAATTAGCTCCATATGGTTGCATTCTAATTAATGAAGCCAAATTTCTAAATGGTTCACATTCCTTCCGCAGGCAACTGAAAGCAGTAGCGCGGGGTCGACTCAGAGCACCCCTTGGGACACCACTCTAAATAAGGCGTTGAATGTAATGAAAAAAAGGATAAGCTCAGTAAGCCATCGTCGGCTGGTCGTGTGGCCGGCAAAGGCTTGTCCACAAAATGGTCGTCATACTATAACGCTGGTGGGCGAAAGGAGAAAAAGACCAGCTCGGAAATCTAGTCGCGCGAGGTTCAAGAACTCAAGGCACAAGTGGCGTGGATTCCGGAGATTGTCCAAGAGCAAGTGCAACAAAAACTAGGATCGACGCTCACCGGCATTATGCCTACCTTGATTCAGGGGCTGACGACGTGGATTGTGGGCGGCCAACAGGGGATGCCCCCGATTCCCAGCTTCACGGCCAGCAACTCGCAGAACGCGATGGCGGGGCCATTGGTGTCTCCGGCGGTGGCGGCATTGGTGTCTCCGACGCCGGCACGGGAGCTTAATGCACCCGGGTGTATGCCGGCCGGCACCTCTGCAGCAAGCGGCCCCTCCGTCAATTGCACGCCCGCCGTTGGCGGTGCCTCGACATTAGCCGAGCTCGACGCCATCATCACGGTAACTAATTAAGCCTCTCTCGGCCGAGGACTTCATCTCCTTGCCTTTGACTAGGCATCCCTGATGCCCTACATGTTTTCGCAGGGCGCCGCCGACATTCCATGCACTCTCCTGCACTTCGTGAACAACGAGTTGGTCGATGTCGCCAAGGGCAAAATCGTTCAACCGGGCAACCCCGTGTTCCACGGTACTCCGATGCCACCCACCTTGTATAGGGTTCAACTAGTTCGGGTGCTGCCAGGCTGCGACGAGTTGTTACCTCCGATTCGACCCGTCAGGGCCGACGAAGATGATGTGATGACCCTCAGCGCCTGCCTAAGCTGGCCCCTGCTTTGGCCGAAGAGCCAGATTCGTTTGGGGGCGGGGGACACCACCCCAAAGACAACACCGCCAGTCGTGTCGGCGCCAAGCCATGGCAAGACCGCCGCAACGATGTCGGACATCCCTATGGCACTGGATCTGAACATGCATATGGCACAGGATTCGAACGACGACGACGACGATACACTTGGCCAACGTCGATGAGTACTTTGCCGATCATGGGTACGATGGCGAATTCATGGGGCCTCCTTCTCAAGAACCCAACCCTACAAAAGACGTGCGCGATCTAGCTGGTACCGCGGAGAAACCAAGTTGCAACAGGCGTCGTCTGCCGTTCGGTTCTCAGGAGACGCCTCCAGCTGCCGACTTCACCGAGCCTCAGATAGCCGAGGTGTGAAATATTATCAGCCCCAACACACTCAAGAAGGCAGTCTGTGAGCAGAACTCGGTCCCATTACAGGAGAAGAAGAAGGAACGGAAAAGAAAGAGTAACAAGGGTGTGAGCCAGACGGCACCGAGTATGATCCGTGCTCAGGATGGGCCACCTTCACCTGAGGATATAATGAGGAGGGTGTATGTGGTGGGTAGGCCGATGCTACCAACTAATATGCTCAATGTTGCAACCGGTGCTATGCGGAGTCTTCATGACAGTGTTCTTTCTTTGGAGAAGCGGCGTCTCAGAGAGAAGGATGTGGCATACCCGGTTTTCGCGGCCAAGGTGCCAGAGGGCAAGGGCTTTGTGGATAACTCCATCGGGGGTACGATCGTCCTGCGGTTTGATGACATCTTCGCTATGTTTAACCTTCATCCGCTGCACTACACCTTCGTTCGGCTATTTTCGCTGAGTATGGAGATGCGGATCATTAGAGACAAGACCCCAGACATCGTGATAGTCGACCCCTTCTACATGCGTGCCAAGATCTTGGGCAGCGCTGGGGACCGGCAAGTCGCGAGTTCTTACCTCGAAGGCGTCATTCTGGCAAACCGAGATAAGGATAACTTCCTCGTGCCTTACTTTCCCGAGTAAGTCGCCCCCTCAACCGCCCCATAACATATGAATTCTTAGATTTCGGTCATTTTACTTTTAACATTTCGTGTTTTGTGCAGTGACACACATTGCACACTCATCCTCCTAAGCCCGAAATATTCCATGGCCATGTATTTCGACTCGGACCGTCAGTCGAAGGTAGACTACACAAATGTCAAGAAAGTTCTTGATGATGTTCTCCCCGCTATGCCAAATCTGGAGGCACCTTCACCAGGCCTCGTCGTAAGTACGGCAAGCACGTGTTCGCCCACAATATGACGTTCTGCTGCGTCAAGCAGCCACCTAGTGGTCAGAAGGGTGCCTACTACGCCATCCATCACATGCGGGCGATCGTACGGGACCATCATCACCTTCTGCTACCAAGTAAACTCAAAGATTGGGCCGCGAGCGTGTCGGCAATCCAGGACGCGGACATCAGACAAGAATTCTTTCGCATCCAGTCGGAGTTTGCGGAAATCATCCATCAAGATGTCGTTCGTACCTCGGGGCAGTTCTACCTCAGAAATCAACCGTCCAACAGTGACATAGACACAATGCTACAAATGCAGGCTGACAACGCCCGCGATTTCATGACTCCCATGATAGACGGCGGCTTCATCCACGCTCCGGTCCCTTGAGTCGAGTCAAAAGTAGTGATGTTGTGTCTAGTTATGAAACATCGATTGGCTCATGTTGTAATTAAACTTTAATGAACTTGTAGTATGTCTCTTTGGTTTCGACAGTCATTCAACTTAGATGTAATCGATGCTATTAATGTCTTGCTTTTCTCTTCCGATCGTTCTGTTGCATACTTATATATTGCTTATGTATTGTCTGGGAATTGGTAGCAACGTTTTGTTTGGCTAGTGCATAGCGATGCCGTCGTATGTCGTGTACAAGGGTAAGGTTCCCGGAGTCTACGATGACTGGGAGGAGTGTCAGAGACAGGTTCACCGTTTCAGCGGTAACAGTTACAAAGGGTACAATCTAGGGCGGAGGCGGAATCTAGATACGCCCGCTATCTAGCGGGAGAGGGGAGGGAGCGTTGGTGGAACCGAATGAAGACGAGTTTCATCGTGATGATGCTCATCGTGATGACCACATCTCTCTTCTATGTGATGGTAGTTTAGATGATCGATATCGACTTGTAATGTGAAGACAAACTCGCTACTCGCGGTCTCGAGACTTGTAATATAATGTTCTATCCGTGTTCGGTCTTTTGAATTTGGAGACTAATATGATGAATTGTATTCGGAGACTAATATGATGAATTGTATTCAGAGACTAATCTTCTATTGTATTCGATGAATCTGTTGTTGTTGTGTGCTGCTGTCTATATTCTGTCCAATAATACATTTTGTAACTTGTGCAAAAAACAGAAAAGTAAAAAAAAACCTAATATTCATACTAATGGCGCATCACATCACAGTGCGCCATTAGTATGCCAAAGGATACTAATGGCGCATCATCCAACAATGCGCCATTAGTATGCCAAAGTTACTAATGGCGCATCACGCAAGAGTGCGCCATTAGTATGCCAAAGCACCTGGGTATATATGACCCCCTGGGAGGCATACTAATGGCGCTCTATGGTCTATACTAATGGCGCACCTGTGGTGCGCCATTAGTATACCAGATACTAATGGCGCACTAGTGGTGCGCCATTAGTAAAAAATACTAATGGCGTGGCACTAATGGCGCACCAGTAGTGCGCCATTAATGGCCAAAATAGGTGCGCCATTAGTAGGCCTTTTCCTAGTAGTGCATGGAGTACAAGCCGAGGACGGATCGGATTCTGGTGGCGATACAGTTGTTTATTCCGGCGATGAATCTTCATCCGAAGAGACCGAATCTTTGTATCTGTTGCAGGACGGCCGATCTGAGGGTGGTTCCAATGGCGATAGTATTCCGGACCCCTTCGATCTGCCAAACAGGGTTGCTATTTTCATGGTTGGATCACAACCCATGCAGCAGCCCTCGACGACTTGGGCGTAAACCTCAGAGGCAGCGGGAGCTGGAGCTGGAGACCTTCCCCCGTCGCCCTCTGACGTCCTATCCACCTTAGTCGACACTTTGACAGCACTCGCAACAGCAGAAGTAGCCCAGGCCGACAAGGAGCAGCATGATGCAGAGATCGCTCAGGTGAAGAGCCGGATTGAGCAAGCTAAGTTGGATCTGGATGCGGAGAAAGCCAGGATGGCTACAAGACAAGCAGAGCTAGATTCCCAAGCTTTTCGGCTCAGGTCAGATCAGAACGCTTCGTAGGAGGTAATGTGGAGGAGACAACGGTCTCGTTTGCCGCCGGTTTATGAGGCGAGGAATCTCTTTAGCACACCAGGGGCAGGAACCAGTAACCATCCAGAGGTAAACCGGGGAGGAGCCCCGGGGACGGGTGCATCGGTTCAGCCACCAGCCGCGGAACCGAATCGCCAGGTTGTGCCGACCCAGCATGTAACCACCCCACCGGGTCATTATTCTAATCCTTTGGATAACATCGTCGCTGCCGCTTCACGGCTGGCCGCCCTTCCCATTGAGGGAACATCCCCCATAGCAGTGGAGGCACGACGGTCTAAGGAGTTGTTGGACACGGCGTTAACTCGGCAGCATGCTTACTCTTATAGGCGGGAGAGGATTCACTCAACCCCCCGCCCGAGCCGGAGTTATACGAGGCACCTGGATGAACCGGCCGTGTCTAGCAACGCACGAAGACGGCACCGGCAGAGGCAAGATAATCCGGCAGGAGCAGGAGCACATGCACAAGAGTTGGCGGATCAGGCCAGGCATACGGCTCATAACGACGCCCGTGAGGCAACACCGGTTCACCCCACCACCACAGTCGAAACAGGAATCATGTCCAGTTCCTTGGGAGTGCAGTGTCTCATCCCCGCTTTACAGAACGTGAAACTACCCAAAGACTTCAAAGGTCCATGTAAGGTACCCAACTACACGGCGGATCTGGCTCCGGAGGCGTGGGTTGAAAGTTATGAGATGGCCACGGAGATGCTTGACGTGGACGAAGCTGCATGCGCCAAGTACTTCACAATGATGCTTGAGGGTACAGCCCGGACATGGCTAAAGGGTTTACCACCTAACTCCATCGGATCATGAGGGGAGCTGCATCGCCGGTTTATCAATAATTTCAAAGACACGTGCAAGCAGCCGATGTCCGTGGTTGACTTAGCAGTATGTGTTCAAGGAGAGCAAGAGACCACCAGCAGTTGGTTGCGACGAGTGTCAGAAATCTTGCACTCCTCCAATAGCATCAATCCAAGCACGGCGATAGTAACCTTGGAAGGCAATTATTGGTTTGAGCCCTTGAGGCAGAAGCTGGGATGGCTCAAACGTGATTGCAACGACATGGGAACGCTCATGGGCGCTTTGGTAAAATATGGAGACTCTGATAACACCAAGTATCCAGATGCAGATGGAGACAAGTCCGAGAAGGCGATCAAAAACGGTAAACCGGCGTAGGCTAATCCGGTGGGCACAGGGTACAGTGGCAAGCGTAAAGCGGAGGGCGGCTCAGACTTTGTGGCCAATACCAACGCCCAGGACAACGGGCAGCGCCGCAATGGTAAACCGCCCCCCACGCAGCAGGAGGCCACCTATTAATCTAGATCGCCAGTTGAACATGCCTTGCCCAAGGCATGGTACAGAGGAAAACACGGCTACGCATCTCTGGAAAGACTGTTTCATTATGCAAGAGCTTGTGAAACAGGCCAAATATAACCACGCCCCCCCCCCCCCGGCGGGTCAGGTCCCGGTTTTCAAGGCACGGGTTATCAAGGTGGTGGATCCGGTTCAGGTTACCACGACGGTAACAATAACCACAGTGGCAACAATCAGCATCAACATAACCAGCAACAGGGTCAGGGCGGATACAACAACCAAGGGAATGAACAGCGTCAGCAGCAGCAGCAATCCGGATATCAGAATAATCCGAAGGAGCTGAGCAGTGGGCAGTATCACGTCTTCACCACAAGTCTATGCAAACGGGATCAAAAAGTTTTGAAGAGGGCAGTACACTCCGTTGAACCGGCGATACCACATTTTTTTACATTGGTCTGAGCAACCAATTGTATGGAGCAGAGAAGATCACCCACCACGGGTTGATAATCCGGGGCAGTTGGCTCTGGTGGTGGCACCACAGGTGGGTGGTTATAAAGTCACCAAAGTACTTATGGATGGAGGCAGCAGCATCAATATTCTATACTATGAGACTTTTCGACGTATGGGGCTGACAGATAAGAAGCTCCGACAGTCCAACACAGTGTTCCATGGGGTGGTGCCCGGTAAATCGGCTTATCCGCTTGGAAAAATTGATCTGGAAGTTACCTTTGAGGATGAGCATGACTCTAGATCGGAAACTGTGACCTTTGAGGTTGTAAAGATCAGGAGCCCATACCATGCTCTGTTTGGGAGACCGGTTTACGCCAAGTTCATGGCTAGACTGTGTTATGTTTATCTGCAGCTCAAGATGCTAGGCCACAAAGGAACCATCACGGTTCACGGGAGCCGTAAGATTGCATTAGAGTGCGAGGAAGGAGATGCGGCGTATGCTGAGGCGGTTTGCGCTACAGAAGAGTTAAAATTCTATAAGGACAATGTTGATCCAGCGGATATGTCCCCTCTAAAGAAACCAATGACAGAACATGATACGGCGTTGAAATTCAAATCAGCTGAGGAGACTAAACATGTGGACTTTGTTCCGGGCGACTCATCCAAGTAGTTCACTATCAGCGCTAACCTAGACCCCAAATAGGAAGGCGCGCTCATCGAGTTCATCCGTGAGAACCGGGATATCTTCGCATGGAAGCCTTCTGACATGCCGGGTATACCGAGGGAACTCGCTGAGCACAGTCTTAATATTGATCCAAAGTTCAAACCGATCAAGTAGTATCTGCGCCGCTTCAATGAGGAAAGACGCAAGGCTATTGGAGAAGAAGTGGCTAGGCTCTTGGCCGCAGGCTTCATAGTTGAGGTGTTTCATCCGGAGTGGTTGGCTAATCCGGTGTTAGTACTTAAGAAAAGCGGAACTTGGAGGATGTGTGTTGATTACACAGACTTGAACAAAGCTTGCCCAACTGATCCTTTTGCTCTTCCCCGTATTGATCAAATTATCGATGCTACGGCGGGATGTGAGCGGCTAAGTTTTTTGGATGCATATTCAGGTTATCATCATATCAAGATGGCAGCTAAGGACCAGGAGAAGACAGCTTTCATAACTCCCTTTGGAGCCTTCTGCTATGTATCCATGCCTTTTGGGCTCAAGAGCGCCCAAGTAACCTAGCAGCATTGTGTACAGAACTGCCTACAAGGGCAGATTGGAAGAAATGTCCATGCATATGTTGATGACATTGTGGTGAAATCCAGGAAGGAGGAGACACTGATAGAGGATTTAAAAGAAACCTTTGACAACTTTCGAGTTTATAAAATGATGCTCAATCCGGAGAAGTGCATCTTTGGTGTTTCGGCGGGCAAGCTCGTGGGAATGTTAGTGTCAAACAGAGGGATTGAAGCTAATCCGGAGAAGATCAAGGCGATCACGTCCTTGGCTAAACCGGTGTGTATCAATGATGTCCAGCGCGTGGCAGGACGCATTGCAGCACTGAGTCGGTTCATCAGCCGTTTAGGAGAGAAGGCAATCCCGCTCTATCAGATGATGAAAAAGACGGACCGGTTTTTCTGGAGTGATGCTGCAAACGCTGCGTTCGAGGATCTGAAGAGGCAATTGGCAGAACCACCAGTCCTTGCTGCCCCGGTTGACAATGAGCCATTGCTATTATACGTGGCTGCCAATGCTCGGGCAGTCAGCGTGGCCATTGTGGTGGAGCGCAAAGAGGCAGGCAAAGAATATCCGGTTCAACGGCCGGTTTACTACATCAGTGAGGTGCTCATTGAGTCGAAACAGAGATATCCACATTGGCAGAAGCTGGTATATGGAGTGTTCATGGCAAACCGAAAGTTGAAGCACTATTTCCAGGGCCACCCAATCACTGTTGTCAGTTCAGCTCCGTTAGGGGATATAATCCAGAACAAAGAAGCCACTGGCAGGGTGGCGAAGTGGGCCATTGAACTTAGCCCGCACGGATTAAAGTATGTGCCCCGCACTGCTATAAAGTCCCAAGCACTGGTGGATTTCATTAATGATTGGACAGAGTTGCAAGCACCTGAGGAGAAGCCGGATCATACAAACTGGACCATTCACTTTGACGGTTCAAGACAATTGGAGGGCTCGGGGGCTAGAGTCGTGTTAACTTCCCCACGAGGTGATAAGTTCTGTTACGTCCTCCGTTTAATGTTCCCTTGTACTAACAATGCTGCTGAGTATGAAGCTCTCCTCCATGATTTGCGGATGGCCAAGGAGATGAACTTGAGCCGGGTTAAGTGCTTTGGTGATTCAGATCTGGTGGCACAACAAGTATCCGGTAAATGGGACTAAGGATCCGCTCATGGCAGCCTATCAACGAGAAGTGGACGCAGTCGCAGGATACTTCAAGGGATACCAGGTGGATCACATAGACTGGCGTAAAAATGAAGCAGCCGACGCGTTAAGCCGGCTGGGCTCTCAGCATAAACCGGTTCCACCTAATACTTTCTTGGATGAATTGCATAATCCATCAGTACAGATACCTTTAGAGGAGGACTTGGCCGTTCCTGATCCGGAAGCACAGTTGGTCGCAGCACTTCACGTCATTCCGGATTGGACACTCCCTTACTTGGCGTACATGAACCGAGGTGAGTTGCCAGAGGACGAAGTCGAGGCCCGGCAGATAATCCGGCGGTCTAAATATATGACCATCATCAATGGAGAACTTCATCACCGCAGCGTTTCTAGAGCGTTTCAACGGTGTGTATCGTCAGAGGAAGGCTGCGATATTCTTCGAGAGATTCATGAAGGGGATTGTGGTCATCATGCCGGTTTAAAATCCTTGGTAGCTAAAGCTTTTCGTCATGGGTTCTACTGGTTGACGGCTCATGCCGACGCAGAGGATTTGGTCAGAAAATGTGACGCTTGCCAGAAATTCTCACGGCACGCTCATGTACCGGTGCAGGAGCTGAGGATGATTCCAATTACCTGGCCGTTTGCAACTTGGGGGCTTGATATGGTTGGACCCTTTAAAAGATCCCAAGATAAGAAAACCCACCTGTTGGTAGCAGTGGACAAATTCACAAAGTGGGTTGAAGCAGAGCCTGTCAGTAAGTGTGATGCGGCAACATCGGTTCAGTTCATCAAAAAAGTGATTTTCCAGGTTGGCTTTCCACACAACATTATAACTGATAATGGCACCAACCTATCTAAAGGGGATATGGAGGAGTTCTGTCAAAGAGAACATATTCGCCTTGATGTATCATCAGTAGCTCACCCTCAGTCCAATGGCCAAGCTGAGAGAGCCAACCAAGAGATCTTGAGAGGCATCAAGCCCCGGCTTATGGTTCCTTTGCAAAGAACACCGGGTTGCTGGGTAGAGGAGTTGCCTTCTGTCTTATGGAGCATCAACACTACACCTAATAGATCTACAGGGTACACACCTTTCTTCATGGTGTACGGTGCTAAAGTAGTCCTCCCTAGTGATATCCGGCATGACTCACCACGGGTGGAGGCTTACGTTGAAACAGATAATGAACAAGCAAGACAAGACAACTTGGACCGGCTGGACGAGGAACGGGACACGGCAGCAGCACGATCAGCAATTTATCAGCAAGACCTGCACCGGTACCATAGCCGCCGGGTTAAGACCAGGACGTTTCAGGAGGGAGATCTGGTGCTCTGGCTCATCCAAGACCAGACAGATATGCACAAGCTATCCCCACCTTGGGAAGGACCCTTCATGGTCAGCAAAAACCTGCACAACGGATCATACTACCTTGTCGATGTTCGAGAACATAAGGACTCACGTACGGCACAGGAGGAGACCAAGCGGCCGTGGAACATCGCACTTCTTCGACCCTACTACACTTGAGCCACTGGATCCACTTTATGTACAATGTATATATTATGATTAATAAAATAAACCGGCGCCCCCGGTACACCGGGGAATCAACCATCTTTTTCGCAAAAGAGTATCACATGGGGGCTTCGAAAGAAACCTTCCATGGCCTCTAAAACTGGCGCCCTTGACAGAATCAAGGAATCAGCCGTGTTCTTTACACAAAGGAGTATCACATGGGGGTTTCCAAAGAAGCTTTCCATGGCCTCCTAAACCGGCGCCCTTGACAAATCAAGGAATCGGCCATCTTATCTATACAAACAAGAGTCACTTGGGGGCTTCCGCGGGCAAGGAAGTTTCGCATGGTCTCTTGAGCCTGCGGCGGTATGAAGCTCATCATAAGAGCACTGCTCTAGTTGCTTCGGCAATTTCCACATGATGATGAGGGGTAAAAGAGGGTTTGATGCCTAGCACAACTCAAACATATGCCCCGACGAGCAAACGGCTCACACACTACCTGGGGGCTCTCAGCGAGTTGAATACCCTTGTAGTGAACATGGCTTGGAAGCCCGGTGCATGCACCTAAAACCCCGGATTAACCTGCCTGCATCAAGTAAATCACGCCGTCCAGGTAAACCTGGTATGACCCGTCGAACCTGTCACAAGTAAATCCTTCGGGACCCTAAACTTGGTCACGTTAAATTGACGATCATCGAGTTGATTACCCAAAGACAAAATCTTTACGAGATTTTGAAACATTGGGTAGCTATGTACATCGATGATTTGGTTAAGGATTGTGGAGCATCTTGACATGCTTTGCTAAAATGGTTAATGACAGTAGCCTGACAACTCATAAAAAGCCTCGAATTTAGAGCCTGACAGCTCGTAAAAAGCCTCGAGTACATGGTCTTATTTGCCCAAAAACCTTATTTTTATTTTTTATGTTTCCACAAATCTTTGTCTTCAAGGTCATTGGTTTTTTAACCAAGTCCATTGATGCGAGACTGGACAACTACAAGGTTGACCATACGTCTACAAAGTTAAAAGTCTGGGTCATGAGCACCAGCGAGAGTTAATCTGGCGTTCATCGTAACCCGGATCGGCCATCATGCTAAGCCGACAAGAGAGCCAAGGGGCTTCATCAGCACCCGCGCTTTAAACTATTCCCACCAGGTTAAGGTCTACAAAGCACACTTAATCGCAGGTATGGGATATGTTTGTGTTTTATATGCAGTTCCAATTATTTATTTGAAACATGTATCAGGGCAGTATAATCCGTTCGGTGGTAAACTACCAGGACATCTTTTAGCTTTGTTCATATAGATGCAGGCAATATAAACTATTAAAGCATTGCAAGCAGGATCTAAATTGGGGATTGCAAATCAAAGTAATACCATAACAGTGGGACAAAGGCAGTATCTCGACTATTCTATTACAAGGCACCTGGAGGCCCAAAGAATAAAAGTTTCTTGCAAAGTGTTCAGCATCTAAACATTAAACCGGAGCCGGTTTAGGATTCTTCCTCAGCACGCTGTGAAGACTGAGGGTCAGCTTGCTCCGGATCTTCGTCGACATCTGGCAGCTGCTGGAAATCAGGAGTGCTCCAGTCAATCTTTGCGAGGGCACGAAAATACACTTCATCGTTTATAAGATCTGACGGATCAATGTCAGGAGCGAAGGTGTGCTTACGAACATGTGGGATCAGATTTTCGGTGTCATAAACTGGCCGCTCCACCCACGTATTCTCTAGATCGTAACCCGGATGATATCTTGTTAAATCCGCCTCGTCAGCAAGCTTATTGGCAAGAGGTAGCATGTCTTTGGTTAAAGAACGCAGATCTTCAGAAGAGAAGGCCGACCCGTCCTCTTTCATGCTGGGATAACCATTCATGGCCTCAACCGGATCAAAATCGGGGACCCATGCCTTGGCCCGGGTTAACGCCAGGAGAGAGCCATCTCGTGCAGCAGATTTCTTCACCTCAACAAGTCGAGCAGGCAAGACAGATAACTTTTCCAGAGTGCCTTGGATGGTGGTCAGCGCCGGTTTATTGTGCGACATAGCACTGATAGCCCTTTGAGCACCGGAGTAGAGTTGCTCCACCAAGGTATAAGCAGCCTTCAGTTTCTTCCGAACATCGTCTCCAAGATGAGTTATGCGCCTCCCTATATACAATTGGCAAGTTAAACCGGAACAGGATAAGAAATGCAAGGATACAAACATACAAAGACAGATACTCACCGAAGATAGAAGATGTCATGTCATCTATATGTTGTTTTAAGCCGGATAGCTCCTGCGTCACCGGGTAGAAGGCAGCTTCAGCATCCTTTGCTCTCTTCTCTAGAGCAGCCCTTTGCACCTCCCATGTGGACCACTCCGCTTCAAAATCTTTCTTGAGTTTTTCCATGTTAGCTAAAGCAAGGACATGTTCCTCCTTAGTTTTGGTTGAAGCAGTTTCATGGAAAGCCAAGCTATTCCGGAGTTCAGTTGCCTCCGAAGCTCTACGGTTCAAATCAGCCTGCAGGAACAGGAAAGTATTAGAAGGACAATTCAATCAAAGTCTCAAGCACATAACAAGTTATGCACTCGACACTTGGGGGCTAATGTACAATTGAAGTAAAGAAAGCAACTTTTTCAGACAAGTCCCAAGTACATAAACAAGTTATGCACGTGGCACTTGGGGGCTAATGTATGTTCATTTTCAGACATAAGAGAAGTCCCGGTTCACCAACAGTGAAGTAAACCGGCACTTGGGGGCTATTATGGCCTAAAGGTATAGTTGCAAAATACAAGCAGAAACGGGAGGCAAAAGGAAACAAAGTTACCTCATATTTCTCCTTCATCATGTTGACTAAACCGGCCTCATAGTCGCGGCTGGTGAAGAGCCGGTTCAGATACCCAGAGTGGAGTTCCTGGGCACTAAGATGATTATAACTTGACAAATCTGTACTCCACTTGCCTTTATCTTGCTGAAGCTTTTCCTCCTTGGCGGTGTGTCTAGCCAAGACAACAGGCTCTGTGGGAGCAGAGAAGCCTATCCCGGTTATCTCAACATCTTCTGTCGAGGCAGCAGTTGTCTGGAGGGGATCAGCGGTGCGCACCGGACTAACAGGAGCCGGGCTAGCTCGAGGAGGGCTAACCCGGACAGGGCTTGCCGGTTCAGCTGTGTTCTCCATAGCATCACCCCCCGGAGCAGCATGATCTTCATGATCCATAGGGAAGGTATCGTCGTGCTGAATCTCAACATTTTCCTCTGGAGGGTTGGCTGCTTCAGGATTCTCTGCCGGTTCAGCGGCGGTGTGTTCGGCGGCCGGTTTATTCAATTTCGCCTTTTTGCTAGGCTTGGGCATACTGATAAAGATTAAAAGAGCAACGAAAACCTACAAAGTCAAAACGGAAAGGTAAACCGGATATTTGGAAAGATGACTTACCCAGGAACGGTCTTAAGCACCGGGACTTGAGTAGCGGTCGATTCGCCGGATGAAGACAGAGGAGCTTCCTGATAGTTGGGATCAGACGGTTTAAGAGGTTTGCGAATAAGACTTGCTTTTGGATGAAGAAGGGTTGGAGTAAGCAAAACCTCTGAGCGGCGTTTGCGAGCTGGCGTGTGGGGTAATCCGGATGACTCAACCACGTGACCACTATGGCGTGTGGTCGGGCGAGCCTCATGCTGCTGTTTCTTCAAAAGAAAGTTGGGATCCAATTGAGCATAAGGGTGAGAAAATGGATACTTCCGGGATACCCGGCGAATCTTGGGTGGCAACGGTTCTGAATCAGATGAGAGAGAAATTACCTCAACTTTTTTTTTGACACACCAAAAACAGCAGGAGAGTCTCCTACTGTTGTTTTTCCATTATATATGCCATGGGTGCTAACAGAATTGGCACCCAATAGCTAGAATTTACATTTTATAAGACAGGGGGCTGTCACCAGCCTTAAGAGAACTCAGACAGAAGATAGGTGCTAGATAGATAGAGAGTTACTAAAGTCCCTCAAGAAAGCTAGGTTTTGAGGGGTGATCCTATAACCTAAAATTACCAAGTCCTCCCTTAATCTCCTCAACCAGTCTACATGTGTGGCAACCACCCCTTCGAAGACCTTATTATTCCTTTGTTTCCAAATGTTCCAAGCCGCCAATATGGTTATATCCTTAAAAAGAGGTCCATGCCACCCAGCCTTTGCCGTGTCAAAATTTTGTTGCAAGTCTTGGTGATCACCCCAGTTTATACCCACAACATCCCAGCATGTCACTGCGAACGGGCAGTCAAAGAATAAATGTTTGTTCGTTTCAACTACCCCTAAGTTGCACATAGGACAATTATGATCATCCCCAATGTCAAAATGCCGCCGTAGCAGGAGGTCTCTAGTGTTTACCCGATCATTCAACATCAACCACGCGAAAACCTTGTGCCTCATGATGCATTTCGTTTTCCATATGGAGGTGATGTATTGTGGGGCCGTTATGTTTCTGAAAACATAGGAATACAATTTCTTCGGTTTGAAGTTCGGATCACCCCAGCACATGATCCATTCATCAGTTTCCATTGGATTCAAAGCCATACCAGCTAACACCTGATGCAAATCGTTCAGTTCTTCTCGGGCTTCCAACGATAGAGGGAGCATGAAGTTATCCACAGCCATATCATTATGGTAGAATTGAGCCAAAGAGACGTCTTCATCAAGTGCAAACGAGAAAAGATGATCGTGAGTTTCTGCCAAAGGTCTCTCATTGATCCACACATCCTTCCAGAGCAGAATCGTGTCACCCGCAGCTGGCACACAAGTGGTGATACCTCTGTAAATGTCCATTAGTGAAAATACATCACGCCACCAAAACGATCCACATGGTGGCCTAGCATGCGGGGGTGTTTCCTCGTAGTAAGCATTCCAGACCAGCAAAACCCAGGGAGTGTCATGCTTATGAATGAATTTATGTATGTATTTGAGCAACAGGGCTTTATTTTGAATCTTTAGGTCAAGAATCCCCAATCCTCCTTTCTTTTTTGGTCTACAGACCATATCCCAAGCCGCCAAAGAGTTGGTTCTTGCATCTCGATCGATCTCTTTTCTCCAAAGACAGTGCCTCCTCGCACGATCAAAAATGTCGATCAGCTTCAGCGGTAGCTTGAGCACACACATCGCAAAGGATAGCAGCAACGACAGAGCCGAGTTAATGAGCTGTACCCTCTCACCATAGGATAACAAGATGGCAGTCGCTGTCAATCTCCGCTCAATCCTGTCTACCAGAGGCATTAGATCCCTGACCGTTGGCCTGGTGGTTCCAAGCGGCAGCCCTAGATAAGTAAAAGGCATCGAACCCACCTGACAACCCAAATCACGGGCTAACTCCGCTGTTTTACGCATACTTACATTTATTGGCATTAACTGCGATTTGGAGTAGTTGATTTTCAGTCATGTCGCTCGAGCATACGAATCCAAAATCTGCTTGACAGTATTCAACTCCCGCGGTTCCGCCGGCAGCACGATCAAAGTGTCATCCGCGTATTGAATCACAGGGTAATCCTCAGAGTCAGGTTGAGATATGGGGAGTGTGATGTGACCTTCCCTCCAGGCTTTATTGATCATAGATTGAAGCAGATCTGCCGCCAGCACAAAAAGCAGGGGCGACACCGGATCTCCTTGTTTCACCCCACGTTTACATTTAAACTCTGTACCAGGAATCCCATTTAGGAGAATAGATGATGATCCAGACTGTAGGATATTTTGTATCCACATACACCACCTATCATCAAAGCCTTTACATTGGAGCATTTTCAAGATGAAAGAATGGTCCATTGTATCAAACGCCTTCTCAAAGTCTAGTTTCAGGATTACAATCTCTCTGCCCGAATGTTTGCATTGATGCAAGTATTCAAAAGCCCAACCCAGGCAATCTTGTATGGTTCTTGTTTTGATGAAACCATACTGATTTCTGTGTACTACTTGGAGGATCCGCCGTTGTAATCGTTCAGCAAGAATTTTAGTAAGCACTTTGAGCACACAATTCATCAAAGAAATGGGCCTATAATCATTTACCGATTCAGGTACTAGCTTTTTGGGGATCAGAGTAATTAGGGAGGTATTGATGCATTGTAGATCGAGTCCTCCAGCCCAAAATTCCTCTGTCAGCTTATAGAAGTCCTCTTTTATAATATCCCAGGATATTTTTAGGAATAAACCGTTGAAACCATCCGGACCAGGCGCTCGATCGGCTGGCATGATTTTGATTATATGATCTACCTCCTCCTTTGAAAAAGGCAAAGATAAGTCCTCCAGATCGGGGCACTTAAGAACAATGTCAGCAAGCTCGAAGTCATAGATCGGGGGCATGGAAACTCCCATCCGGCTCTTGAAGCAGGTAAGAAAGGCACTCGCTTTTTCATCATGATTTTCGATCACCTGGCCATCTGCCAAAACCAAATTAGCAATAGAGTTTCTCCTTAATCTTTCGGTAGCACGCGCTTGGAAGTACTTAGTATTTTCCTCCCCCTTAACCGCCCATCTGACTGTATAACGTTGTTTCCAATAATCACTTTGATATTTCAGTAATCGCATGACATGAGCTTTTAGAATGTTTCTGAAATTCGCTTCAGGAATCGACAGTGGGCGGATATCTTCCATATTATCCAGCTGTAACAGAAGTTGGTTACAATTGTCAATCAACAATTTTAATTTGGAAAGTGACTTGCTCCATTTCTTCAGCGCGTATATGAGTCTTTTTAGCTTAGCAGAAATCAAAGTAGCACTTGAGGATGCTTTGATTGGAGCATTCCAAGCAGTTTTAACCACATCCAAAAACCCAGGATGAGAGGCCCAGAAATTTTCAAACCTGAATATTTTAGACCTAGGGATCGCCGTCTCCACTGATAAGACACACGGAACATGGTCAGAAATCGGGCGAGCAAGAGGCTTAACCGTGGTATTAGGGAACTTCAGGGTCCATTCGGGTGAAGAAAAAAACCAGTCTAGTTGTTCTAGAAGCTTCATCCGCTTTACTTCCCTCTGCCGGATCCTGGGAAAATACATTATTGATATAAATATAAACAGGGAGAATTCAAAGGACATAAGAATCAGCAGTACCTCAGAAGCCAGATCATCTTCTTCGAGGTTTGAACCGGAAACGGCAGCAGTCTTCTTCTTCTTTATGGCTAAGCTCTTCTTACGGGTTGGCTTCGCCGGTTTATCTTGAGCTTTCCTTTTCCAGAAAGGATCATTGGCCTGTGTAAAGGAATAAGAACATGTTGAAGACAAATGATATGAACGGATTAAAGTTAAAAGGAAGGGAGAGAAGAGTCTTACCGGCGGTGGTTGGTTGTTTGCGCAGAAAGGAGCTAAACCGGTCGACTGCATTCTTCCAGAGGGATATTCAGCATCTTCTTTGTTGATTCAGTAACTTCATTGTCAGGAAGCACTATTTTTGTGTGACGCTGAGGATCTTCTGGATTGCTAGTATATTCACACATTAAGCTTGAGCGCCGGCTTAATGGAAGAATGCTCCAAGAGAGCCAGCATCGAACAAAGTCCACCCCGGTTAAACCGTTAGCTACGAAAGCCCTGAGCTTGGAAAGTTGAGGGGCATATCGAGCCCGGTCTTGGGCGCTTAGACGCTCCGGGAAAGGATGACTTGGCGTCAGGCGGTAAGCGCGGTAACTCGGCAGCGGATTTTCTCCCTCGGGTGAAGTATCCTTGCAATAGAACCAAGTCTGGTTCCATTCTTTTGGGTGGCTGTGAAGAGTGGCGTGAGGAAAGCTGACGTCCTTTCTTTTCTGGATACTCACACCGCCGAGTTCAGTATGGGGACCGTCGGAGAACTCAGTCCAACGAGTCAGGTGAAAGAAATCCCGGAACAACTCCACAGATGGCTCCTCTTGCAGATATGCCTCTGAGAAGACTTGGAAGTTGTAGATGTTGGATATGGAATTGGGACCTATGTCTTGTGGATGGAGTTGGAAATTGGCTAGGACGTCGCGAAAGAACTTTGAACCGGGTGGGCTAAAGCCCCGGGCCAGATGATCAAAGAAAACGAGGATTTCTCCTTCCTTAAGTGTAGGAGGACATTCCTTTCCAGGGGCCCGCCAGTGCAGAACCTCTTTGGGACCCAGAATACCAATTGAGGCTGCCTTTACTAAGTCATCCTCGGTAATCTGGGAAGGGACCCAATTGCAAGCAACAAACTATTTAGCCATCTTTTCCAATGCGGGAGTGCTGAAAAATACAATACAAGACCCGGTTTTACAAATCTGTTGAATGCAAATCGGCGTGTTCTGTGAGAAGTATTGACCTAATTGATGGTTTAAGCAAGGGACTAATGGTACCCCCTAATCTGGATCAAGCATGAACGAGACGGCTACCGGTTTATGATGATAGAAGGTGGGAGTTAAACCATCAATTATGGAATGTAGGCTTAAAACTAAACCGTCAGCGCAGGCATATGAGGCGCATGTTATAATTAAGCCGATAGCATAAGCAGAAAAGCTGCAGATCTAAAGTATGAGAAACAACTTTCATAGGAAGCAGAAGTAAATATGGATCTACGACGCAGGAAAAAAGATGAAACAATTCAGGTCATATTCAATGAAGGCAGCGGAAGTTCTCTACAGATCCGATCCAAACTAGCAGTATTGGAGAAACTAAAGTTATGGCGATGGAGCGGAATCACGTGAATGAGGGTTGACTTAACAAGTTTTACATCTACAACTAAAAACAACCTACGGCGATGAACTACGAAGAACAAGGGTTCGCGACGAGCTATAGAGAAACCCTAGAAATGAGAGCCATTGGGAGAAGAAATAACGTACCTGAAGAGGCGGAAGAACGGCGGCGAATATCTGGACGTGCTCAGGTTAATGCAGCGGCTGGGCTTGCTGACGATGGTGAGCTCGAAGGACGGCGGCGGAGGCTTGAGCACTGGAGACAGAGGAAGACGAAGCAGGAGGGGGTAAAAGAGATGGCCCTCGGCCTCATTTATAGGCCGAAGAGATAAAACGGCAGGCGCGATAATCGAGGAGACCAAAAATCGGATATGGATTGAGTTGTCGCCTCGATCTTCGGAGCGGTAATAAAGAAAGGTAACAAACAGATGCAGGCGTTAAATGCACAGATGATGTCATGACAGTTTGAAGCGATTCCAGGAGATGACGTCATGGCCGATTTAAGAAGTATACAAGAGTTGCAGAAAGGGAAATCGTACAAGACTTTGAAGACTGACATGAACAAGTTCAAATCAATCTGGGGCCTAATGTCAGGGATATTACTAACACGTATAAACCGACAGGAGGGTCCGGTTTATGATATTAAGACTATATTATCAGAAGCCCAGTGGAGTATGTAATAGAGGGTTATAGCCTACGGAGGTTCAAGGCCCATGTATAAGGCCCATGATTTGTAAACCGTCATGCCATGTAACTTGGGATGTAAGATAGAAAGAATAGAGACCGAGGCAGACACATTTATGAGCCGGCCTCGGGACTCTGTAAACCGGACCGGGCGTCGCCTCTTATATAAAGGGACGACCCGACGACGGTTCAGGACAAGAAACAACAGCTCGAGACATAGGCAAAGCGGATTCGCTCCCTAGTCATCGAAGCCCAAGCAATACCACACCAAACTAGATGTAGGCTTTTACCTTCATCGAAGGGGCCGAACTAGTATAAAATCCCTGTGTCCTTCGTCTGCTTTAACCCCTTTAAGCTAACCCGGGCAATGGCCTCACGACTAAGTCCTTTTGCTAGGACATCTGCCGTGTTAAATCCACGACAGCCACCATGTTTGAGTTTAGTTGGTATGGCACCGCGAAGATATGAACCTTGGGTCCAAGACCAATACTCATCTTTGAAGCACAAGTGCCACCTGAAGTGACTAATGTGAAAGATTTTGTTTGATTTATGCACTTCTAGGATAAAATAACTCATGAGTTGAGCTATCTCCCCCCTAGATATGTGCCTAAATCTAAGCAAGATATTATGAGAGTATGTGTGTATGAGCAAGAATTTCATCCCAAGTTACTTATATCCATGATATTTAGCTCATGCCTTAACTCGCGGAATCTTGCCTCTTGAAGCGGCTTGGTGAAGATGTCAGCTTGTTGATTCTCTGAGTTTACATGGAGTAGTTCAATGTTTCCCTTGGCCATATGATCCCTACTGAAATGATGACGAATCTCAATATGCTTGGTCTTGCTATGCTGAACTGGATTCTCGGCGATCTTGATTGTACTTTCATTGTCACACCAAAGAGGCACTTTGTCACATTTGACACCATAATCCATCAAAGTTTGCCTCATCCATAATAATTGAGCACAACAACTTCCGATGGCAATATACTCGGCTTCGGCCGTTGAGAGAGATATACAGTTTTGCTTCTTCGAAGACCAACTTACCAGCGATCTTCCTAGGAATTGACATGAACCGGAAGTGTACTTGCGGTCAACCTTATCTCCGGCCCAATCTGAATCTGAGTATCCAATTAACTCAAATGAAAATCCTTTGGGATACCAAAGGCCCAAGTTTGGGGTATCAACCAAATATCGAAGGATTCTTTTCACTGCCAAATAGTGGCTCTCCTTAGGAGCGGATTGAAATCTTGCACACATACACACACTCAACATGATATCTGGCCTAGATGCACAAAGGTAAAGCAAAGAACCGATCATGGAGCGATATACCTTTTGATCCACTTCTTTACCATTGGGATCAAGATGAAGTTGACCATTCGTGGGTGTCTTCATTGGTTTGACCTCTTGCATCTTGAACCTCTTGAGCATGTCTTGAATATAAAGAGATTGGTTGATGAAGGTTCCTCCTCTCAATTGCTTTACTTGAAAACCGAGGAAAAATTTCAACTCTCCCATCATGCTCATGGCAAATTCCTTAGTCATAAGATTCTCAAACTCAACGTTAATAGCATGGTTAGTGGACCCAAAGATAATATCATCAACATATATTTGGCAAACAAACAACTCTCCTTTTACCCTCTTTGTGAAGAGAGTGGAATCTATTACCCCGATTAGGAACCCTTTCTTGCTTAGGAACACTGTAAGGTGATCATACCAAGCACGAGGTGCTTGTTTGAGTCCATAAAGTGCCTTATGGAGTTCATAGACGCGAGAGGGGTGATCGGGGTCTTCGAAACCAGGAGGTTGCTTGACATACACTAATTCCTTAAGAGGACCATTAGGAAATGCTCTCTTCACATCCACTTGAAATAATTTAAAATCATGATGAGAGGCATAAGCAAGCAAGATGCGAATGGATTTGAGACGTGCAACTAGGGCAAAAGTTTCACCAGAGTCCAAACCTTCAACTTGGGTGAAACCTTGTGCCACTAAACTTGCCTTGTTTCTTATTACTTGTCTATGTTCATCTTGTTTGTTCTTGAAGATCCACTTTGTTCCAATGAAATTATGATACTCTTTGGGTCTTTCCACAAGGGTCCACACTTTGCTGTGGGTGGGCTGGATTAATGAGCTGCTCGGCTCATTCGGCTCGTTATCATTAAGTTCGTTATAATTAAGCTCGTTATCATTAAGCTCGTTAATATTAACGAGCGAAAACGTTTGTTCAGCTTGGTTCATTATGGGCTCGCTATGCTCGTGAGTGTTCACGAGTGCTCGTTAAGGTAATAAACAACATAGAAGAATCCCATGATCCCATAAACGATTCACAATAGAATAAATTAAACAAGGACATAAAGGTAATAAACAATACAAAAGAATCTTGTGATCCCATCAAAAATTAACAACGACATAAATTTAACAAGGACGTTTGGTTCCTGACGGCTGGCTCCTGGTTAACTCTAGGGTCAGCTGGCGGCTAGCTCCTAGGTCTAGGAGAAGTGCTAAAGTGGGATGGGGTGCTAGGCCTCTAGGCTGGGTTAACTAGCAACTCTTTTGTTAGTGGGATGATTGAACTAGGGGTCTCATGTCAAACTTTTGAAAATTAGCGAGCTAAACGAGTTAGCTCGTGAAACTCATTTGCTCGCTCGTTAAGCTCGTTAATCTTAAAGAGCATAAAATATTGTTCGGCTTGGTTCATTAACTAACGAGCATGAGCGGAAATCCGCCGAACTATCGAGCGTTCATTATGCTCGCGAGCTTCGAGCTTTTCGTCCAACCCTACCCCGGGTGAAGTTGTTGAGTTCTTCATGCATGGCATCTATCCAATCCGGATCGTCAAGAACATCTTCCACCTGAAGAGGCTCAACACAAAGGACAAACGAGTGATGTTCACACAAGTTTGCCAAACGTCTACGAGTAGTTACCCCCTTTTTTATGCTTCCATAGATGTTTTCGGTGAGATGTTGAAGATGCTTTAGCTCGGCAACCACTTTTTGCTCCTAATTGCGAGCTCTACTTCACTAGGTTTTGGGCTTGATTAAGAAGCTTGATCTTGAGATGGTTTTGACCTTGGAGACACCCTTCTCTTCGCAACCACAAGTTATTGCTCATTTGGAAGTGACGATGATGAAGACACTTGTGGTTGGGGTTGATCTTGATCTTGATCGCAAACTTGAGCTTGACCCTGAGCCTCAAGAATTGGTTCTTAACAATTTGAATGAGCTTGCTCTTGATCTTGCTCAAGAATATGAGTGACTTGGTCTTGTTTTTGGATAGGTAAAGATCTTCCGAAGCATCTTATTCAAGAGGTGCCGATGATGACTTCCCTTGTGGGGTCTCCACAAGAGGGGCTCTTACTCCTTCTTCTTCTACATGGACTTGGGGTGTTTCTTGTGGAAGAATGTGTCCTATCCCCATCGTCCTTATAGCTTGGGAAGGAGCATCATCACCTACAACACTAGGAACAATTTGCTCCACACAAGGGCAGTTATCTTCATCAAACTCCACATTTACCGTTTCCTCAATGCATCAGGTGGATTTATTGAGAACTCGGTAAGCATGAGAGTTTGATGCGTCTCGAACAAATATGGCTTCATAAGTTCTAGACTCAAATTTAGCTAACCGCGATTTCTTGTTTAAAATGAAACACATACAATCGAATACCCGAAAGTATTTGACATTAGGCTTTCTCTCGATTAGGAGCTCATATGGGGTCTTGTTCTTGAGCTTGCAAAGATAAAGCCGGTTTGAAGCATGACATGCGGTGTTGATGGCTTCGGCCCAAAGATTGTATGGAGACTTGTACTCGTCAAGCATGGTCATAGCCATCTCAATAAGAGTCCGATTCTTCCTCTCCGCCACACCATTTTGTTTGGGAGTATAAGGTGCGGCATATTGATGCTTTATCCCCTCTCCACTCAAGAATTCATCCATCGTATAGTTCTTGAACTCACTGCCATTGTCACTTTGAATTGCCTTGATCTCACAATTATGTTGACGTTGAGCTTTGGCAAAGTTTACGAAGGTTTCTTGATTTTCATCTTTGGTCTTGAGAAAGAACACCCAAGTATATCTTGTGAAGTCATCGACTATGACAAGGCAATACCTCCTCCCTCCCAAACTATCATAAGTGGGAGGCCCAAAAAGATCCAAATGGATAAGCTCAAGGGGCTTCAAGGTGGTGATGATAATCTTCACTTTATGAGTTGTTTCATGAAGCTTTCCGGCAATGCACGCACTACAAGGACGATCTTTGGAAAAAGACACATTGGTTAGTACAAGAATGTGCTCCCCCTTTAAGAGAGCTTGTAAATTTCTCATGCCAACGTGGGCTAGCCGTCCTTGCCATAGCCACCCCACATCGGCCTTGGCCATTAGGCATGTTGCAAGATGAGTTTTCTCTTTCGAGAAATCAACCACGTAAAGGTTGTCTTCAACATGCCCAACAAATACCACTTTGAGATTGCTTCTCTTAAAGATGGTCACATGGAATTCACGGAAATGCGAATCATAACCGGCACGAGCCAATTGAATAGTTGAAAGCAAATTGTAGTGAATGGATTGGACAAGCATGACATTTGAAAGAGAGGAATCGTTAGAGATTACCAACTTGCCCAAACCCAATACCTTGCCCTTGCTATTGTCACCAAAAGAGATGTTTGAAGAGGCCTTGAGTGAATCAACGAACTCCACAAGCATATCCTTTCTTCGGTCATATGATTGGTGCATCCACTATCGATCACCCATTGTTTTCTACCGGATATATAATCCTACGAAAATCAAGCTTTCGTTATAGGTACCCATTTTGCAATGGGTCCTGGAGAGTTAGCAACAAGGGTCTTGGGAACCCAAATAGTCCAAGCATAATCATCATGGTTAGTGCCAACAAATTTTTGCAAAAGTATAGCTAGCATCTCCTCTCATGAGGACGTAGGAGATGGGTTGTTCTTGCCGGCAAAATCCTTGGGACAGGCCTTGTCCCTAGTGACCTTGCCATTCCCAACATCGCCTTTTTACTTCTCCTTGTGCCTTTCTTGCACAAACACCACCTTTTGCGGAGGAGGAGGAGTCGGACCGATCTTCTTCTTGTTGCTCTTCTTCTTGTTCTTACCCTTTTTGGATGCGGGATCAAACCCAATTCCCTCCTTGGAAACACACTCCTTTTGGTTGCTCAAGAGGTCATTGAGGTTTTTCTCCCCTTGAATGCATGACACAAGCCATTTTTCAATTTGGGCCTTTAACTTCTTATTTTCCTCTTGGAGAGAGGCACAGTCATGAACAAAGTTAGCCGAACAAGAATCATCATTTAGCTCCATATGAGGTATGAAAGTAAGAGCCATAATGGTTGTAGCTTAAAGTTGAGCATAAGACTCGGTGAGAGAAATGAGGTCACCTTTGACAACTTTGGAACTAGTCACAAGGTACTCATGGTCCTCAACAAGTCTCGTGTGATCAATTAAAAGCTTTTCAGATTTAACATTAAGGGCATCTTTGATCTCAAGTGCAAGTTGCAAAGAATCATTTGGTTTAGCAAAGTTTATTTGATGAGCTAACAAGGCTTCCTCAAGGTATGCTCTCATGATACTCTCTTCATGTAGTTCGTGCTCGACTCTCTCTTTTTCCTCGATGAGGAGGTTTTCAACGGTCTCAATAAAGTCAACTCGCTCGACAAGTGACTTAAGGAGATCGCCAAAGCGAGCACGAGCTTCACCATGAAGTGTTTTCATATAATCCATCAAGAATTCCTCATCATTATCCACGCCCTCATCACACTCATCCTCCACTATCTCACATGAGACATTGGGGGTGTAGTTGGCAGGTTTTTTCGGTTTGGACTTTGCTTTTACCTCTTGAGCCATAAGGCACCGATGAGTGAAGGGCTTGTCCTTGTTGGGAGAGTCGAAGAGGCCGGTGGTGGAGGAGGAGGTAGTGGCATGCATGGCAATGGCGACCGTTGATACGTCTCCAATGTATCTATAATTTTTTATTGTTCCATGCTATTACATATGATGTTTTGGATGTTTAATGGGCTTGATCACACACTTTTATATTATTTTTGGGACTAACCTATTAACCCAAAGGCCCAGTGCAGATTGCTGTTTTTTTGCCTATTTCAGGGTTTCGCAGAAAAGGAATATCAAACAGAGTCCAAACGGAATGAAACCTTCGCGAGAGTTATTTTTGGAACGATATCAACACAGAAGACTTGGAGTACATGCGAGGGAATGAAGGAGGCGACCACGAGGGTCCAGGGCGCGCCCCCTCCTACAGGGCGCGGCCCCAACCCTCGTGGGCCCCCTCTAGCTCCCCTAATGCCCTCCTTCCTCATATATATACCCATATACCCTGAAAACATTGAGGCAACAAAGAAAACCCTAATTCCACCGCCGCAACCTTCTGTTCTCGCGAGATCCCATCTTGGGGCCTGTTCCGGAGCTCCGTCAGAGGGGGGATCTTCCACGGAGCACTTCTACATCAACACCATTGCCTCACCATGAGTTGTGAGTAGTTTACCACAGACCTTCGGGTCCATAGTTATTAGCTAGATGGCTTCTTCTCTCTTTTTGGATATCAATACCAAGTTCTCCTCGGTCTTCGAGGAGATCTATTCGATGTAATCTTTTTGCGGTGTGTTTGTCGAGATCCGATGAATTGTGGGTTTATGATCAAGATTATCTATGAGAAATATTTGGTTCTTTTCTGAATTCTTTTATGTATGATTATAATATCCTTGCAAGTCTCTTCGAATTATCGGTTTGGTTTGGCCTACTAGATATATAGTTCTTGCAATGGGATAAGTGCTTGGCTTTGGGTTCAATCTTGCGGTGTCCTTTCCCAGTGATAGCAGGGGTAGCAAGGCACATATTGTATTGTTTACATCGAGGATAAAAAGATGGGGTTTATATCATATTGCTTGAGTTTGTCCCTCTACATCATGTCATCTTGCTTAAAGCATTACTATGTTCTTATGAACTTAATACTCTAGATGCATGCTGGATAGCGGTCGATGTGCGGAGTAATAGTAGTAGATGCAGAATCGTTTCGGTATACTTGTCACGGACGTGATGCCTATATATAATGATCATGCCTAGATATTCACATAATTATTCGCTTTTCTATCAATTGCTCGACAATAATTTGTTCACCCACCATAGAATTCTGCTATCATGAGAGAAGCCACTAGTGAAACCTATGGCCCCCGGGTCTATTCTCAACATATTAACCTACAGTCTACTTTACTTTGCTGTTTTTACTTTCTGTTCTTATATCCAAAAATACCAAAAATATCAAACTATCCTACCTATCAGATCTCACTTTAGTAAGTGACCGTAAAGGGATTGACAACCCCTTATCGCGTTGGCTGCAAAGTTCTTATTTGTTTGTGCAGGTGCGAGGGACTCGCGCGTGGTCTCCTACTAGAGTGATACCTTGGTTCTAGAAAATTGAGGGAAATACTTACGCTACTGTGCTGCATAACCCTTTCCTCTTCGAGGGAATACAACACAAGCTCGAGAAGTAGCAAGAAGAATTTCTGGCGCCGTTGCCGAGGAGGCTTACGCAAAAGTCATATACCAAGTACCTATCACAGACCCTTATCCTTCACATTACATTTATTTGCCTATCGTTTTCCTCTCCCCCACTTCACCCTTGCCGTTTTATTTGCCCTTCTTTTTGCCGTGTGTTTATTGTTCGCCTTGCCTTGCCGTCGTGGCTAGTCCCTTATCCGCTCCTTTGTCTCCCGAGTTTGAAGTTCTTCACTTCAAGCAGAAGCAAGGAGAAAACTTAGAAGCTGCTTGGTTTAGGATGATGGAATCTTATCGTAATTGCACCTTAGAGGTAAATTTTAGAATCTTGCTTTGCAATTTTTATGTTGGACTAAATATGTCCCATAGACAACTCTTGGATTGCGTTGCCAAAAGGAATTTTATCAAAGTTGATCCTAGTATTGCGCATGAAATTATAGAGGGAATAGTGGGAACACTACCTCAACAAAAAGGGTTACATCAGGCCCAGGAAGAGACACAAGTTTTTGAGAAAATTTGCGAAGTAACAAAAATATTACAAAAATCTTTTGAACCTCTTAAGAGTGTTAGTGGAAATCTCCACCACATGAATATGTTGATTACCCTTTGCAATAAGCGGTTGGATTCGTTAGATCTAAAGATGTCTGAATATGAAGGGAAACGTAAAGAACCTCCCAGATTCGAGCTTGACACCGTTAAAAGGGTAAAGACCAAAGATGGCAATACCTAGCTCTATCCTTGTATCGTGCCTAGCTAGGGGCGTTAAACGATAGCGCTTGTTGGGAGGCAACCCAATTTTATTTTCTTTGTTTTTGCTTCTGTTTAGGAATAAATATTGCATCTAGCTTCTGTTTAGATGTGGTTTTGTGTTTTAATTAGTGTTTGTGCCAAGTAGAACCTTAGGGAAGACTTGTGGGAAGTTTATATGATCTTACTGTAAAAAAACAGAAACATTAGCGCCCACGAGAATAGTCACCAGATTTTACTGGAGAGTGCTATTTAGTTGATTCTTTTTGCAGATGATTAATAGACAAATTCCTCACGTTTACCAATTTATTTCAAGTTTTTGGAGTTACATAAGTATTCGAAAGTTACAGATTACTACAAACTGTTCTGTTTTTGACAGATTCTGTTTTTCGTGTGTTGTTTGCTTATTTTGATGAATCTATGAGTAGTATTGGGGAGTATGAATCATAGAAGTTGGTGTACCGTAGGTTCAACACCAATATAAACAAAGAATGAGTCCATTGCAGTACCTTTGAGTGATGGTTTGTTTTCTTATACTAACGGAGCTCACGAGATTTTTGGCTAAGTTTTGTGTTGTGAAGTTTTCAAGTTTTGAGTATGGCTTTGATGGACTATGGAACAAAGAGTGGCAAGATCCTAAGCTTGGGGATTCCCAAGGCACCCCAAGGTAAAATTCAAGGACAACCAAAAGCCTAAGCTTGGGGATGCCCCGGGAAGGCATCCCCTCTTTTGTCTTCATCTATCGGTAACTATACTCGGGATTATATTTTTATTCACCACATGATATGTGTTTTGCTTGGAGCGTCATGTATGATTTGAGTCTTTGCTTGTTAGTTTGTCACAATCATCATTGCTGGACACACCCTTTTGAGAGAGATAAATATGGTCTAGAATTTGTTAGAACACTCTATGTGCTTCACTTATATCTTTTGAGCTAAATAGTTTTGCTCTAGTGCTTCACTTATATCTTTTAGAGCACGGTGGTGATTTTATTTTGTAAAAATTGTTGATCTCTCATGCTTCACTTATATACTTTTTAGAGTATTTTAGAACAGCATGGTAATGTTCTTTGGTTATAAAACTAGTCCTAATATGATAGGCATCCAAGATGAATGTAGTAAAAACTTTCATACAAAGTGCAATGAATATGATGAGAAGTTTGATACTAGATGATTGTTTTGAGATATGAGGATGGTGATATTAGAGTCATGCTAGTGGAGTAATTATGAATTTGAGAAATACTTGTGTTAAAGTTTGTGATTCCCGTAGCATGCACGTATGGTGAACCGCTATGTGACGAAGTTAGAGCATGAGGTATTTGTTGAGTGTCATCCTTTGTGTGGAGGTCGGGGGGCACGATGGTTAACTCCTACCAACCTCCCCCCTAGGAGCTCGCGTTGATTTCTTTGTTTTGATGACTCGTAAATTTATGCAATAAGTATATGAGTTCTTTATGACTAATGTTGAGTCCATGGATTATACGCACTCTCACCCTTCCATCATTGCTAGCCTCTCTTGTACCGCGCAACTTTCGCCGGTACCATACACCCACCATATACCTTCCTCAAAACAGCCACCATACCTACCTATCATGGCATTTCCATAGCCATTCCGAGATATATTGCCATGCAACTTTTCACCGTTTCCATTCATATGACACGCTTCATATTGTCATATTGCCATGCATGATCATGTAATTGACATCGTATTTGTGGTAGGCCACCATGCATAATTTTTCATACACGCCACTCTTGATTCATTGCACATCCCGGTACACCGCCAGAGGCATTCATATAGAGTCATAATTTGTTCTAGTATCGAGTTGTAAATCAATATAAGTGTGATGATCATCATTATTAGAGCATTGTCCCAAAGAAAAAAAGAAGAGAAAAAAAGAAGGAAAGGCCAAGAAAAAGAAAGGCCCAAAAAAAGAAAAAGAAAAATTAAAGAAAAGAAAAGAAAAGGGACAATTCTACTATCTTTTTCCACACTTGTGCTTCAAAGTAGCACCATGTTCTCTTGTTTAGTCACTTTCATATACTAGTGGGAATTTTCATTATATAACTTGGCTTGTATATTCCAACAATGGGCTTCCTCAAATGCCCTAGGTCTTCGTGAGCAAGCAAGTTGGATGCACACCCACTTAGTTTCTTTTGTTGAGCTTTCATACATTTATAGCTCTAGTGCATCCGTTGCATGGCAATCCCTACTCACTCACATTGATATCTATTGATGGGCATCTCCATAGCCCGTTGATACGCCTAGTCAATGTGGGACTATTTTCCTCCTTTTTGTCTTCTCCACAATCACCACTCTATTCCACCTATAGTGCTATATCCATGGCTCACGCTCATGTATTGCGTGAAAGTTGAAAGGTTTGAAAAAAATTGAGTATGAAAACAAGTGCTTGGTTGAAACCGGGGTTGTGCATGATATGAATATTTTGTGTGATGAAGAGGGAGCATAGCCATACTATATGATTTTGTAGGGATAACTTTCTTTGGCCATGTTATTTTGAGAAGACATGATTGCTTTGTTAGTATGCTTGAAGTATTATAATATCTTATGTCAATATAGACTTTTGTCTTGAATCTTTCGGATCTGAACATTCATGCCACAATAAAGAAATTATATTGTAAATTATGTTGGTTAGCATTCCACATCAAAAATTCTGTTTTTATTATTTACCTACTCGAGGACGAGCATGAATTAAGCTTGGGGATGCTTGATACGTCTCCAATGTATCTATAATTTTTGATTATTCCATGCTATTATATATAGTGTTTTGGATGTTTAATGGGCTTTATCATACACTTTTATATTATTTTTGGGAGTAACCTGGTAACCCAAAGGCCCAGTGCAGATTGTAGTTTTTTTTGCCTATATCAGGGTTTCGCTAGAAAAGGAATATCAAACGGAGTCCAAACGGAATGAAACCTCCGCTAGAGTTATTTTTGGAACGATATCAACACAGAAGACTTGGAGTACACGTGAGGGAACGAAGGAGGTGGCCACGAGGATCCAGGGCGTGCCCCCTCCTACACGGCGCGCCCCCACCCTCGTGGGCCCCCTATGGCTCCCCCTATGCCCTCCTTCTCCTATATATACCCATATACCCTAAAAACATCGAGGCAACAGAGAAAACCCTAATTCCATCGCCGCAACCTTCTGTTCCCGTAAGATCCCATCTTGGGACCTGCTTCAGAGCTCCGCTGGAAGGAGGATCTTCCACAGAGTGCTTCTACATCAACACCATTGCCTCACCATGAGTTGTGAGTAGTTTACCACAGACCTTCAGGTCCATAGTTATTAGCTAGATGACTTCTTCTCTCTTTTTGGATCTCAATACCAAGTTCTCCTCGGTCTTCGAGGAGATCTATTCGATGTAATCTTTTTGCGGTGTGTTTGTCGAGATCCGATGAATTGTGGGTTTATGATCAAGATTATCTATGAGAAATATTTGGTTCTTTTCTGAATTCTTTTATGTCTGATTATAATATCCTTGCAAGTCTCTTCGAATTATCGGTTTGGTTTGGCCTACTAGTTCTATAGTTCTTGCAATGGGAGAAGTGCTTGGCTTTGGGTTCAATATTCCGGTGTCCTTTCCCAGTGACAGCAGGGGTAGCAAGGCACATATTGTATTGTTGCCATCGAGGATAAAAATATGGGGTTTATATCATATTGCTTGAGTTTATCCCTCTACATCATGTCATCTTGCTTAAAGCATTACTCTGTTCTTATGAACTTAATACTCTAGATGCATGCTGGATAGCGGTCGATGTGTGGAGTAATAGTAGTAGATGCAAAATCGTTTCGGTCTACTTGTCACGGACGTGATGCCTATATATAATGATCATGCATAGATATTCTCATAATTATTCGCTTTTCTATCAATTGCTCGACAGTAATTTGTTCACCCACCGTAGAATTTTGCTATCATGAGAGAAGCCACTAGTGAAACCTATGGCCCCCGGGTCTATTCTCAACATATTAAGCTACAATCTACTTTACTTTGCCGTTTTTATTTTCTGTTCTTATATCCAAAAATATCAAACTATCCTATCTATCAGATCTCACTTTCATAAGTGATCGTAAAGGGATTGACAACCCCTTATCGCGTTGGCTGCGAAGTTCTTATTTGTTTGTGCAGGTGTGAGGGACTCGCGCATGGTCTCCTACTGGAGTGATACCTTGGTTCTCAAAAACTGAGGTAAATACTTACGCTATTGTGCTGCATCACCCTTTCCTCTTCGAGGGAATACAACGCAAGCTCCAGAAGTATCAGCCGTCCCCACTTGATTATCATCACCGTCATCTTCATCTCTGGACATGTATTCTTCATGGACAAGAGCCTTCTCATCCTTTATTCTTGCAAACTTGATGAACTTCTTCTTCTTGAGCACAAGCTTCTCGGACTTGTCTTCCCATCTCTCATACGGACAATCATGCACAAAGTGTCTTGGGCTATCGCAGTTGTAGCATTTCCTTCGACCAAACGATCTTCCTTGAAGATTCTTCCATTTGTTTGCCATGGTCCCGAAGTACTTTTTGACTAGGAGAGGCAAGTCTTCCGCAAAGTCATTTGCCGGTCATGAAGTGTCAACATCATACTCACACATCTTCTCACTTGTTTCTTCGTCTCTTTAGGGTTGACTAATCACTTTCTTGGCCTTCAAGGCAAGATTGGAGTTCTTGGTTGCTTGAGCAATTGCAAAGGTCTTATTTGATTTGGTCTCCAAAAGAACATGAGTGGAAAAAGTGGAGACAACTTGATCCGCGGTCAAATTATGATAATCCGGACGCTGATGTATCATCATGACCATGGTATGTTCCGTGAGAACCATAGCATCTATGAACTTGTCCTTAATGAAGTCATCATTTGCCCAAGTGCACCCAAAGGTTCTCAAGTTGAGCACAAGAGATTTTAACCTTTGGTACACCTCTTCCGCGGACTCACCCTCATTCCTCACAAAGAGATTGACTTCTTGCTTGAGTAAAGCCAATCGAGATCTTCGAATAGCTTCACCTCCTTCGAGAGCCTCCTCAAGACAATCCTAGATTTCCTTGGCAGTCTTCAGGAGCGCAATGGAGTCACTATAGTCTTCGGTCACAGCATTGCGTAGCATGTTGTGGGCGGTAGCATTGAGTTGATCATCAACAGCTTCTCTTGGAGTGAGATTCATTGGGTCCTTGGGGTTGAATCCATTGACCACAATCCACCAAAGTTGTGTTGAAGCACTGCGAATATGAGACTCCATATCTAGCTTACATTTAGCAAACACATTAGCTTTCAAAGGGGGCGGAGGCCCAACATGATTAATGTGAGGATGTTGCAAGGGTTGCGGTGAGTAAAAGGGTTCCACGGCATTGTACTTGGGAACTTGAGTACGGGCCGGAGATGCAAGAGGTTCTCTCGAGTCATCTGCATCATGAATGGCATTTGGATCAAATGAGTTCGATCCGGTTGTCGAGGGCTTTAAGCGAGCATCAATTTCCTCCTTTACCGATGCATAAACTTCTTTCAACAAGCTCTGAGGTCCGTAAACATTGAAAGAATATCGTTCGCGGTCAGAGGAGCACCCGGGAGAATGGGAGCGGTGGGAACAACAACCAGGGCACCAAGTACCTCGGTCGTGACGGGGGGTAGGTTTTGACCATCCTCCGCAACATGTGCGACACCTCCCTCATTCCCTAGATCGACCATATCCTCTAAGGTTGTAAAACCTTATATTAGAGCACGAGGCTCTGATACCAATTGAAGGATCGATACGGTCGACTAGAAGGGGGGTGAATAGGATACTACACATTTTAATCTTTCTTTTCAATTTTAAGGTTTAGCGGATAAATAGGGTTTACTAAATATGCATCTAGGTGAACACAACCTATATGATAAGCAAGCTTAAAGAAAAGTATGCTAGGCGACAATCTAGTTAGCAAGCCAACAAGCATACAAGGCAAAGTAAAGTGCGGGAAAGGATTAACCACAAGTGAGGCGAGGACGCGAATTTTATCCCGAAGTTCACTCTTCCTTGGGGAAGAGATACTCTCCGTTTAGAGCGGTGCCGGAGCCAAAGCTTGCGGAACACCACCGAAGGCTCACCGTAATCTCTTTCGAGTCCCCCCAACGGATGAGCCTCGAATCACGCGGGGTTGGTCTTGAAGGTGACCACCACACCTTTACAAACTTCTCCGGAGCACACCACAAGCAAGGAAGCTTCCGGAGGAACCAGTAACCTCCTAGGAGCCCAAGCTCCAAGAGTAACAAGTTAATATGTAAGAAATGTTGCGGGGAATGAGATTTGGTTTGGTCAAGATGTAGATTGGGTCTTCCTCTCCCAATTCCCAAAGTTTCAACAAGTTTGGGCGGAGGGATTAAGAGTATTGAGAAAAATGGGGTGTAGCAATGGTGGAGCTCAACAAGGCATTAGGGTTGGGGTTGGAGGTGGAAGAAGGGGCTTTTTATAGTGTTCTTGGCTGGGTGGGGATTTCTGCCCATTGGACCCCGTGCGCACGGGCTAAGTCAGCCCCGTGCGCACGGGGTACTTAAAGGCTTTCGCACCACCCCGTGCGCACGGGGGTCAAAAGACCCAGTGCGCACGGGGTACCCAGAGAGTCCACGCGGCAACCCATGCGCACGGGGGTCCAAAGACCTGTGCGCACGGGGTACCCAGTAACTTTCTGTTATAACCTCTCTGAGTACCACAAGCACAGAAACTTAGGGTTTTAAGTGATAGGAATGGATAGGCTAGTGTATATGGTTCGGCAATGGCATTCCCACACAACTTTCATCCACACAAACCCCTCTTAATAGTGCGGTCTTTCCTATGACACGAAGCAAACCAAAACTAAACCTTCGATTCACCGGAAGACCATGCCTTTGACCTTTTTGAATTGGGGGGGGGGTCATACATCTCCATCACGAAGCACTTGGAACCAATATCCTGAGATACACTTTAGAAACCGATATTAGTTCAACTAACCACATAGTCATCACACCAAAATATAGTATAAGTACCACTTGCACTTTCAAATGGTAATGGTAAATAGTATGCAACAAGGTAGCCCAATACTTTTGTGGCAAAGGACGGGCCAAAACGGTTTCTTATAGTAAGCAAAGCGTTCTTGAGGAGACACGGGAATTTCATCCAGTCACTTTCACCATGTTTGTTTGATTTGGGTGAGCTACTTTGATAATTTGATATGTTGGTGGATCGGTGCTTATGTGTTGTTCTTACTTGAACAAACCACCTACTTATGATTAACCCCCTCGCAAGCATCCGCAACTACGAGAAAAGTATTAAGATAAAGACTAACCATATCATTAAACATTTGGATCCAAATCGGTCCCTTACGAAGTAGCGCATAAACTAGGGTTTAAGCTTCTGTCACACAAGCAATCCATGATCTAATAACTACTCCACAATGCATTCCCTTAGGCCAAACATGGTGAAGTTTCATGTAGTCGACGTTCACATGACACCACTAAGAGAATCACAACATACATATCATCAAAATATCGAACACATATGAAGTTCACATGATTACCTGCAACAAGATTTCTCTCGTGACCTCAAGAACAAAAGTAACTACTCACAAATGATAAACATGCTCAAGATTAGAGAGGTATTAAATAGCATAGTGGATCTAAACATATAATCTTTCACCAAATAAACCATATAGTAATCAACTACAAGATGTAATCAACACTACTAGTCACACACAGGTACCAATCTGAGATTCCGGTACAAATATTAAACACAACAGATGAACTAGGGTTTGAGAGGAGATGGTGTTGTTGAAGATCTTGATAAATATTGGCCTCCCAAAGATGAGAGGATTGTTGGTGATGACGATGGCTTTGATTTCCCCCTCCGGGAGGGAAGTTCCCTCGACAGAATCGCTCTGCTGGAGGGCAAAAGTCCTCCCTCCCAAGTTCCGCATCGAGACAGCGGCGCTCTGTCCCTAAAGTCCTCCCCCTATTTTTTTCTACGTCAAAATGACTTATATACCAGAAGAGGGGCACCGGAGGTGGGCCGAGGAGGGCGCAACCCACCAGGGTGCGCCTGGAGGCCCTAGCGCCCCCAGGTGGGTTGAGCCCACCTCATGGGCCCCCTCTGGTAGTTATTTGCTCCATTATTCTTCATATATTCCAAAACAATTCTCCGTAAATTTTCAGCTTATTTGCAAATGTGAAGAATAGGTGGCCTGACGTAGCTTTTCCAGGTCGAGAATTCCAGCTGTCGGTATTCTCCCTCATTGTGTAAACCTTGCATATTATGAGAGAAAAGGCATTATAATTACACCATAAAGCATTATTATGCATAAAAACAATATAAATAACAGTAGAAAAACATGATGTGAAATGGATGTATCAGTCACCACCTCAATGACGTCGTTGTTGAAGACAATGACCTTGAGTGTGTAAGGAGTTAGTACCTAAATGTCACCGTCGTTGAAGACATTGAACTTTAGCATGTCAGGAGTGAGTAGCTTGAACATCACCATGTAGTGGATCTTGATCGGATGGACGACGGTGAAGGGGGCCCAACCCTGATCAAGGGCGACCCTGCCGTCCATCAGCTTTACAGTCATCATCCATGAGCAGCCGGTGTTCGTCCTCAGTTTGAACTATGTCACACGAATGAGAAGTTCTTAGTGAAGTCCAGGGGCATCAAGATGCACTCAAATTGAGGGGCAAGGATCACCTTGCAGAAGTGGGTTGGACCACCCTCCTCATGGTAGTGTCCGTAGTTTTGGCGCTTTCCATTAGGGGGATCCTCCGGCACCACGTCCTCATTCGTGTCCACCTCCTCAGGCGTGTTGCACACAACTTCCATGGGCGGCACCACCTCCTTGCCCTTATCCATGCGTGGCACCACCTCCTTGCTCTTGTTCTCCGTGTCGATTTGCATTGCAAAGAGCACGCATTATAAAGAGCACAAAGTTCCTAGGTTGATTGCCATTAAAACCTATTGTCCAAAACCCCTTACTCACCATCACACTCAGTTATCTCTGACACTCAGTATTCCTCCTATCCATCATCATGAACTCGAGAAGTAACTCCAACCCCATCCCCAGCCCCTTCCCTTGGGGCATTGGATGGAGGGCTTTCTTCCTCAGGTGCTCCCTCGGTGACCGCACCAAGTTCGAGAACTCCATGAAAGTCTGCTCGAACTTCAGCATCATGGCAGACATGCACAAAGAGTTGGAGGCTATGGCGAAGAAGGCGGTGCCAGAGGAGTTGAAGACGCTGATTCTTGACCCAATGAATGGCGCTATGTCAGTCGGCATCTTTTGTCGGGCCATGAATCTGGCCGACTCCAGCGACGCTCGACAGAGGGCAAGGTGGGCCAAGTACAAAGAGTACATGCGTCCTCATGACCATTGTGCCACATCGTACTCCACGACAAGGACTGTGGTGGTGATGGAGAAGAAAAAAGAAGCGATGGCGATGGAGGTGGAAGAAGTTGCGGTGGCGATGGTTGTAAGGGCACCAGAGCCAGGTCACCAAAGCATGCCAATCAATCTAGAATCCGGCAAGGAAGAAGAGACAATGGTGCAGCTCGAGTAGAAGAACAAGGGCAAGGGCACCCCCGCTCCAACCACCTCCAGGGTCGCCGAGGGTAAGATCTAGAACTAATGTGTAAGATTTACCCCCAATCCACATTACCCTTGTACTCAATCCTGATTGGTAACCTCAAACAAATTGGTAATACGAACTCATTACGATGTTATGACACTCCTATGTCTATTTACCCCGCTTTCCCATTCCCATAATGCGTATCGAACCTAAACGCAGATCGAATGTGAATGAGTACGTGAGGAGGTAAAAAAAAGTGCTTACCGCCATTGTCGAAGTACCGGAGGTCATGATGCGGATGCAGGTGAAGGGGGCGGAGGTCGCCTGGCTGTTCTCCGATCTGCTGAACATTGCTCCCTAGAATTCATTACTACATTACATCACAGAAACGCGGATCACTACCCTTCAATAGAACGATAGGCGAGCTCTGGGAATCCAGCACAATCGATCCTGAAACAACAGGTAGTACGGAATCATCCAATCAGAGAGAGTGTAGAGGGGAGAGAGGAGAGAGAGAGCGGCGAGGGAAGGTGAGGGTAATACCTGTCGGAGCTTAGGGAAGCAACGCGTCTTCTCGAGCGTCGCTCCTTGCGTGCAGGCCCCGTCACCCACGTGTATCCTACGGGCCTGACTCTAGAGAAACTACCAATTCCAACGTTCCTAGCGAGACATGCGCAGAGGTGTTTTGAGTCCTGTGCTATCGGGCCCAACAATGAACGCATGCAACCAAACAGATCACAATCTTTGCGCACGAGCCTGGTTGGCCTACATGCAGACAACCAAACACCGAAAACACTAGTTGAGGCATACTCGTTGCAAAGATAACTCCAACCTCCCCACGTTGTGACAAGTGGCGTGCTGCATGTGCGCCACTTGTCGCAACCTGGGAGTTTTCCATTTTTTTCATAGATCTGTTTATTCAAAACGTTTTATAAATTAAACCGTGCTTCTCGAACCGCTTTCACCGTTGGATTCCTCACGTCGTGATCTTCAACATTAGATCCCATGTTAATAGGTTTTGACGAACTTTTTTTCACGAAAAAAACCGAACGAAAAAACCGAACCGGGAGTACTGTTTTTTTTCTTTCCAAAAGAGGCACGCCCGTGCCTCTCATGAAATCACAACCGTGCCTCTCGTGGAAGAAAAACCGTGAATATCGCGGAAAAAAAAAAGAAAAACACATTTTTTTCCTGTTTCCAAGGAGGCACGGCCATGACTCTCACGAAAGAAAAAAAGTAGAAAACAAGTTTTTTTCTGTTTCCGAGAGGCACGGTTGTGACTCTCGCGAAAGCACAACCGTGCCTCTTGCGGAAGCAAAACCATGACTCTCGAAAAGGAAAAAAAATGCGTTTTTTTGTTTCCGAGAGGCACGGCCGTGACTCTCTCGAAAGCACAACCGTGCCTCTCGCGGAAGCAAAACCATGACTCTCGCGAAAAAAATAGAAAACGCGTTTTTTCATTACCAAGAGGCACGATCGTGACTCTCGCTAAAGCACAACCGTGCCTCTCATGGAAGCAAAACCGTGACTCTCGCGAAAGAAAAGAAAAACAGAAAACATGTTATTTTTTGTTTCCGAGAGGCACTGATACGTCAGCAACGTATGTATACTTTTTGATTGATCCATGCTGTTATATTATCATTCTTGGATGTTTTACAATCATTTTATAGTCATTTTATATCATTTTTTGGTACTAACCTATTGACATAGTGACAAGTGCCACTTGCTGTTTTCTGCATGTTTTTTACATTGCAAGAAATCAATATCAAACAGAGTCCAAACACCGCGAAACTTTTTGGAGATTTTTTTGGGCTAGAAGACACACATTGGGCCAGAGCTACACCTGGGGGGTGCCCCAAGGGTGTACAACGCACCAGGGCACGCCAGGCCCCCCTAGCGCTCCCAGGTGGGTTGTGCCCACCTCGGTGGCCTCCCGCACTGCCTCTTCGCTCTATAAATACTCAGATGTTCCAGAAACCTTGGGGGAGTCGACGAAATTTTATTCCAGCCGCCGCAGAGTCCAGAACCACCAGATCCAATCTAGACACCATCACGGAGGGGTTCACCATCTCCATTGGTGCCTCTCCGATGATACATGAGTAGTTCCTTGCAGACCTACGTGTCCGTAGTTAGTAGCTATATGGCTTTCTCTCTCTCTCTCTCTCTCTTTTGATTATAAATACAATGGTCTCTTGGAGATCCATATGATGTAACTCTTTTCGCGGTGTGTTTGTTGGGATCCGATGAACTTTGAGTTTATGATCAGATCTATCTTTTTATATCCATGAAAGTTATTTGAGTCTTCTTTGATCTCTTATATGCACGATTGCTCATAGCCTCGTATTTCTTCTCTGATATTGGATTTTGTTTGTCCAACTTGATCTTTTTCTCTTGCAATGGGGAGAGGTGCTTTGTAGTGGGTTCGATCTTACGGTGCTTGATCCCGGTGATAGAAGGGGAATCGACACGTATGTATCATTGCTACTAAGGAAAAAATGATGGGGTCTATTTCTACATAAATAGATCTTGTCTACATCAAATCATCGTTCTTATTGCACTACTCTGTTCCTCCATGAACTTAATACACCAGATGCATGTTGGATAGCGGTCGATGTGTGGAGTAATAGTAGTAGATGCAGGCAGGAGTCGGTCTACTAATCTTGGACATGTGATGCCTATATAATGATCATTGCATGGATATCATCATGATTATTTGAAGTTCTATCAATTGACCATCATTAATTGTTTTCCCACTGTTTGCTATTTTTCTCGAGAGAAGCCACTAGTGAAATCTACGGGCCCCGGGTCTCTTCCAATATTATTTGCCTTTGCGATCCATTTTTCCTTTGATTTTATTTTCAGATCTATTAAACCAAAAACCCAAAAATACCTTGCTACAATTTATCTTATTTGGCGTTCGATCTATCAATATTTACAACTCTATCACGTCCGTTACCCGAAAGGGATTGACAACCCCTTTTACACGTCGGGTTGCGAGTATTTGTTATTTGTGTGCAGGTGTTGTTTACGTTGTGTTGCTTGGTTCTCCTACTGGTTCGATAACCTTGGTTTCATCGCTGAGGGAAATAGCTACTGCTTTGTTGAATCTTGTCATGAAAGATGAATTTTCCGGCACTCCTACTGAGGATGTCACGTCCTATCTGAATACCTTCATGGAATTATGTGATATGCAAAAGAAAAAAGATGTGGACAATGATGTTGTGAAAATGAAATTATTCTCGTTTTCTTTGTGCAAAAAATTGGTTTTCTTCTTTGCCTCGCAATAGCATCGATTCTTGGAACAAATGCAAAGACGCTTTTATCACTAAATATTTTTCACCCGCAAAAATTATATCCCTTAGAACCCAGATCATGAATTTCAAGCAACTTGAACATAAGCATGTTGCACAATCTTGGGAAAGGATGAAAATGATGCTAAGGAATTTCCCAACTCGTGGGTTAAATCCTTGGATGATCATACCAATTTTTTATGCAGGGTTGAATTTTGTTTCTCGAAACCTTTTGGATTCTGCCGCAGGTGGTACTTTTATGGAAATTACTTTGGGTGAAGCCACCAAATTGCTTGATAATATTATGGCGAATTATTCGCAATGGCATACCGAAAGGGCGCCGACTAGCAAAAAAGTTAATTCGGTTGAGATTGATTCTTTGAATGAAAAAGTTGATGCTCTTATGAAAATGGTTGCTAGTAAAAGTGCTCCTATTGATCCTAATGATATGCCTTTGTCTACTTTGATTGAGCAAACTAGTGATGCTATGGATGTGAACTTTATCTCTAGAGATAATTTCAACAACAATGCTTATAGAGGTAATTTTAATCCTAGGCTCTTTCCTAGTAATTCCTCTAATAATTATGGCAATTCCTATGGTAATTAATCTTACAATAATAATAGGAACACCTCTGATCTAGAGAATAATATTAAAGAATTTAGCAATACTAAAAAAATCAATGCTTCCATAGAAGAAAAATTGAATAAGATTGATGGTATGTCTAGGAGTATTGATAGAATTTGTCATGATGTGGAAAATCTCAAGTTGAAAATTTTTGTGCCTAAAGTTGAATAATCAATTAAAGCTCTTTATGTTTCTATGGATGAAAAATAAGAAAAGAACCGCCATGCTTAGAGCTAAACGAGAATTTTTAGAAAAGGTGTTTTCTAGTGATTGCTTTAATAAAAATGATGAAGACATTAAAATGATTGGTGTTTCTTCTATTGATTCTTTGTTTAGTAAAGTTCAACTTGATGATAAAGGGACTGCAGAAGAGTCGACTTTAGGTAGAAGGTGTCCCGATAATTCAGAGGGTGAAAATCTTGTTGACAAAAATGATAAAAGTGGGTTTGGAGAGGTCAAGACTTTAACTAGTGATGTGCCCACTATTTTGGATTACAAAGACTTTAATTATGATAGTTGCTCCTTGATTGATTGTATTTCTTTGTTGCAATCCATGATTAATTCACCCCATGCCTATGAACAAAATAAAGCTTTTACTAAACATATTGTTGATGCTATGATGGAAGTTTTAGATGATAAGTTGGAATTAGAAGTATCAATTCCTAGAAAGTTGCATGATGAATGGGAACCTACTATCAAAATAAAAAATAAAAATTATGAGTGTTTTGCTTTGTGTGATTTGCGTGCTAGTGTTTCCACGATTCCGTAATCTCTTTGTGATGTTCTTGGTTTTACCAATATTGAAGATTGCTCTCTTAATTTGCATTTGGCGGATTCCACTATTAAAAAGCCTTTGGGAAGGCTCAATGATGTTCTTATTCTTACAAATAGGAACTATGTACCCATAGACTTTATTGTTCTTGACATCGATTGCAATCCGTCTTGCCCTATTATACTTGGTAGACCGTTTTTGCGCACTATTGGCGCAATGATTGACATGAAAGAAGGGAATATTAAATTCCAATTTCTCTTGAGAAAGGGCATGGAACACTTCCCTAGAACCAAGATCAAATTGCCTTATGAATCTATAATGAGGGAAACTTATGGATCATCCAACAAGGATGACAACACTTGAAATCTTGGTATCATGCCTAGCTAAGGGCTTAAAACAATAGCGCTTGTTGGTAGGCAACCCAATTTGTATCTTTTTTCTTTTTGATTTCCTTGCTGTTTTGAATAAAATACCCATTAATACCTCTGTTTAGATGTGATTTTGTGGTTTGAATAAAGGTTTGTGCCAAGCAAAGCCTTATGATCATGTTGGGTGTTAGTAGATTTGATCTTGCTGAAAAAATAGAAACTTTTGCGCTCACGAGAAAAAATATTATTTCTAAAAGAAGAGTGCTTTTGAGTTGATTATTTTTGCAGAAGATTAATATGCAAATTTCCCACGTGGCCCTATTTTTTTTAAGATTTTCATAGGAGTTACAGAAGTGTTCCAAATTTCTAGATTGCTACACACTATTCTGTTTTTGACAGATTCTGCTTTTATTGTGTTATGTGCTTGTTTTGATGATTCTATGGTTTTCGTTGATGTGTTTTTGCCATAAAAAATTTGGAATACAGTAGATATAATACAAATACAACATATGAATTGGTTTTCTACAACACTTATAGTAGTGATTCGTTTTCTTATACTAACAGATCTCACGTAAGTTTTGTTGAGTTTTGTGTGATTGAAGTTTTCAAGTTTTGGGTTATCTTACGATGGATGAAGGAATAAGGAGTAAGAAGAGCCTAAGCTTGGGGATGCCCCGGCATCCCAAGCTATTATCCAAAGTGAAGCAAGCAACTAAGCTTGGGGATGCCCCCGAGTGGCATCCCCTCTTTCTTCTAACGACCATTGGTATTTTACTCAAAACTATATTTTTATTCGTCACATGATATGTGTTTTGCTTGGAGCATCTTGTATGATATGAGTCTTTGATTGTTTTGTTTTGCTTTTTAAGTCATCAATCCTTGCTGTACACACCTATTAGAGAGAGCCATAATTATGCCATGACTTGTTAGAATAGCTCCCTTTTCTTCACTTAGTTTTTTTATGAGCTATGGATTTGCTCTAGTACTTCACTTATATATTTTTTTAGCACGGTGTGCTTTAGTATTTTTTGAGAAATCCTCTCTTGCTTCACTTAATTATTTTGAGAGAAAGAAAAAAATATATGCTCATGATCTTCACTTATATTTGTTTGAGCTTATCAAAAGCAACACATGAAAATTAGTTCCAAAGTGATAGATATCCAAGAAGGATATAATAAAAACTTTCATGAAGATCATTGGACAAAATAAACTTTATTCCTTGTAATAGTTTTGAGACATGATGATGTGATATGTGAGTCATGTTAATGAGTAATTCTGCTTTAATAAGAATATTAGTGTTAAAGTTTGTGATTCCCTATGCAAGCACGAATGTCGATAATCATGCAATGAAATTACATCCTACTTGTGGTGCATTATTCAGTGTTATTTATGCTCAATGCTCACTTATGAGATTATTCGTTTCAGGGTTGGTCGCTTCACAGTCTTTTGCTAGCGTTCATTTTGCACTAAGTATGATCACTACTTGTGCATCCAAAATCCTTTATCCTGGTATTGCCACATGAATCCTTCATACATACCTATATGCGGTATTCATTTGCTGTTCTTAGAAAATTTGTATGTGCCATCTCTAATTTTCAAAATAAAATTCCCTTTTGTGTGCTCGTACCGCTCGCGAGGCCGTGAGGGGTGGCCAATATTTTCCATGCTAGATGTGTTATTCTCACGATGAGTGTTTATTCACTTGTCATTGCATGAGAGTAAGGCAAAGGTATTAGGGATGCCCAGTCCCGAAATGAAAAACAAATTTACTTTATGTTGTCAAACAATAAACTAGCAGAGTGGTGTTGGGGAACGTAGTATTTCAAAAAAATCCCTACGCACACGCAAGATCATGGTGATTTATAGCAACGAGAGGGGAGAGTGTCGTCCACGTACCCTTGTAGACCATAAGCGGAAGCGTTATGATAACGCGGTTGATGTAGTCGTACGTCTTCACGATCGATCGATCCTAGTACCGAACGTACAACACCTCCGTGATCTGCACACGTTCAGCTCGGTGACGTCCCACGAACTCACGATCTAGTAGAGCTTCGAGGGAGAGTTCCGTCAGCACGACGGCGTGATGACAGTGATGATGAAGTTACCGACGCAGGGCTTCGCCTAAGCACTGCAACGATATGACCGAGGTGTGTTTCTGTGGAGGGGGCCACCGCACACGGCTAAAAGATCAATGATCAACTTGTGTGTCTATGGGGTGCTCCCCCACCCCCGTATATAAAGGAGTGTAGGAGGGGGAGGGGCCGGCCCTCTATGGCGTGCCCTAGGAGGAGTCCTACTCCCACCGGGAGTAGGATTCCCCCCCCCCCCTTCCCTAGTTGGACTAGGATAGAAGGAATGGGAGAGAGGGAGGAAGGAAAGGAGGGGGGGCTACGCCCCTCCCCTCCTAGTCCAATTCGGACTGGAGGGAGAGGCGGCGCGCGGCCTGCCCTGGTCTCTTCTCTCTTTCTCCACTATGGCCCAATAAGGCCCATATACTTACCGGGGGGTTCCGGTAACCTCCCGGTACTCCGGTAAAATCTCGATTTCACACGGAACCATTCCGTTGTCCAAATATAGGCTTCCAATATATCGATCTTTATGTCTCGACCATTTCGAGACTCCTCGTCATGTCCGCGATCATATCCGGGACTCTGAACTACCTTCGTTACATCAAAACTCATAAACTCATAATATCGATCGTCACCGAATGTTAAGCGTGCGGACCCTACGGGTTCAAGAGCTATGTAGACATGACCGAGACTCATTTCAGGTCAATAACCAACAACGGAACCTGGATGCTCATTTGGTTCCTACATATTATACGAAGATCTTTATCGGTCAAACCGCACAACAATATACGTTGTTCCCTTTGTCATCCGTATGTTACTTGCCCGAGCGATCGTCAGTATCTCAATACCTAGTTCAATCTCATTACCGGCAAGTCTCTTTACTCATTCCGTAATGCATCATCTCGTGACTAACTCATTAGTCATTTTCTTGCAAGGCTTATAGTGATGTGCATTACCGAGAGGGCCCAGAGATACCTCTCCGACACTCGGAGTGACAAATCCTATTCTCGATCTATGCCAACAACACAAACACCTTCGGAGACACCTGTAGAGCATCTTTATAATCACCCAGTTACATTGTGACATTTGATAACACACAAGGTGTTCCTCCGGTATTCGGGAGTTGCATAATCTCATAGTCATAGGAACATGTATAAGTCATGAAGAAAAAAATATCAGAAAAACTAAACGATCAAGTGCTAAGCTAACGAAATGGGTCAAGTCAATCACATCATTCACCAATGATGTGATCCCGTTAATCAAATGACAACTCATGTCTATGGCCAGGAAACATAACCATCTTTGATTCAACGAGCTAGTCAAGTAGTGGCATACTAGTGACACTTTGTTGGTCTATATATTCACACATGTATTATGTTTCCGGTTAATACAATTCTAGCATGAATAAAAAACATTTATTATGATATAAGGAAATATAAATAACAACTTTATTATTGCCTCTAGGCCATATTTCCTTCAAGTGGCCCTCGCAAATGCGAGGGCATCATCTTTATATATTCATGGTATATCACTGATAGCTATGATGAAATATCATGCAATAAATATCTTTAATTTATATTTAATTTTGGCTATTATGCCATTCCAACGAACACCTTTACATAGATTGGATGAATGCATATAATTAAGTTTAGATTGCAAGATAGCATGTTATCTTTGTATAATGATATATCTATGCACGATGATAAGCATTGATTGTTAGTCATTAATATTATATGTGCACTTCCTCAAATATGTATATTGTGATGTATATAATTATTATGGATCAATAAAACAATGGTCGAATATTGTTTGGATAAAGTTATGAAGACACATGTTATTCTATTGTGTTATTTGAAATATGAATGTAGTGTATTGGGTTTGAAATGGTGTAATAATCGCCATCTGTAATAAGTATAAGGTTAGAATGTTATATTATTTTTTAGTCCAATTAGTAACCCAGTAGTCAGATATATGTTTGTATACCAATATAAATCTATCAACTATGATACATCTAAATAAAAATAACTATGATACATCTCGGCATTCTTATTAGCTATGATTTGTTTAGGCACGGAAAACAAAGATTTATCATATGTGGTATGCTAACAAATATATGGTCCACCAGATTGATGACCAACTTTTTTTCTTGTATTTGGTGCCCCCTCTTTTCCTATTGTTTTGTGCTTTTCATTAAAGCAACTTATATTTTAAATTCAAGGTTCACTATCTCTTGGTTTAATTTCCTATTATTTATTGATGAAGATCTAATGGTTACAATCTACAAATAATAGGATGGTTCACCGGATTGACGATTGAAAGTTTTGTTTTTGGCTTTAAGGTTTAGGTTTAGGGTTTAAGGTTTATACTATGAGATTGTTTTGTATATACTTTTATAAAAAATGAATTAATATGGTAATTTTCAACAACTCACCCTCAAAAGAAATTCGAGTCATCTATACATATAGTTTAGAACAATGGAAAAACCACCTTCATGCACCTCCCCTAGCTTACAGGCACCATGCTTATAGGAAAAACAACAATATAAGTATGACTTTATAGGAATAATAAATGTACGTTAGTTATGGCATTGTATGACATTTTTATTTGAAACATATGACATGGTATAGACTTCTTTGTTATCCTTGAATAATTATTGAAAGTGTTAATGTTTAAAAAAATCATTAAGAAAGATTATAAGTTTTCATTTTTCAAAAATATTGTTTTTTCAGTTCATACAAATCGTCATGCGGCCTTAATGGAACAATCTATTAAATGTCCTTTTAAATGCATGATGTAGTATCTATTTTTATGCTCTAATTAGTATTAGTACAACTACTATCTGAAATTATTTGTCACTCATAGACGTATCTAGCACTAAAATATGTCTAGATGAATGCGTTTGAGCGACATGTACTTTTTAACAGAGGGAGTAATCAAAAAAATAGTAATATTGCATATTGGATTTTTCAAGTTATGTTTGGTCATTTTCTACAGTTATTCATTATTTATATTCACATGTATGTATAGACAGTGTTTACTTTATACGAAGCATGTGTGTGTTTGTCCCTCAACATATTGTACATGCAAAGCTAATCCAAAATTGAGATGCGTATTTTTGGGACGGAGGCAGTATATTCTCTTATTCCGAAAAACACCTTAATAGTTGTTGAAAGCATCGTGCATCTATAATAAAAATATATGTGGTTGAGGTCAGGAAAGAAAGAACACATGCATGGAGTCCAAGTTCAATGCACACTGGATTTAATTTTAACATGCACATACATGTCAGGGACTCTACATTACAAAAGAATATTATATCTTCCCTAAAAAAGAGAATATTCTATCTGTAAATCTTAGCCATAAATTATATCTCCAACCATCAATTTAATTTTAATGAACCGAATTAACGTGGTGCCGAAAAAGAATTTAGTTTTTTTTCATGAGTCCATATAAAGGAAGAATGCATGCGTGCATGCATAAGCTAACGCATCAGCCGACGTCAAGCTAGATCTGTTTTTAGGAATATCCTGGCTTACGAACCATAGTTTTCTTAGGTTACCATAACAATTTTTTAGGACGCTAATGCATGCATGCATTTATTCAGGAATCAGTCTACATCACGTTATCTTTAATTTTTTAGGAAAGGCCCACGGCAATCTTTTTTGTTGTATGAAACGTTTTTTCCTTAATGGCAATGATGGGTATTTTTTTTTACTTAAAACATATCTAATGGCCGTAAATGCTTAGTCTATTAAATAGTGGTTGGATGTTTCTAATTTTTGTGGGGTTTTCTACCTATTTCTCTATTTTCCGGTGAGCCCATCAAACACTTTTTATGTATAATAGATTCCTTGGAAAGTGTTGGTATGGAAGGCAACCGTGGAATTGGCTAGCCATGGCTTGTGAAAGTTTGGTGGAAAAGTAATAAACTTTATTTTATGTTTGAGAACCGCCTATGATGTATCTAGCATGGAAAGTGTTGGGAATCTTAAGTCGTTTTCGTTGGTGAGAAAAGTATGCCACCCAAAATAATTTTATCTCTCAATTTAATCTTTGAGCTATGGTACCTCTACAAATCCCTACCCCCCTCTGCGAAGGGCCTTTCTTTTACTTATGCAATTTTTATTTTTGAATTTGAGTCTTCATCTTCTCTTATAAAGCACCAACTAGGAAACACTACGATCGTACTTGAGCATTGGGTGTAACTAATATGCGAGTGTGTTTCATGAATGGATCAATGGTTGAGCATGATGGGCTAGGGATAACTTATTTTAGCATTGCTATTTTGAAAGACATGGTTGTTTGTTGATATGTTTGAGTATTTAAATCTCATGTCAAAACTAAACTATTGCTTTGAACCATATAAAAGTCCAAATGTCCATGCTATAAAGAAAAGAATATGATATGACATGTAAGGCAGCATTCCACATCAAAAATTCTATTTTTATCATTTACCTACTCGAGGACGAGCATGAATTAAGCTTGGAGATGCTGATACGTCTTCAACTTATCTATAGTTTTTGATTGTTCCACGATGTTATATTATCATTCTTGAATGTTTTACAATCATTTTATAGTCATTTTATATCATTTTTGATACTAACCTATTGACATAGTGCCAAGTGCCAGTTGCTGTTTTCTGCATGTTTTTTTACATCGCAGGAAATCAATATCAAACGGAGTCTAAACACCGCGAAACTTTTTGGAGATTTTTTTGGGCCAGAAGACACCAATTGGGTTAGAGCTGCACCTGAGGGGTGCCCCGATGGGGGCACAACCCACCAGGGTTCGCCAGCCCCCCCTGGCGCGCCCAGGTGGGTTGTGCCCACCTCGGTGGCCTCCGGCACCACCTCTTCGCTCTATAAATACTCAGATATTCCAGAAACCCTGAGGAGTCGACGAAAATTTATTCCAGCCACCGCAGAGTCCAGAATCACCGGATCCAATCTAGACACCATCACGGAGGGGTTCTGTAATGCCCAGGATGGGACTATACCTCCTACGTGTCGAGGCACGACTTAAAGGTATAAGCCCATCCTAGAATGATCTCAAGTTTGGTATCTTTGCACGACTCATGTAAAAGAGGGATTAAATAGCAAAAGGAGATAGTTGGCTTACACTCGCCACTTCACACAATACAATACATAAGCAATACATCATTCAAAACATCACAACCCAACTACGGGTGAAGATCCAAAAGAAAGATACCAAAACAACATAAAGCCACAGGTCAGGATCGAATCCTAGTAGAAACCACTACTGATCGTCGAAACGACACAAGCACACGGACAAACTCTTCATCGAGCTCCTGGTGAAGAACTTGAACCAGCTTCTGCTTCAAACTCGGCTGAACCTGCATCTGGTGTTATAGTATCTGTGAGCCACGAGGACTCAGCAATCCCATAACCATGGGTATCAAGACTAGCAAAGCTTTATGGGTAGGAAGAGGTAAAGTGGTGAGTCTGCAGCAGCGGCTAAGCATAATATGGTGGCTAACTTACGAGTACCAGAATAAGATGAGAAGCTACGCAAACGGTCGCAAAAGAGGTGATCGCTAAAGATCCTGTCTACATATGGTCAAACATAACCCCATCATGTTCTCTTCTCAAAGTGAAAAGAGACAGTCACGGTTACTCACACAGTTGTGTGTTTTACTTCGGATCCTCTGTCAAGTTTTCTACAACCGGACATTAACAAATTCCAATCTGCCTCATAACCGCGGGCACGGCTTTCGAAAGATCATAACCTTGCAGGGGTGTCCCAACTTAGCCCATCACAAGCTCTCACGATTAGCTGAAGTGATAAATATAATATCATCACCCCTTATCTTAGGGAAATCCGATCAGGCTCGGCATCCCGGTAGCACAAGACATTTCGACAATGGTAAAACAAGTCCAACAAGACCTCTCGGCGTGCCGACACCCTGATGGTAGCCGCGCGCATCTCGTCTCAGGCCACGTCCGGATGAGCGCTACGTACAGTACCGAAGACCCCAGATAACTGGGTGGTACCGCAAGTGACTCTAGTTTGGGACCAACACCATCAGCACTGGCCCCCCCTGCTATGTAGAATTAAGAATCTCCAAGGAGCGTCCCCCTTATGCAAATTAATTAATTAATTAAGTTATTATTATGAGGCAAATAAAACCAATGTTGGGCCTTGCTGGAGGAGTTTTATTCAAAGTCGAATTGTCAAGGGGTCCCCATTTCACCCATCGTGTAAGGAACGCAAAAACAAGGAACATAATGCCAGTTTATCGGTGCCTAAGGTGGCATGAGTGGAACAAAACACCGAGCAAAAGGCCAAGCCTTCCACCCATGCCCAGTATATAGGTGTGTTATTAATAGTTATAGATATTGTGATATACCAACAACAAGTTCCCACCTGGAACGGACTTCATCTTCACCTGCAACTAACAACGCTATAAGAGGGGCTGAGCAAGCGGTAACACAGCCAAACAATGGTTTTGCTAGGAAGGTTTCAAGGTTAGAGGTTTCATGGCAACAAGGAGAGGGCTGACATAAAAGATGGGTAGCGCGACATGTAACGATAGCATCGAGACAACTAAGCATGGCAATGGTAGTAAAGGTATCCAAGGGTATGATCATCTTGCCTGGGATTCCGCAAGGGAGAAGAACGGATCCATGAAGAAGACGGAGCAACACAGTCGAGCGAATCCTCACAACTCCGGAACGAAACCGAAGCTAACAAGAGAAGCAACCGGAAAGAAGCAAACAACACGGTAAACACACAAGCATAACATGGCATACGATGCACATCCAAGTATGATGCATGTCCGGTTTAATTATGCATGGCATGGCAAAATGCACAAACAATACTACACGTTAAGAGGAGCTCAATATGCAACGAGTTGCATATTGACGAAACACCACATGATATTATATAGTTCACTCTCGTTTATTTACAAGACAAGGTTAAATGTTTGTTAACATGGCAAGAGGTGAAACTTAAGCAAACTACACTATCTAGTCATTTTAAATGAGGCCGGAAATAACAACAACAATTCCAGAAAATCCCCATGTGCATATTATGAAATTGGTACTGTTCTGACTATTACCATATTTTAAAGTTGTTAAACAGCAAAACAAAGTGCACCAAGTTATTCTACACAATTTTTCACCCCATTTACATATAAAGTTTATTAAATTTGGAGCTACGGTTATTTAGTTATGAAATAAACCATTTTAACATGTCATTATGCAAAAATAAATGCAACATCAATTTAAACATTTCAAACAGTAATGTAAAATGCATAATATGAAACTAGATGGAAAACTAAGCAGTATGCATATATGACATATTTTATTATGATGCATGAATATTTAGATATGAGCAATGCAAAAATAATGGCATTTCTGAAAATATGCAAGCACTGGATATATGCCCAAAATCACAGAATAAAAGAAACGTATGCGGGCCGAATGCAACACATTGTGCAAGTGGCCCAGGAGGATCTGGCCCAAGTGGCTGAGTGGGCAAAAGAAAAAAAAACCTGAACGGAGCAGAAATAGGGGCGCCTGGGAATCGAACCCCAGACCCCTTGGATGGATACTGGCTGCGCTAGCCACTAGGCCAGTTGTGTGATTCTGATGAAAAGATAGATCGCTAGGAACTATAAACAGAAGCCAATCGCGACCAGGGCCCAAACTGACGCGTGCGCACGGGGATTTGCCGGCGACGAGAGCTAGCAGCAACAGCTGCTCTGATTGCAGAGCATCGGTGGGGTGCTGAAACTGATGAGGGTTCCCGTGGTGAAGTGCGCAAGCAAGCGTGTGCAAGGCGGTGGGTGCGGGAACTCGCGGACGAGCTCGTGCTCGTCTCGGTTTCGACAGCGGCATGAACGGGCCGGCCAGGAGGCGAGGGGCGTGTGGCTGCGGGTGCTGCGAGCGACGCCGGAATGACACGTGAGCGCGGGAGCAAGCAGCCGTTGCTCGCCGGTGTCGCGTGCGTGCTGAAGCAGGGCAAAGCAGAGGAGGTGTGTAGCAATCGTGACGAGCAGTCGAGCTCAAACGCGTGGTCACGTCCATGGCGGCCGAAGCCGGAGACGCGCAGGACGATGGCTACAGGGCAACCAAGATCGGAGAGGGAGATGGGGATGATCGGAGCTTCACCGTGGGGTTGCTGAAGAAGACGGGCTCGACGGTGAATGGAGACAGCGGGACGACGCGGCGACAGAGACGTAGAGGAAGAAGTAGATGAGGACGATGCGCTCCGGGAAGACGTTGGACTTGGCGATCCGGGGCTCCGAGAGGTGCGGGAAGGCGTTGCCGGAGTCGTGGGCCTTGCCGCGGAGGAAGAAGGTCGGGGACGCCGGCTGCTACGCCGGGCTCGAGCATCAATTCGGCTCGGCCACGGCCATGGCAACGGCGACGGTAGGAAGGCGCGTGGGGGAGGCTCCCACCCCACTAAGCCCCGGGATCGGTCGAGGAGGGTGACGGGGCGCAGGATGACATGTCGGAGAGGATCCTGACGCAGACCGGACGCGAGGACGACGACGGGCACCGGCGGTTCCTCTCTGAAGTCTGAACTCTCTCTGCTCTCTCACTTGGGATCGAGAGAAGAGGCGAACGAAGAAGAAAGAGGTGGCGGCGGCTAGAGGGGGAAAATAGGAAACCCTAGGGGCGCGCTGGCTTTATAGGGGCGCGGGGAGGCGCGTGCCTCGACGTCCGTGAGCCTCCTGCTCACGGCGCTGCTGCTGTTCGCCTGGAAGAAAGAGATGGCGTCAGGAGGGAGCAGTTGGCCGCTAGGCTTGGCTGGGCTGGAGGGAAAGAGAGGCCCAGGTGGTCTTCTCAGGGGTTTTCAAGGCCTATTCCCTTAAAACTTCCTGCAATTTATATACATGGCATAAAAAAAGGGAAAAGGCAGGGGTTTAAGGAAGGAAAAGGAATAGACATGCATATATATCTGGGGTCCTGGAATTATGCACAACTTGAATAAACTGGTTTGGACATTTTTAAGGATATAAAAATAATTCAAGTTTGAGTTAGACTCAAACTTGAGCCATTTTTTTAACCCAACCAAAACAAGTTCAATTGAGCTGAAATTTTGCAGAGGGGTTGCAGGTAAGGTTAAACAATATTGGGAAACGAATGAACATTTTTTGGACAAGGAAAATGTCACTTGAATTAATCGATGAATTTGAAAGGAGTGAGCTAGTGATGGAGTTTGCAAAGAAGATGGTTGGGCAAAATGCAAACATAGAAGATGGTGGAAGGATATCACCACAAGAGAGAACCAATAAATGCAACACACAAAAAGAAAATGCAATGAAAACAAAATGATCATGATGCAAGGAACAATCATATGGCAATGGCATTCATCATGATCATGGCAACAACATAGAGGAATTAAAGATGCAAAATAATTAAGATAAAGCAACACACAACAACAACGATAAGAAAGGGAAGGCATCTAGAGCATCGGTCTCGGGGCATCACAGGTTCACCATCTCTGTTGGTGCCTCTCCGATGATGCGTGAGTAGTTCCTTGTAGACCTACGGGTTCGTAGTTTGTAGCTGGATGGCTTTCTCTCTCTCTCTCTCTCTCTCTTTTGATTATCATTTCAATGGTCTCTTGGTAATTCATATGATGTAACTCTTTTTGCGGTGTGTTTGTTGAGATCCGATGAACTTTGAGTTTATGATCAGATCTATCTTTTTATATCCATGAAAGTTATTTGAGTCTTCTTTGATCTCTTATATGCATGATTGCTCATAGCCTCGTATTTCTTCTCTGATATTGGATTTTGTTTGTCCAACTTGATCTCTTTTCTTGCAATGTGGAGAGGTTCTTTGTAGTGGGTTCGATCTTACGGTGCTTGATCCCGGTGATAGAAGGGGAATCGACACGTATGTATCGTTGCTACTAAGGAAATAACGATGGGGTCTATTTCTACATAAATATATCTTGTCTACATCATGTCATCTTTCTTATTGCATTACTCCATTTCTTCATAAACTTAATACACTAGATGCATGCTGGATAGCGGTCGATGTGTGGAGTAATAGTAGTAGATGCAGGCAGGAGTCGGTCTAGTAATCTTGGAAGTGATGTCTATATAATGATCATTGCCTGGATATCGTCATGATTATTTGAAGTTCTATCAATTGCCCAACAGTAATTGTTTTCCCACTGTTTGCTATTTTTCTCGAGAGAAGCCACTAGTGAAATCTACGGCCCCCGGGTCTCTTCCAATATTATTTGCCTTTGCGATCCATTTCTCCTTTCCTTTTATTTTCAGATCTGTTAAACCAAAAACCCCAAAATACCTTGCTGCAATTTATCTTATTTGGCGTTCGATCTATCAATATTTACAACTCTATCACGTCTGTTACCCGAAAGGGATTGACAACCCTTTTTACATGTCGGGTTGCGAGTATTTGTTATTTGTGTGCAGATGTTGTTTACGGTGTGTTGCTTGGTTCTCCTACAAGTTCGATAACCTTGGTTTCATCACTGAGGATAATACCTACCGCTGTTATACTGCATCATCCCTTCCTCTTTGGGGAAAAAACCGACGTAGTTCTAGCAGCCATCAGACACGACTGTGACTCTCGCGAAAGCAAAACCGTGCCTCTCGCGAAAGAAAATCATGACTCTCTTGAAAAAACGCGTTTTTTCGTGCACATTTTTTTTCGAATAGCTAAAGTAGACCGGTGAAAAACCAAAACGTCACAAAAACCCTAGAAAACCCGTTTAAAAAGCCGTAAACACGTGCAGAAAAATAAAAACATAAAATCCGAAGAGAGCGCCCTGATCGCAACATATGACGAATGGCCTAGAGCGCGCCAAATGGCGCTGATCGTTACGAGGCTCCCGAAGGAGTGCTTGTTAACTAGTGGCTCCCACCAAACACGTCCGAAATGTGTTCATGGTCTGTTTGATCGTCCTAGACCTATTAAATAAGGCTAGAAGTGTCTGCTCGGCTCATATAAGAGAAAGATATCGTGCTTGCCACGTGGTTGTTCTAAATGTTTATTTATTCTGTACTCCATTTTTTTTTTGCACTCCATTTGCCCCAAAATTATTGTCTTGAATTTGTATAAATACCGATGTGTTTTGTCATATATTAATGTTAGATACATTCATATATCTAGACAAACTATTTTTTTTAGTATCAGTACAGATGCAAGCACTCATATACACGCGCATACACTCACCCTATGAACGCACACATGCACACCCTACCCCTATGAGCACCTTGAAAGCGCATTGCCGGAAATCCTGAAATAAATTCAGGAATAATGCGAGCAGCAGGATTTGAACCCTGGTGGGTTGAGGATAGCACTGTCCACCTAACAATCTCAACCATATGTTGGTTCGCTTATATCTAGACAAACTAAACACAATAATTTTGGAAAGGAGGTAATGTATGTAAATCAGTGCTTGATAAATACAAATTATTTCTACACTAAAGAAATGGCAGATACAAAATATTTTCCTTTAATCAGCATTCACAGCCCGTGCTGTGCGCAATCTATATTCTTGGCAGATATTTATTTCCTCCTCCAAATTTACACCCCCGCATTTAGTGCAGCGTATCTGGCGATTTCCTACTACCTGCTGTTTCAGGATCGATCGTGCTGGATTCCCAAAGCTCGTCTGTCGTCCTGTTGCAGGGCAGCGGTCCACGTTTCTGTGCTGTAAATGTAATGAATTCGCGTGAGGTCTTCCTAGGCAGCCCGCGATGGCGAGGACGCCACACGCCTACCCGGGGCGCAGGACGTCCTATAAATAGCGCGCACGTCGAGGCACAGAGGCACGCAGACGCAGCCTCGATCCGGGGAAAGAAGAGGATAGATCAGGAGTCAGCTCGCCAGAGAGAAAGGGAGGGTCGAGAGAGGAGGGATCGCCTGACACGATGGGCGCCACCGGACAACGCCGGCTGTCGTCTCTGCCCGCCGCGGCGGCCGTGCCTCTCCTGCTTCTGCTCGCCGTGTCCTTCGGTAAGGCCATGGTCTTTTCCGGGCACGATCTCAGTTTTGTTAATTAGCCCATTTTGTGACCTGTTTTGCTGTCTGTTTCGCTTGAATTCTGATAGGGAGCCAGGCGGCGTCGGCGGCGGCTCCGGCCTGGACGACGGACCTGGAGAAGCACGTGGCGTTCTTCGACACCGACAACGACGGCATCGTCTCCTTCTCCGAGACGGAGAAAGGTGATGGAATGACCGTTGGTTAGTTTTAGTTTCTTCCGCCGGTCGTCGTTGTAGACTTCTAATTTTGGCCTCTGTGTGCATATGCATGCATGCACGTATGGATTTGCTGCAGGGCTCCGTGCCATCGGTCTCGGAGCTCTCGAGGCCGCCGCCAGCGCCACCCTGATCAACGGAGTCATCGGGCCCAAGACCAGACCTGTACGACCATATGCGCTCCTCTTTCTTTCACTCGCTCTTCTGCACATCTCTTTTTTGAGATGTTTCTTGCGCATGCTGACAAGTGCTAGGAAAAACAGACGTCTTTGTTTAGAGTGTCCTGCTCTGGTATCGTGAGACTTGAAGGGAAACCTCGCTACACCGTACCAAGAACAAGAGGGCAACACGCGTACACAATTACAATGCCGTTTCTATGTTCCCTTGGGCGCTTAATCCATGTCATATATTATCCTGGTTATTACCTGTCGTTCGTGTGTAGTATAGTAGTAGTAGTATAGTGCACCAGCTTAACCGAGAATTCAGATAAGAATATACTGCCAAGATTAAGGTCAAAATCACCAATCATGTTCTTAGGTTAATTATAGAGTAAATGGCGTCATCCCTTTCTCCTGGTGGCACAAATGAGTAAACGACGGTTACAAGGTCATCTTGTTCGGCGTGCTGCTCCAGTTTTAAAGTCAGTTAGTAGATTGGTGCATATATGGCAAAAGTTGGCGGCCTAAATAAACGCTTTACGCTTCAGACGCCAGCAGCACACACTTGTCTAACACGTCCATTTGTGTACACCTGCAACTGTGCGTCCTGCTCTGATACGAGTACACTACGGAACCCGTATATCTCTAGATGCAACGCTGTGCAACCTTATCTTATACGTACAAAAGTATTTTTGATACACATACAACATGCAGGAAAATGCCACGTCATCGAGGTTTGACATCTACATAGCCAACATCCACAAAGGGATCCACGGGAGCGACAGTGGCTCGTACGATGCCCAAGGAAGGTATGCATCCCGTACACACGTACCATGATAATTTTCGTTTCGTGCATTTGTCCAAATATAAAAACGCCATCGTGTCAACATCTCTGCTATATATTTATACGACCGACGAATTGGCATGCAGGTTTGTCCCCGCCAAGTTCAACGAGATATTCACCAAGTACGCCAAGGCCAAGCCGAACGCACTCAACGAGGCCGAGCTGGAGGCGATGCGCACTGCCAACAGGAAGGAGGGTGACTTCAAAGGATGGTACGTAATAGTTTACCTCTACGGTAAATCTTATTATACAGAGAAACAAATACGACGTACGGTCGAAGTGTCGCCGTGTTAACTCCGCCGGCGGTTGCCATAAAAATTGCAGGGCGGCGTCGAAGGCGGAGTGGGGCATGCTGTACAACCTCGCCAAGGACAAGGACGGCTTCCTTCAGAAGGACACCGCGCGCGCCGTCTACGACGGCAGCCTCTTCGTTAAGCTGGCGAAGAAGAACGGTGCTTCATCCGGAAATTAACCGGGCGTGATTTGTACCCCGTATTTTTCGAGATGAAATATGTACTCCGCGTTAATTATTCGTGTCTTGGTCGTTGAGTATGTACTGTCACAGTGTCATTGTACAATAAAAATGGAATCTGTTTTTTTCTTTAGAATTTGTTTCATTCAAATCACGAAACAGTACAAAGTAGTTGACCATTACAAGCACACTGAAACGCAAACACAAAGAACCATGAACACCCAGAGTAGCCTAAAACGACCATAACACAAGAAGATCTCCGGAGTCCTATGTCATCATCCCTGAATCTTAAGAGAAGACCCCTGCAGCAGAAGGATCTGTAACCAGGCATAAGAGGGTCATCATCTTCAACCACGGTACAATTGCAGCCACGCTGCTTCCTCCTTTCTTGACACCAGCGCTGAGAGGGCATGAACATCAATCCAATACACTTGCAACAGCTGTCATCATCTTTGGCTTTGAGTACCGCGAAAAGTGTCCCTTCTGGAAGGAAGAGAACTCGAGTCATCCGGCCGGTCCAGCACCGCAGCCAGGCCATCCACCCGGACAAAGCAGGATCTCCCATCAGCATCAGCGCGGAGGAAGGAGAAGAACAACAACAGCAAATCATACCGACAAGGAAGAAGAAGGGTCTTCGTCTCCCTACATCCATCGCCCACCAAAGGACCCAAACGGCCAGTGCCAATGGTCTCCAGCGACCATAGCCGGCGACCTCGACGAGATCCGGGGATCCCCCACTCCGCTGACTCCTAGACGAAGGCAAAAGCCTCGCCTGATCACGAACAGAGCCCGGAGAAACTTATTCCGACGCGACACCACAAAAACGCCCTCGATAGCATCTCCCTTAACCCTAACCCTACCACACACCCACCTAGCGAACAGACCCGAGGTTCCCCCTTCTTTCGACCGACGGAACGGCTGACGGAGAGAGAGGGAACCGGCGGCGTCACCGACCACACGTAAGGGACCCTCGTCGCCTCCTAGGTCGCCCGAGCAATCCTATTTTCCCGCAGGCGTCGAAGGCGGAGTGGGGCATGCTGTACAGCCTCGCCAAGGACAAGGGCGGCTTCCTTCAGAAGGACACCGCGCGCGCCGTCTACGACGGCAGCCTCTTCGTTAAGCTGGCGAAGAAGAACGGTGCTTCATCCGGAAATTAACCGGGCGTGATTTGTACCCCGTATTTTTCGAGATGAAATTTGTACTCCGCGTTAATTATTCGTGTCTTGGTCGTTGAGTATGTACTGTCACAGTGTCACTGTACAATAAAAATGGAATCTGTTGATGCAAATACAACTTAGTGCTCCATTTGGCATGGCCGTTGCTTTGCTTTTGTTTCCAAGCGTTTGCTCTTTCTCCTAAGGCATCTTCAACGGTAACCCGCATAACACCTTTCGCATCTGTCCGCGGACATGGATGCAGGAGGCACGTATCCAACGCTTGCTGCATACGTTTCAAACTATTTTTCAATGAATCAGAGAAAATTCATGCAAACGCGAGCGAATTTTGTACAAACATGATAGATTTCATCCAAACACGGTAGATTTAACTTCAGTTTGAACATTTAGAAAGAAAAAGACCCGCCCCGACCATCCTACGGCGGCGGTGCCAGACGTCCAAGCCCGTGTCGTCCTTCCTTCCGTCGTATCCATGAGCACCGGCGATAAGACCGGTGAAGTGAAGGTGCGGTCTCCAGGGACGAAGAGTAGAACACGTGGATCGGCCACATGGGATACCAGGCCCCACCGCCTCCCGTGGCCTACTCATCCTCGAAGGAGTCCGCGCCTTGTCTATCATTGGTGGACGTGAATTCCACAAAGGAAATGGTGGCGTCTTGGCTGTCGTCGTCCCACCAGACCGGCTGATGGTTCATCGGTGGCGCGCAGGAGGCGCAACCGGCTATGTTCTCCTCCGCGATCACCTGTAGCCGCATCTCCGTGGCTGCCACTTCCTGCCAAGCGGCAGCCTGAGCGCGGACTACATCGTAGATGGCACGGTGCTCCGCGATGAAATTTGAGTTCGTCGTGGCCATGGCCGCCACGGCCTCCTCACTCCCGTAAATGCCGTGCATGCTCCATGGTGAAGCCGGCATGCACAGGAGGTGCGGGAGCCGAGGCGGAGTCGTCGGAGCCTGTCTCCATGATAGTGTTGTCCTCGTCGTTGGAGACCTCGGGCGAGCTGGGCAGCAAACCGGCCTCGATCCACCTGGCACAACGGCTATGCCAAGCGGCCGCAAGGGCGGCCACCGCTTGAATATTTTATGTTTTCATGTCAAATCATAGACTATTGCTTTAAATCACTCAAATTAAAATATCTATGATACAAAAGAAAAGATTATATTATGAATATGATAGGTAGCATTCCACATCAAAAAAAAATTGCTTATCATTTACCTACTCGAGGACGAGCAGAAATTAACCTCGGGGATACTTGATGCGTCTCCAACGTATCTATATTTTTTGATTGTTTCATGCTATTATAATACCAATCTTGGATGTTTTGTATGTGTCAGGACCCCAATCCTAAGTCAAACAGGTCTAGCATGTAACACATCATTTCACTTTGCGGTCTCACGCACGGTATCCCCACGGGTGCCACCTTACCTGGCCCGGGACCATTTGCGCATTTTGGCACACGTATATGATAGTGTCGCTAGCATCCATATGACAGAGAACCCGGACCGACATGACTAGTTATAAACCAAAAGTGGCGCTAAATTACAGAGACAGACATACATGACCCAGCAACGAACGTGTCAGTCATCAACGTATGAACCCAAGTCGTAGCAAGCTACAAGGACTTAAAGGAACAACGCGTGACATTTTTCCTAAGGGACAGACACAGGAACGAAGAAGGACACATGCCGGCCAGCCTAAGTGTTCCGGAGCAGTAGCAAGCTACCAAGGCTCAGTGGAAACACTAGGAGGCATTTCCCTGTAAGATAGGCTACCAAGGGTAAACAACTAGGTGTCGGATCCCACACATAGCAATACACATTACATGTACGCATAACATGCAAGTATGTGTTGTACAACATGGCATCACAACATAACTCAACAACTCATATAGATAAAGGCCCATAAAAGCCATCATAACATTTATTACAAAAAGAGGTCACATGACCCAACATACAGAGCATACAAGCAACGTAAGCATAACATGTCTGAGTACAGACAACTACAAATGACAAGGGCTGAGAAGCCTGACTATCTACAAGACCCTCCCAAGGATACAAGATCGTAGCTGAGGTATCAAGCTAAACGTCGAAGTCCACGCGGAACCACTAGTGAGACTGAGGTCTCTCTGCAAAACATAAATTAAGCAAACGTGAGTACAAAGGTACTCAACAAGACTTACATCAGAACTAGCTACATATGCATCAGTATCAACAAAGGGGTGGTGGAGTTTAACTGCAGCAAGCCAGCTTTGACTCAGTGGCTATCCTGAACTACGACTGCAAGTAACTCTTTGAGGTGGCGCACACGAGTCCACATATTCACCAATCAATACACCACTATGGATCCGCTCCCGTCTTCCTACGAGAAGGCCATCCATAGCACTCACGCTTATCTTGCGTGTTTTAGAGTATCCACTTTCACTTGTCTATGAACTGTAAAGGTAACCCAGAAGTCCATTACCGCGGACACGGCTATTCGAATAGATCATATATAACCCTGAAGGGGTGTACTTCTTCACACACGCTCTCACCACTTACCGCCGTATACACGACATGAACTCGGCAACCTTCAAGCGGAAGCCCAGCGAGGGTGTCGGCCACGACCTGACTAACCACACAAGTCCCTAGTCCAGGTTTATCACCTATTTGGGTTCCATCCGTGGGGAGATCCAGCCGGGGTGTCGCTCACGGCCCCAAACGATGTGTACAGAGTTCCCGAGTCACCAAACGGGCGACCGGTACACCGTGCCACGTACCTGCCGCGTCACAGCCCATCCTGAGGGTCAGCGCTGCGCACGACCTTCAGTAAACTACAAACACCAGAAACTAGTTGCAACTCCTGGACAGAGGACAATGGCGATTAATAAGTCGAGAGAGTCAATTAAGGATCCCAATGTATGGTAGTAGTTGTTTCATGGATCACAAACACAGAACTCAGTTCCTGAGGATGGCTGCAATGAGACAACCCACCATGTACTCCTACATGGCCTCTCATCCCTACCTTTACCAAATCGTGTTCACACACTTAGCTCTCAACAGTAGGACATGGTCACCACATTCCAATTCATCCTCGATGAATCAGACCTGACACAACTCTAAGCAATAGCAGGCATAACCAGAAAGCATGAATGAGTAGGACAACATGGCTCAAACAACTCCTACTCATGCTAGTGTGTTTCAACTATTTACTGTGGCAATGATAGGTCATGCAGAGGAAAGGGGTTCAACTATCGCAGCAGGTAACAGTTGAAGCGTTGTTGTCCTAATGCAGTAAAAGAGAGCAAGAGCGAGAGAGTGGGAGTGTATCGGAATGCTCAATGGGGTTTTGCTTGCCTGGCACTTCTTAAGATAGTACTGTGTCTTCATTAGTGTGATCGATCACATCGTCGAAACAACGTCTACTGAGAGGGAACAAACACCGACAACAGAGAAAGAACACAATCAATGCAATGCGATAATATGATGCATGATCATGACATGGCAATATGCTGTTGATTGAGCTAATGCAACTAGCAACCATATTAAATGAAGTTGGTTTGAACCAAAGGTTCAAATTCAAACTCCACATGTGGTTGTTTAAATGTCATTTAATTGATTTGACCTGATCATCAGGTTTAACTTGTTCAAACATGCATGAAAATGCCATAAACAGATTCTTTTGATTTTTCTGATCATTTTTCATATATAAATTATTTCATTTTGAGTTATAGATTATTTTCTATGATTTTTAGAAGTTTTAACTATTTTCTGAAATAAATAAATCATTTCTGATTTATTTAAAATCCCAGAAAACAATTACTGCATCAGCATGACGTCACTCTGGTGTCAACAGGTCAACAGGGTCAGTCCAGCTCAAACCTGGCGTGTGGGGTCCACACGTCAGTGGCTCTGCTAATTAGCAGGGTTAATTAGCACTAACTAAATCCTAAACTATAATTAGACAGGGCAGGGCCCACACGTCAGTGACTAACTAACTAACCAATTAATTAGTACTAACCTAAGTTAATTAACAGGGCGGGCCCCACTTGTCAGCGAGTTAGTGGTCAACTAAGCGCGTGGGGCCCATACGTCAGTGACCAGGGGTGGTCAACCCACCGGTCAAACAAGTCAAAAATGCCGCCGGCTCGTCGCCGGCGGCGACAGACGCGGCGGAGGGCTCGGATTTCATCCCACGACGACCAAATCGAAGGCCGAGGCCATCTACGGAACGAGGAGACTCGTCCGCGTCGAATGGTGCAAGCGGGAGGAGCTGGGGTGGAGCGGGCTCGCCGGAGTTGAGCTCGTGGCGGCGGCCGGCGTTCGGACGTTGATGGAAACAAGGCTACGATGCACTAGGGGAGGAGCTGGTGGGTGTTGCGTGCTCCTGGGAGTTCAGCGAACACGGTGACGCGCTCAGCTACAAGCTGGGGTGGCCCTGGCCGCGGCGGTGAAGAACCAGGGCGGCGGTGAGCTCTCGAGTCCGGTGGTTAGTGTGGCTACGGCGCGCAAACGAGGAAGAGAGGAGAGGGGAAACGACGAGGTGCTCACAGCGGAGTCGAGGCGGAGCTCAGCAAGCTTGGGGAGGCATCAGGGACGGCGTATGGTCGCCGACGATCTCGGCAGCCGAAGGAGGAAGAGGCCGGGGACGATGCTGTAGGGCTCCCGCGGTCGCATGGGTCGACGGAGCGGATGAGGGAGGCACGGCGGAGCTCGGGGGCGCGTCGGAGAGGCGAGGGGGTGGCGGTGGACGCAGCTACGGCGGCGGCGTGCTCACGGGCGTGTCGGCCATGGCTCTAGAGAGACGAGGGAGGGAGCAAGGGGGCGAGTGAGAGGTCAGGGCGATCTGGACGGCAGTGGGGTGGTCATCCGTGGCGTCGACGTGGCTCGCGGCAAGCAGGAGGTGGAGGCTGGTGCGCGTGCTGTGGCCACACACCTGCCTGTCCTCCTGGCAGGAGGTTGAAGACGCCCTTGCCCTTGGTGGGCTGGGCCGTCTAGCTGGTCCGGTGGCTGTGGCAGGTGGGCGAGGTAAGTCCTTCTCTCTCTCTCTCTCTCTC
>LR738716.1:31884566-31903319 GCA_902687465.1 Secale cereale | reverse complement strand
CTTTTTGTTTTCTATTTTCTGTAATTGTTTTGGCTTTATTAAAAATGCCAGAGCATTTTCAAAAATCATGAGACTGGTTGTGGCCACTGTTTGGATTAATTCCAACAGTAAACATTTCATTTCATGAATATTTGGACATTTAGAATAATATATAAAATTTAAATGCCCAAATGCAAATAAGGTATTATTTAATTCAGTGCCCAAAATATTCCATAAAAATGTTCACTATTTTTGGTTTGGCCTCAAAGCCTTGCCAAAATTATCAAACATTAATGAAGGAATTTTGGTTCATTGGAAAAGATTTTATTCTTGACCCTAGTAGAATTCATTTGGTGCTAGGGTTTGAACATCCCCATTTCCAGTTTTCTGAGAAGAATCAACATGATGACATGAAGACCAAGCAAAGACAAGCAAGGATTGATCTAGGGCTGTGACAGTATGCCATTATAAACAATTATTTTTGAGACTAACCTATTAACTTAGTGCCCAACAACACCTGTTGTTTTTTGGTCTGTTTTTGGCTTTTCAAGAAATCAATATAAAAAAGAGTCCAAATGGAGAAAAAATGGATTAATTTTTTCTGGACTAGAAGATACCCTAGAAGGTTCGAGCGAAGACCAGACGAGCCACAAGGGAGCTACAAGCTCGGGAGGCCTGCCCGGGGGGCACCCCCAAGCTTGTGGGCCCCTCGTGGCACCTCCAACCATAATTCCATCTCTATAAATTTTCGAGTATTCCACAGACATCAGAGAGCCACCCGGAATTCTTTTTCCGCCGTCGCAAGTTTTGGTTCTAGCCAGATTCCATCTCGAGGCCTGATGCGGCTTGAAACTGTGTCGGTATTTCCCCAAAGAGGAAGGCATGATGCAGTTGATAACCCACAAGTGTAGGGGATCAGTCGTAGCCTCTTTCGATAAGTAAGAGTGTCGAACCCAACGAGGAGCTAAAGGTAGAACAAATATTCCTTCAAGTTCTATCGACCACCGATACAACTCTACGAACACTTGACGTTTACTTTACCTAGAACAAGTATGAAACTAGAAGTACTTTGTAGTTTTTGTGGGATAGGTTTGCAAGAATATAAAGGGCACGTAAATAAAGACTAGGGGCTGTTAAGATAAAGAAGCAATAAAGTTAGTGATAGCGAGTGTGGTAAAGTGGTGGTAGGAGTTGGGAAATTGCACCTAAGCAATTGACTACGTTACTAGACCGATAGCAAGTTTTATGTGGGAGAGGCCACTGCTAGCATGTCATCCCTTCCTTGGAATTATATGCACTTATGATTGGAACTATTAGCAAGCATCCGCAACTACTAACGTTCATTAAGGTAAAACCCAACCATAGCATTAAGATATATTGGCCCCCCTTCAATCCCGTATGCATCAATTTCTACGCTAGGTTGAAGCTTCTGTCACTCTTGCCCTCCAATACGTGGTCCTATCAACATGCAACTAACCCTATGGTGTGATCCACGCGTGCGCTCATAAGATGGGCACCAAAGGACAGCAACAAAACCACAAGCAAATTAAATCAATCATAGAAATTCACCAATCACCAGTAGGACAACGAAAATCTACTCCGACATCATAGGATGGCAACATATCATAGGATAATAATATGAGGCATAAAGCACCATGGTCAAGTAGAGGGTACAACGGGTTGCGGGAGAGTGGACCGCTGTAGATAGATGTTGGAAGGTGATGAGGATGTTGGTGAAGATCATAGAGGTGTTGGTGTAGATCGCCGCACGATGATGGCCCCGGCGGCGTTCCAGCACCACCGGGAGAGAGGGCGAGAGAGCCCCCCTTCTTCTTCTTCTTCCTTGACCTTCTCCCTAGATGGGAGAAGGGTTTCCTCTCTGGTCCATGGCCTCCATGGCGGCGGAGGGGCGAGAGCCCCTCCGAGATTGGATATGTCTCTCTGTCTCTCCCTGTTTCTGCGTTCCCACATTATGGCCTTTCACTGTTTCTTAAATTCTCGGAGATCCGTAACCCCGATTGGGCTGAATTTTGGACACGATTTTTATCCGGATATTAGCTTTCTTGCGGCGAAAGAAGGGCACCAACCGCCTTACGGGGTGGCCACGAGGGCCCAGGGCGCGCCCCTCACCCTCGTGGGCCACTCGGGCATCATCTCATGTTGATTCCACTTCTCAAAATTCACATATATTCCGAAAAAAAATCTCTCTCCGTTTTTATCCCGTTTGGACTCTGTTTGATATGGATATTCTGCAAAACAAAAAACATGCAACAAATAGGAACTGGCACTGGGCACTGGATCAATATGTTAGTCCCAAAAATAGTATAAAAAGTTGCCAAAAGTATACGAAAGTTGTAGAATATTGGCATGGAACAATAAAAAATTATAGATACGACGGAGACGTATCAGCATCCCCAAGCTTAATTCATGCTCGTCCTCGAGTAGATAAATGATAAAAAAGATAATTTTTGATGTGGAATGCTACCTAGCATAATCCTAATCATGTAATCTAATCATGGCATGAATATTAAGACACGAGTGATTCAAAGCAATAATCTATGATTTGACATTAAGACAATAATGCTTCAAGCATACTAATAAAGCAATCATGTCTTTTCAAAATAACATGGCCGAAGAAAGTTATCCCTACAAAATCATATGGTCTGGCTATGCTCCATCTTCACCACACAAAGTATTTAAATCATGCACAACCCCGGTTTTAGCCATCCAATTGTTTCATACTTTAGTATTCTCAAACTTTTCAACTTTCACACAATACATGAGCGTGACCAAGGACATAGCACTATGGGTGGAATAGAAGGTGGTGATAGACAAAAGGAGGGAGAAAGTCTCACATCAACTAGGCAAATCAATGAACTATGGAGATGTCCATCAGTCGATATCAACGTGAGTGAGTAGGGATTGCCATGTAACGGATGCACTAGAGCTATAAGTGTATGAAATCTCAAAAGAAAACTAGTGGGTGTGCATCAACTTGCTTGCTCATGAAGACCTAGGGCATTTGAGCAAGCCCGTCGTTGGAATATACAAGCCAAGTTCTATAATGAAAATTCCCACTAGTATATGAAAGTGACAACATAGGAGACTCTCTATCATGATGAACATGGTGCTATGATGAAGCACAAGTGTGGTAAAAGGATAGTAACATTGTCCATTATCTCTTTTTCTCTCATTTTTTTAATTTTTATTTTATTTTTTTATTTTGGGCTCTTTGGCCTCTTTTTTTGTAGGCTTCTTTCGCATTTTTTTATTTGGGCTTCATTGGCCTCTTTTATTTTTTATAACCTCACATGGGACAATGTTCTAATAATGATGATCATCACACTTTTATTTACTTACAACTCGATACTAGAACAAAAATATGACTCTATATGAATGCCTCCGGCGGTGTACCAGGATATGCAATGATCTAGCATAGCAATGACATCAAAAAATGGACAAGCCATGAAAACATCATGCTAGCTATCTTACGATCATGCAAGGCAATATGACAATGATGGTGCGTGTCATAATAAATTGAACGGTGGAGTTACATGGCAATATATCTCAGAATGGCTATGGAAATGCCATAATAAGTAAGTATGGTGGCTGTTTTGAGGAAGGGTATAAGGTAGTTTGATGCACCGGCGAAAATTGTGTGGTACTAGAGTGGCTAGCAAGGTGGAAGGGTGAGAGTGCGTATAATCCATGGACTCAAGATTAGTCATAAAGAACTCACATACTTATTGCAAAAATTTATTAGCCATCGAAACAAAGTACTACACGCGTGCTCCTAGGGGAAGGGTTGGTAGGAGTTAACCATCGCGCGATCCTAACCTCCACACAAAGGATGACAATCAAAAAAATAAATCATGCTCCGACTTCATCACATAACGGTTCACCTTACGTGCATGCTTCGGGAATCAAAAACCTGAACACAAGTATTTCTACAATCCACAACTACCCACTAGCATGACTCTAACATCACCATATATATTTATATCGCAAAACTATTGCAAGGAATCAAATATATCATATTCAGTGATCTACAAGTTTATGTAGGATTTTATGACTAACCATGTGAATGACCAATTCCTGTCAACTCTCTATAAATAGATATAAGTGAAGCAAGAGAGTTTTTAATTCTTTCTACAAAAGATATGCCCACGCTCTAACAAATATAAGTGAAGCAAAAGAGCATTCTACAAATGGCGGTTTTCTATGTGAGGAGAAACAGGCAATCCAAACTTCAAATGATAAGTGAAGCACAAGAAGCATTCTGTAAAGCCATACTCAAAAGATATAGTAAAGTGCAAAGAGAATTCTATAAATCAACCAAGGACTATCTCATACCAGCATGGTGCATTTATTAAAAGAGAAAGAAAAAGCACACGACGCTCCAAGAGTTTGCGCATATCATGTGAACGAAACGAATCCGAAAACATACTGATACTTGTTGAAGAAAGATGGGATGCCTTCTGGGGCATCCCCAAGCTTAGACACTTGAGTCTCCTTGAATATTTACTTGGGGTGCCTCGGGCATCCCCAAGCTTGAGCTCTTGCCTCTCCTCCTTCTCATATCGAGACCTCCTCGATCTTCGAACACTTCATCCACACAAAACTTAACCGAACTTTTAGTGGTGGGGTTAGTGCATATGATCGATGAAATCCCATCATGTACTAATCTAAAATTATTGTATAATTATGAAAAAACATTACCCACTTTATGCTATCACAATTCTATGGCCCCAAGTCAAGGAGGCTTCAACAAGAATTCAAACATATGCAAATAATGAAGCTATAATAGCAATCTGTGAAAACAGGACAGTCTGTAGTAATCTGAACATTAACCATACTTCTGTAACCCTAAAAATCATGGAAAATTAGGACAAATCAACAATTTGTATAGCAAGACTTTGCAAAAAGTTTCAGATCCTTTGGACGTTCCAGTAAAAAATGTAAAATCGCGCACTACAGCCAAAGTTTCTGGTTTTGCACCGCACAAACCAACAAGCAGTTTAATCATCCTAAAGGAAACTCTTGGCACATTATTTTATAATACAATGGAATTGTACAAGGAGATAACTATTTTTGTTGAAAAGTTTCTGTAATTCAAGATTTTCAAAGTTTCCATGGGCATGAACAAGTTCAAGGAGCTCCCCCATTTCAACGGTGATCGTCCTTCTTACTTTCACTTTTCTTTTTGAAAAAGTTTTAGGTTCCCCTCTTTATTTTTTTTGTTTTTAAACTTTATAAAAGCACACACAAGGAATAAATGACTCTTTAAAACTTCCGGATTGTCTCCCTGGCAGCGCTTTCTTTAAAGCCATTAAGCTAGGCATATGGTGCTCAAGTAATGGATCCACTCGGATCCCAAGGTATATCAAAGCCAATTTTAATTAACAATGATTTGGCATTTAGTAGTGAGCACAAAGTGATACGTGTCATGCAAAAACGAAGTCTAACTCTCTTCCTATGCATAGGCATGTCATACAAGAATAATTCATGCACATCAAGTAAAGGCCAATGCATAGTATAAGTAGTTTCTTGTAATTTTATCGTGTTGGAAACATAGAGAGGCGGAGATGTAGTTCCTCTCTCATAATAATTGCAAGTAGGAGCAGCCAGCACATGCATATTATATTCATCAAAAAGATCATGTGCAACGGAAAAAGGCAACCCATCAATATAATCCTTAATAAGTGCAAACTTCTCCGATATAGTGTAGTTTGGGGAATTCAAAAAGATAATAGGACTATCATGTGTGGGTGCAATAGCAATTATCTCATGTTTAACATAAGGAACTATAGCAAGTTCATCTCCATAGGTATAATTCATATTGGCATCTTGGCCACAAGCATAGCAAGCATCATCAAAAAGGGATATTTCAAAAGAATCAACGAGATCATAACAATCATCATAGCATTCATCCTTCGGTAAGCACGAAGGGAAATTAAGCAATGTATGAGATAAAGGGTTACTCTCATTAGAAGGTGGGCACGGGTGATCAATCCGCTCTTCCTCCTTTTGTTCTTCGCTCTCCTCCTCATCTTTTTCATCCAATGAGCTCACAATGTCATTAATTTCTTCTTCCATAGAATCCTGCAAAATATTAGTCTCTTCTTGGACAGCGGAGGAGTCCTCAATATATGGTTTAACATAGGCATTAGAAGCATAATTATCATAACAATATTTAAATATGACAAATTTTTTAGATTTGTAAAGAGTAGCATCATATTTTTCAATCAAAGAAGCAATTTCATAAGCACCCTTAAAAGCAAGAAATTCTTCAATTTGTTGAACATAATAGTAACTATAAACACCCTTAGCATACGAAGATACGATTCCATTATCACTAAACTCACATTGGTAGGGAAGGTGTTTCTTAGGGTCTTCAGAACAACTAGTAAAATCATATATTTCACATAAATTCCAAGCATAGCATTGCAAACGATGAATTTGATCCAGTAAAAGTTTTCCTTCTTGAGATAAGCGGGGTCGCACATAACAAGCATGCTCATCTAAAGATTTTCCCTCAACTAAGCTAGTTGGGGTTTCAGCACGAGCACATAGGGATCGAAGATGATCCAAGTAAAAAGCTTCAGGAGTGTGATAGATTTTGAGTGGTTCTTCAACCATTGGTTCAGTAGGTACCACTATTTTTTTGGTATTTTACGTTTCCTACCCATAAATAAAGATAGAAAACAACTTAGAACAGAAAATAAAATCTACTTAGTGATAAAGAAAACAAGCACACACGAGAATATTCACCCCACGCTATTGCTCCCCGCAACGGCGCCACAAAAAGGTCTTGATAACCCACAAGTGTAGGGGGTCAGTTGTAGCCTCTTTTGATAAGTAAGAGTGTCGAACCCAACGAGGAGCTAAAGGTAGAACAAATATTCCCTCAAGTTCTATCGACCACCGATACAACTCTACACACGCTTGACGTTTACTTTACCTAGAACAAGTATGAAACTAGAAGTACTTTGTAGTTTTTGTGGGATAGGTTTGCAAGAATATAAAGGGCACATAAATAAAGACTAGGGGCTGTTAAGATAAATAAGCAATAAAGTTAGTGATAGCGAGTGTGGTAAAGTGGTGGTAGGAGTTGTGAAATTTCCCCCAAGCAATGGACTACGTTACTAGACCGATAACAAGTTTTATGTGGGAGAGGCCACTGCTAGCATGTCATCCCTGACTTGGAATTATATGCACTTATGATTGGAACTATTAGCAAGCATCTGCAACTACTCACGTTCATGAAGGTAAAACCCAACCATAGCATTAAGATATATTGGTCCCCCTTCAATCCTGTATGCATCAATTTCTACGCTAGGTTGAAGCTTATGTCACTCTTGCCCTCCAATACGTAGTTCTATCAACATACAACTAACCCTATGGTGTGGTCCACGCGCGCGCTCATATGATGGGCACCAAAGGATAGCAACATAACCACAAGCAAATTAAATCAATCATAGCAATTCACCAATCACCGATAGGACAATGAAAATCTACTCAGGCATCATAGGATGGCAACACATCATTGGATAATAATATGAAGCATAAAGCACCATGTTCAAGTAGAGGGTACAGCGGGTTGCGGGAGAGTGGACCCCTGTAGATAGATGGGGGAAGGTGATGATGATGTTGGTGAAGATGACGGAGGTGTTGGTGTAGATCGTCGTCGCACGATGATGGCCCCGGCGGCGTTCCGACGCCACCAGTAGAGAGGGGAGAGAGCCCCCCTTCTTATTCTTCTTCCTTGACCTTCTCCCTAGATGGGAGAATGGTTTCCCCTCTGGTCCATGGCCTCCATGGCGGCGGAGGGGCGAGAGCCCCTCCGAGATTGGATCTCTCTCTCTGTCTCTCTCTGTTTCTGCGTTCCCAGATTCTGGCCTTTCACTGTTTCTTAAATTCCGGAGATCCGTAACTCCGATTGGGCTGAATTTTGGACACGATTTTTATCCGGATAATAGATTTCTTGCGGCGAAAGAAGGGTACCAACCTCCTTACGGGGTGGCCACGAGGGCCCAGGGCGCGCCCCTCACCCTCTTGGGCCACTCGGGCATCATCTCATGTTGATTCCACTTCCCAAAATTCACATATATTCCAAAGAAATTCTCCGTTAGTTTTTTATCCCGTTTGGACTCCGTTTGATATGGATATTCTGTGAAACAAAAAACATGCAACAAGTAGGAACTGGCAATAGGCACTGGATCAATATGTTAGTCCCAAAAATAGTATAAAAAGTTGCCAAAAGTATATGAAAGTTGTAGAATATTGGCATGGAACAATCAGAAATTATAGATACGACGAAGACGTATCAGCTGTACATCTATGGTATGTATTACCCTCAGTTGTGAGACCAAGGTTATCGAACCAGTAGGAGAACCAAGCAACACAATGTAAACGGTACCTGCACACAAAGAACAAATACTTGCAACCCGACGCGTAAGAGGGGTTGTCAATCCCTCCTCGGTAAAAAGACAGATTAAATTGTATGAGATTTGATAAATAGATCTGGATAAAACACGAAATAAAAAATGCAAATAAAAAATGCAGCAAAGTGTTTTTGGGTTTTTGGAATAATAGATCTGGAAAAAATACGGTGAAAAATAGATCTAAAAGCAATATGATAAAAGATAGACCAAGGGGCCGTAGATTTCACTAGTGGCTTCTCTCGAGACAATAACTGTCAGGCCCAAGATGCGATTCTATCCCGATCACGTGACACTTATGTGATTGGGGCACAACCGCATTTCGGGCGCTTAGCAAGATGGATATCATTACATCGTACCATTACATACATACATGGGGGATACAACGATACATACAAGTCACATGAATACAACAACATCAATACAAGGCATCCGACTACGGATGCAAACATGAAAAGCACAAAGACATCCATCTGCTATCCCAGGCTGCCGACCAGGAACCTAACCCAAGACTGAAGAAGAAGAAGAAGAAGAAGAAAGAACTCCAACACAACGATCATCGCTCTCACGTCAGGACATCGAAAAACCTGCACCTACAACTGTTGTTGTAGTATCTGTGAGCCACGAGGACTCAGCAATCCCATAACCATGGGTAACAAGACTAGCAAAGCTTAATGGGTAAGGAGAGGTAAAGTGGTGAGGTTGCAGCAGCGGCTAAGCAAAAGTATGGTGGCTAACTTACGAGTACAAGAATAAGATGAGCATCTACACAAACGGTCGCAAACTAGTAGTGATCGCTACAGATCCTGAACTACCTACGAGTCAAACATAACCCCACCGTGTTCTCTTCTCAAAGTGAAAAGAGACAGTCACGGTTACACACACAATTGTGTGTTTTACTTCGGATCCTCTGTCAAGTTTTCTACAACCGGACATTAACAAATTCCAATCTGCCACATAACCGCGGGCACGGCTTTCGAAAGATCATAACCCTGCAGGGGTGTCCCAACTTAGCCCATCACAAGCTCTCACGATCAGCAGAAGTAATAATAATATTACCCCTTATCTTAGGGACAATCCGACCAGGCTCGGAATCCCGGTGCACAAGACATTTCGACAATGGTAAAACAAGTCCAGCAAGACCTCCCGGTGTGTCGACACCCTGATAGTATCCGCGCGTATCTCGTCTCAGGCCACGACCGGATGGGCGATGCTACATGTTATACCAGATACCTCGGGTTTCCCCAAGGCGGCCCTGCAGGACCCCCGTTTGGGACCAACACCATCAGCACTGGCCCCCCTGCTATGTAGAAAAGAATCCCGAGGGTGCAACCCCCTATGCAAATTTAATTAATTAATTAAGTTGTTATTATGAGGCAAATTAAAACCAATGTTGGTCCTTGCTGGAGGAGTTTTATTCAAAGACGAACTGTCAAGGGGTCCCCATATACCCAACCGTGTAAGGAACGCAAAATCAAGGAACATAATGCCGGTTTATCGGCTCCTAAGATGGCATGAGTGGAACAAAACACCGAGCAAAAGGCCAAGCCTTCCACCCATGCCCAGTATATAGGTGTGTTAATATATATAAGACATATTGTGATATTCCCAAAACATCAAGTTCCAACATGGAACGATCTTCATCTTCACCTGCAACTAACAACGCTATAAGAGGGGCTGAGGAAGCAGGTAAATTAGCCAAACAATGGTTTTGCTAGGAAGGTGTCAAAGGTTAGAGGTTTCATGGCAACAAGGAGAGGGGCTAACAATAATGATGGGTAGCGCGAGATATAACGATAGCATCGAGACAACTAAGCATGGCAATGATAGTAAAGGTATCCAAGGTGATGGTCATCTTGCCTGAGATCCCGCAAGGAAAAGAACGAATCCATGAAGAAGACGAAGAAGAAGCATGTAAGACGAACCACGTGTAGACGAACGAATCCTCACGATCGCAACGGAACAAGCACTAACGAGAAGAAGCAAGCAATACGGTAAACACACAACACAAGAACATGAAAATATGCTCAACCAAGTATGATGCAATACATATGATGCAATACATGGCAAGGGATGAAGGACACAAGAACAACACAAGCCAACAAGTTTAAATGAGGCCGGAATCAACCTATAACAAATCCGGCAAGCCCTCATATGCATGTTTTGAAATTATTCCAGATCTGAACAAACCTTATGTTAAAGTTGTTAAACAGCAGGTTAACATGCCCCATGATGATCTACACGAAATTCTAGTCAAGTTTCATATAAAGTTTGTTTAATTCGGAGCTACGGCCTAGAAGATATGAGCAAGACAAGACAAACATGACAACGATGCAAGATTCACCCAAACATCAAGCAAACACACTCCAAACATGAAAACAACATGATTTTATGCTTCTACATGCAAAATCACACAAATTTCATATAGAGCACACTCAAAACGAAGCAACGGGCTAAAAGATACGAGCAAAACAAGTTACAAGGCAAAGCTGAAGTTAACAGCCACATAGCAACTTTGGAGCAAGGTAAATATAAGCTACAGCACCCAAACATGATAACAAGAAGCATGGATGTGAATTAGACATGTTACTTAACAAGCATGAACTTAGAACACACCCAAAAGCTTGCTGGAACACATTTAACTAAGCATGGCAAGTTGCAATAAAATTATCCAGACTTGGCCAAAATCTAGGAAGGCAAAAACATCATCACGATGCTGCCTTCAGAGGCACAAAACAACAAGCATAACAACTCGACTAAGTATATAAGGAGCATGGACATGAATTATACATAGCATACATCAAACAACTCCATTGGAGCAACTCCATAGGAGGCATGGATCAATAGCAACAAGTTCCACCAAATTGAACATGCTGATAAAATCCTGATAGGTATAATTTATAGCAACTTGAGAGCAAGAAATAAATAAGCTACAACAGGTCATATGAGCAAGTAAGGGCATGAATGGATAGACAATAACATGGACAACATGGAATGAGCATTGGCCACTCCAAAACAAGCATGGATTTGAGTGGGGCATCAAGCAAACATAGCATCAGGTTATAACAGATTCCAGACTTAGCAGTTTTTTCACTAAGTATAAAACAGCAATAACGACATGGCAAGTTTACAAGCTTGTTTAAGTCACCTCAAGGCATATCATGGAAAGTGGATTGCACCACAGCAAATACCATATGATGGTGCTTCTAAAACATATTAACATGTGACATGAAGACAGACACATCAATAGCAATGGGCAAGTGAAATCATTATCTCATAACAAGTTTCAGCACTTAACAGCCAAATGCACTTTTGAAACAGGGATTAACATGACAAGATGAACTCAAACAAGCATGCTACAGCAACCATCATGTAGTACACTTCACAATGAACATTTTGACATATCATATGCTCCATTTGGATAAACATGCACCAAGTTATCATATCTCAAACATGGCATCAAATTAACAAGCAACAACAGTTTATAATAAGTAGCACTCTTGCAACAGAGATAAGGGCATCAAGATGGAGTCAAACAAGCATGCCACAATGGAACAAAGTGTAGAGCATATCACCACGATCATTTTGACATATCATTCACTTAATTTGGATCACCACACAAAAAGTTACAGCCATGCAAAGATGCATATAAAATTATGACATTTTAGGGACTTAGCAGTTTTCTGAAGAAAAAAACGACGGGCGCGAAATAACTAAAGTGCGCATAGAGCGAGGGTTAGGCGGGCTCGCTCGCCATGGGCCTGGCCCAGATCTGGAGAGGAGGAGGTGGGCCGGCTCCGCTGGGCCTGGGGAGGCCGGCCTAGGACGGAGGAAGGGCTCGTCCCCGACATCCCGACGAGGCCGAGGCGAGGAACACGGCGGCACAGGAGCTTGCGGTCTCCGGAGACGCGGGGGCACGGGAGGTGCCGGAGGCGGCCGGAACTGGTCGCCGGAGACACGGGGGCACCAGATCCGGAGCAGGGAGGCCGGCGGCGAGCTCTCATGGGCGGCGGGGCAAGGCACGGGCCGGTGGAGCGCTGCGGCCGGCGGCGGGCTGTTGCTCCGGCGAGCAAGGCGGCCCAGACCTGCGGGATCCGGCGCGGCAGCGAGCCCCCGACCCAGATCGGCCACGGGGAGGAGGCTCGAGGCCTCAGGCGAGCTGCGGCGCTCGGGAACGAGCCGAGGGAGGCGCGGAGGAGCTGAGGGCGGCGGCGGCGGCGCTCGGGCCTGCGCGGGCCCCGGATGGGCTCCGCGGGCCGTGGCGGTGGGAGGAGAGAGAGAGGGTGAGGTGGCGCGACGCCGTTGGCTGAGAGCGACGACGGGGTGATGTGGCAGGCCCTGATTGGGCCGAGCGACGTGTCCAGCCGGACATGTCCGGCGCGGACAGACGCGTCCGGCGGCGCGAGGAGGAAGGCTAGGGTTTCATCCGCGAAAATGGAGAGGGAGGCACCTATTTATAGGTAGAGGGAGCTAGGAGTGTCCAAATGAGGAGCGGTTTGCGGCCACGCGATCGTGATCGAACGGCTAAGAACAAGGAGGGGGTTAGAATGGGCTTGGGGCTGGTGTGAAAAGGGTGCTGGGCCAAAAGAGAAAAGGCTTCCTGCGGTTAACACGGTTAACCGTTGGGCTATCAAACAAACTCCGAATGCGACGAAAATTGACAGGCGGTCTACCTATGCTATAATAAGACCACACGCCAAGTTTCATCCCATTCCGAGAACATTTTTCAGCCACTCATAAAATAAATATTCGGAGGCGCCGCGGGCGCGTGCAAGTGTGTCTGGGCTCAGAACGGACAACGGAAAAGGACGGGCGGACTTCCGCGGATGCAAGTTTGAAAACATGATGATGCAACACACAAGATGACAAGGCAAAGATGCAACACGCAAGCAGATGACTAGGCAATGACAACGAATAACTCAGTGACACCTGGCGCATCGGTCTCGGGGTGTCACAATAACATACGATGGGTAAAAAAATATTGTTGGCCAATTGATAAATGATCAAGTAATTATAACGATATCCATGGCAATGATCATGTATATAGGCATCACGTCCAATATTAGTAGACCGTAATGATTCTGCATCCACTACTGTTACTCCACACATCGACCGCTATCCAGCATGCATCTAGTGTATTATGTTCATAGAGAGAAACGGAGTAATGCAATAAGAACGACGACCTGATGTAGAAAAGATCTATTCATGTAGGAATAGATCCATCTTGTTATCCTTAATAGCAACGGTACATATGTGCCTCGCTACTCCTTATGTCACTGGGTGAGGACACCGTTAGATCGAACCCATCACAAAGCACCTCTTCCCATAGAAAGAAAAATTGATCTAGTTGGCCTAACTAAACCAAAGATTCGAAGAAGATGTATGAGGCTATAAATAATCATGCATATAAGAGATCAAAGAAGACTCAACTAATAGGGCAAAGAGGCGGTGCAGGGCGGTTAGGGGGGGGGGGCAACAAGCCCAGGGGCGCCCATAGGGCTGAAGGAAATATGCCCTAGAGGCAATAAAATAGTTGTTATTTGTATTTCCTTATATCATGATAAATGTCTTTTATTCATGCTAGAATTTTATTAACCGGAACTTAGTACATGTGTGAATACATAGACAAAACAGAGTGTCCCTAGTATGCCTCTACTAGACTAGCTCATTGATCAAAGATGGTTATGTTTCCTAGCCATAGACACGAGTTGTCATTTGATCAACGAGATCACATCATTAAGAGAATGATGTGATGGACAAGAGTACAAGACCCATCAGCTAGCTTAGCATATTCATCGTTTAGTTTTACTGTTATTGCTTTCTTCATGACTTATACAAGTTCCTATGGCTATGAGATTATGCAACTCCCGAATACCGGAGGAGCACCTTGTGTGCTATCAAACGTCACAACGTAACTAGGTGATTATAAAGATTCTCTACAGGTGTCTCCGAAGGTGTTCGTGGTATTGGCATAGATCAAGAATAGGATTTGTCACTCCGAGTGTCGGAGAGGTATGTTTGGGCCCTCTCGGTAATGCACATCATAATAAGCCTTGCAAGCAAAAGGACTAATGAGTTAGTCACGAGATGATGTATTACGGAACGAGCAAAGAGACTTGCCGGTAACGAGATTAACTAGGTATAGTGATACCGACGATCGAATCTCGGGCAAGTAACATACACTACAAAAAAAATAAACTTCCGTGATGATACGTGTTTGTCACAGTAGGTCGCATTTTTTGTCATGCATGTACATCCATGACAAACCTACGACAGAATGAAGATAGTCATACGTGTGCTGTCGTAGAAGTGTTCCATGACATTACCAAAATTATCATCACGGAAGTGTCCACTTCCATGACGATAAATCGCGTGTCACAGAAGTGCTTTCGTCAAGGGTGACCGACATGTGGCATCCACCGTAACGAAACGTCGTTAAGCTATCGGGTCCGGTTTTGGATCCGATAACCCGCTAACAGCCCCGACCAATGGAGATTTTCCACGTGTAAAATCATCATTGGTTGGAGGAAACACGTGTCGGCTCACCGTTGGGACAGATGTCATCCACTCATTGGACACAAAGTGCCTATGATACGCCGACACATGGCACGGCCCAACAGAGGCCCATTCCTGTGAAAAGGCCGGCCCGTTTGACTTGGTCAAAAGCTGGCGGGCCGGCCCACGGCAAGCCTGTTTACGGCCTGTTCACATATAGCCCATTTACAGCCCGCTAACCCAGGGCCTGTTTACGACCTATCCGAATTAGGCCCAGTAGCGTCATCTGGGCCGTCCAATATAAATCCAGCCCATTTTAACTTCCGACCCATGTATGGCCCATAACGTCTTTCAGCCCATATGAGGCCCTTATTACTCTCGGCCCATTAATGGCCCGTGGTAAAACTGGCCCGTAATGAACAGTGTATCACTTTATACCCATTAACGGCATGTGGTGAAACTGGCCCGTAATGAACAGTGTATCACTTTATACCCATTAACGGCCCATTATTCCATTGGGCCGTTTCCAGTCCATGTTATCTTTCGGCCTTCTCGGGGCCCATTTATTCTTGGTCTCATTTCCACATTCGTTTACTTACGGTCCGTTAATGTCATTTTCTGCTTGTGTGCCAAATTCAGCCCGTGGTTACAGTCGGCCCGTTTGTGGCCCGTTTGTACGTTGGGCCGTTTTCATAGCGTCATCAAAATACGCCCGATTAACGACGGCCCATTATGGTCGGCCAATGAACGGACGATTTCAACTCTAGCCCATTTACGGCCAAAATGTGGTCTGTTATTGGCCCATGTTTGGCCAACCGATCATACGGCCCATAGAAGGCCCATTGTGTCTACAGCCCGTATAAGGCCCATTGTTTCTATGCAACGTAGAAGGCCCATTGTTTTTTTTGAAAGAAAGAAGGCCCATTGTTTCTATGGCCCTTAGAAGGCCCATTGTTTCTACGGCCCGTAGGAGGCCCATGTTGACTACAGCCGGTGGGCATCAAAGTTCGCCACTATTACAAATGTAGGGAACACCCTACTCTATACAAAAATGGCTTGCTGCTTTCTTCGGCCGATGGCTGCACATTAAGAACAAATTTTGTATCGCACCAAAACAAATTACAACTATAAAACAAAAGGAAGGTTGGCATAAAAGTTAACAGTCTAGCAGATAAATGCACCACCAGAAGTTCAGAAGCTCAGTTCATTTGACCTGACTGTATTGTCCGATGGAGCACCATAACCTTCGCCTTCAGTTCTCCTAGGCTCCTGAACAACATAGCAAATGTCTGATAGTCTGGTTTCAAAACCATGCATATCTTGACAACATCGAACAATGTCGCTCCTTGTTTCACAAAGGGTCTCTGTTAGGGAATGGATTTGTCTCTGGAGCGCAGATACAAAAATGTTTTGAGCTTGCGTATCTTGATCATGAGGCAGTTTGGACGAGATTGCCTTAACAATCAAGCTAGTATTACGCAGGAATGTGCTTTTGGCACTGTTAGTGGACAGGTACTAACCCACTGCAGCAAGAGCTGACATTGCGGTTATAGTTGCCTCGCCACCTTCAGAAGGTGGCGGTTCGACCATTTTTTCATAGCTCGCTGAAAAGTTGAGGTTTTACATTAGAAGTACCAGAACAGAAGATATTAAGGAGGCAGGAAAACCAAACAAAATAGCTTTGGTCTATATACATAACTTATTCTAGTGAACCCATGTAAAATAACAGTTGTATTTTATTGCAAAGTACATAATAAAACCAGGTTCCAAACATATGACCATGTACCATCGCTAATGTATTGTCTATTTCTTCACATTGTATTGAGGGCTAAGGATAAAGAGACGAAGTTTATAATACGGTAAGCATAGTATGACATCATTCATATCACAAAACAACTGGGAACAAACAAATATGCAATTGTAACGTTGTGTGGGCAAGTCCAGCACGGAACTAGATTATAGGTCAAGATCAAAGGAACATCACTCCTCTCTTTTAAACCTTGTAAGGTGCAATGATACGCTAAGACAATTGTGTAAAAAATTGAAAAGAGTAATAGACATTGGCTGCAAACTATGCAGTTCAAGGCACAAGTCAGAGTTAGTAGTAGTTAAAAGGTATGAGGATTAAGGACTTACAACAGCGGCTTTGACTGGTGTAGTCATGCCCTTCTTCTTGCTAGTGTGACAGTCCTTGAAGATTTCCACAGCATTTGGTTCAGGTACTTTTTGGTCCTTGCGGCCTTTCCTCTGCATTTGGAACAAGTCAATATAGGTCTGATAATATGGTACAACAAAAAGAGTGAAACAACAGCTAATTACAAGAGCCTCGCAGTGTGCAATATAGCTACGAGATCATGTCGTTTGTTGGAATTTCACTTTCGTACGGTTGGCCTTGTTCTTTGAACAGTTCACCTACAAGAAGATAGATTTGTGTGGCACATGCGTAAATAGGACTTCAACATGTGATCTGATTACATATATATAATGTACTTGATACTTCGGATCGGAACAGTGTTTAACAAGGCCTCTCCAGTCTTCATCAGATATATTTTCCACTGGAGATGTTTGGGCAAGTTCACTGTTAGCCTTGCCTTCAAAGTGAGTTTTCCTCAAGTTATACTAATACTGTCACAGAGTAGACATGAAAACATGGGTGCAAGCTTGTCTAGTTGCATCATCTTGGCTATCCAACTTGAACCTCATCTGTTGAAAATTATGGGAGTCTCATTATCAGCAACCTAGAAAGTATTGGACAGAGCAAGACGATATTACTAGTTTCCATACATAACCATACTTATAGATAAATGTGAAGGAAATATGCCCTGGAGGCAATAATAAAAATGTTATTTTTATTTCCTTATATCATGATAAATGTCTTTTATTCATGCTAGAATTGTATTAACCGGAAACTTAGTACATGTGTGAATACATAGACAAAACAGTATGTCCCTAGTATGCCTCTACTAGACTAGCTCATTAATCAAAGATGGTTATGTTTCCTAGCCATAGACATGAGTTGTCATTTGATCAACGGGATCACATCATTAGGAGAATGATGTGATGGACAAGACCCATCCGTTAGCTTAGCACTATGATCGTTTAGTTTTACTGCTATTGCTTTCTTCATGACTTATACATGTTCCTATGACTATGAGATTATGCAACTCCCGAATACCGGAGGAACACCTTGTGTGCTATCAAACTTCACAATGTAACTGGGTGATTATAAAGGTGCTCTACAGGTGTCTCCGAAAGTGTTCGTGGTGTTGACATAGATCAAGAATAGGATTTGTCACTACGAGTGTCGGAGAGGTATCTCTGGGCCCTCTCGGTAATACACATCATAATAAACCTTGCAAGCAAATGACTAATGAGTTATTCACGAGATGATGTATTATGGAACGAGTAAAGAGACTTGCCGGTAACGAGATTGAACTAGGTATTGAGATACCGACGATCGAATCTTGGGCAAGTAACATACCGATGACAAAGGGAACAATGTATGTTATTATGCGGTTTGACCGATAAAGATCTTCGTAGAATATGTAGGAGCCAATATGAGCATCCAGGTTCCGCTATTGGTTATTGACCAGAGATGAGTCTCGGTCATGTCTACATAGTTCTCGAACCCGTAGGGTCCGCACACTTAACGTTTGATGACGATCGGTATTATGAGTTTATGAGTTTTGATGTACCGAAGGTAGTTAGGAGTCCCGGATAAGATCACGGACATGACGAGGAGTCTCGGAATGTCCGAGACGTAAAAATTGATATATTGGACGACTATATTCGGACACCGGAAGTGTTCTGGAAAGTTTCAGAATTTACAGGAGTGCTG
>LR738716.1:31798244-31884447 GCA_902687465.1 Secale cereale | reverse complement strand
AAAGTTGGGCCCTAGTGGGCCTTTGGGAAGAAAGAGGGCAGCAGCCAGGAGGTGGCGCGCCCCCTCCCAAGGGGTAGCCCGAATTGGTCTAGGGGAGGGGGCTGCGGCCCCTCTTTCTATCTCCTTCTCTCCCTCTCTTTCCTTTCCCCCTTCTCCCTCTTGGTGATTCCTACTAGGAATATGATTGCAATCCTATTCCTAGTAGGATTGTTCCTCCTAGGCGCACCAATAGGGGCCGACAGGCCTTCCCCTTGCTCCTTTATACATTGGGGCAGGGGGGCACCCTAGAAGACACAAGTTGATCTCTCCAGCCGTCTGCGGTGCCCCCCTCCACAGAAACACACCTCGGTCATACCGTTGCAGCGCTTAGGCGAAGCCCTGCGCCGGTTACTTCATCATATCCGTCACCACGCTGTTGTGCTGACGAAACTCTCCCGTGAATCTCAACTGGATCAAGAGCTCATGGGACATCATCAAGCTGAACGTGTGCTGAACGCGGAGGTGCCGTAAGTTCGGTGCTTGATCGGTTGAATCGCGAAGAAGTTCGACTATATCAACCGCGTCACTTGACGCTTCCGCTTTCGGTCTATGAGGGTACGTAGACACACTCTCCCCTCTTGTTGCTATGCATCTGGTAGATAGATCTTGCGTGATCATAGGAAAATTTTAAAATAATACGTTCCCCAACAGTGGCATCATGAGTCAGGTCTATGCGTAGATGATATGCACGAGTAGAACACAAGTGAGTTGCGGACGATACTAGTCATACTGCTTACCAGCATGTCATACTTTGCTTCGGCGGTATTGTGAGATGAAGCGGCCCGGACCGACATTACGCGTATGCTTACGCGAGGCTGGTTTCACCGTTATGAGCACTTGTTGCTTAAAGGTGACTGGCGGGTGTCTGTCTCTCTCACTTTAGCTGAATCAAGTGTGACTATGCCCGGTCCTTGTGAAGGTTAAAACAACACATACTTGACGAAATATCGTTGTCGTTTTGTATGCGTAGGTAAGTACGGTTCTTGCTAAGCCCGTAGCAGCCACGTAAAACTTGCAACAACAAAGTAGAGGACGTCTAACTTGTTTTTGCAGGGCATGTTGTGATGTGATATGGTCAAGACATGATGAGTTATACGTTATTGTATGAGATGATCATGTTTTGTAAAGTTATCGGCAACTGGCAGGAGCCATATGGTTGTCGCTTTATTGTACGAAATACAGTCGCCATGTAATTGCTTTACTTTATCACTAAGCGGTAGCGATAGTCGTGGAAGCAATAGTTGGCGAGACGACAACGATGCTACGATGGAGATAAAGGTGTCGCATCGGTGATGAAGGTGATCATGACGGTGCTTTGAATATGGAGATCAAAAGCACAAGATGATGATGGCCATATCATGTCACATATTTTGATTGCATGTGATTGCATTATAAGATGATCCCTTACAAAATTTCAAGGTATAAGTCTTCTCCCTGAGTATGCACCGTTGCGAAAGTTCGTCGTGCCGAGACACCACGTGATGATCGGGTGTGATAAGCTCTACGTTCAAATACAACGGGTGTAAGCCAGTTTTGCACAAGCAAAATACTCGGGTTAAACTTGACGAGCCTAGCATATACAGATATGGCCTCGAAACACAGGAGACCGAAAGGTCGAGCGTGAATCATATAGTAGATATGATCAACATAAGATGTTCACCATTGAAACTACTCCATCTCGCGTGATGATCGAACATGGTTTAGTTGATTTGGATCACGTGATCATTTAGATGACCGGAGGGATGTCTATCTAAGTGGGAGTTCTTTAAGTAATATGATTAATTGAACTTTAATTTATCATGAACTTAGTCCTGGTAGTTTTTGCATATCTATGTTGTTGTAGATCAATGGCCCGTGCTATTGTTCCTTTGAATTTTAATGCATTCCTTGAGAAAGCTAAGTTGAAAGATGATGGTAGCAATTACATGGACTGGGTCCGGAACTTGAGGATTATCCTCATTGCTGCACAAAAGAATTATGTCCTTGAAGCACCGCTAAGTGACACGCCCCCTCCCGCTAATGTAGACACTTTAAACGTCTAGCAGATGCGGTCTGATGACTACACGATAGTTCAGTGTGCCATGCTTTACGGCTTAGAACCAGGACTTCAACGACGTTTTGAATGTGATGGACCATATGATGTTCCAGGAGTTGAAGTTAATATTTCAAGCTAATGCCCGGATTGAGAAATATGAGATTACCAATAAGTTCAATAACTGCATGATGGAGGAGAATAGTTCTATTAGTGAACACTTGCTTAGAATGTCTCGGTACTACAATCATATGACTCAACTTGGTTGCAAAGTTGACGAGGATAGTGTTATTGATAGAGTTCTTCAATCACTGCCACCAAGCTATAAAGGCTTCGTGATGAACTATAATATGCAAGGGATGCAGAAGACAATTCCCGAGCTCTTCGCTATGCTCAAGGCTGCGGAGGTAGAAATCAAAAAGGAGCATCAAGTGTTGATGGTTAACAAGACCACTAGTTTCAAGAAAAAGGGCAAGGGAAAGAAGGGGAACTTCAAGAAGAATAGCAAGACAGTTGCTACTCCCATGAAGAAACCCAAGTCTGGAGCCAAGCCTGAAACTGAGCACTTCTACTGCAAAGGTACTGGACACTGGAAGCGGAACTGCCCCAAGTATTTGCCGGATAAGAAGGATGGCAAGGTGAACAAAGGTATATGTATACATGTTATTGATGTGTACCTTACTAATGCTCGTAGTAGTACCTAGGTATTTGATACCGGTTCGGTTGCTAATATTTGTAACTCGAAACAGGGACTATGGATTAACCAAAGATTGGCTAAGGACGAGGTGACGATGCGCATGAGAAATGGTTCCAAAGTCGATGTGATCGCCGTCGGCACGCTACCTCTACATCTACCTTCGGGATTAGTTTTAGACCTAAATAATTGTTATTTGGTGCCAGCTTTAAGCATGAACATTATATCTGGATCTTGTTTGTTGCGAGATGGTTATTCATTTAAATTAGAGAATAATGGTTGTTCTATTTTTATGAATAATATTTTTTATGGTCATGCACTTGTTGGATCTCGATTGTAGTGATACACATATTCATAATATTGAAGCCAAAAGATGTAAGGTTAATAATGATAGTGCAACTTATTTGTGGCACTACTGTTTGGGTCATATTGGTGTAAAGCGCATGAAGAAACTCCATAGTGATGGACTTTTGGAATCACTTGATTATGAATCACTTGGTGCTTGCGAACCGTGCCTTATGGGCAAGATAACTAAAACTCCGTTCTCCGGAACTATGGAGCGAGCAACAGATTTGTTGAAAATCATACATACTGATGTATGTGGACCGATGAGTGTTGAAGCTCGCGGCGGGTATCGTTATTTTTTGACCTTCACTGATGATTTGAGCAGATATGGGTATATCTACTTAATGAAGCACAAGTTTGAAACATTTTAAAAGTTCAAGGAATTTCAGAGTGAAGTAGAGAATCATCATAACAAGAAAATAAAGTTTCTACGATCTGATCATGGAGGGGAATATATGAGTTACGAGTTTGGTCTTCATTTGAAATAATGTGGAATAGTTTCACAACTCACGCCACCCGGAACACCACAGCGTAATGGTGTGTCCGAACATCGTAACCGTACTTTATTGGATATGGTGCGGTCTATGATGTCTCTTATCGATTTACCACTATCGTTTTGGGGTTATGCTTTAGAGACAGCTGCATTCACGTTAAATAGGGCACCATCTAAATCCGTTGAGACGACGCCTTATGAACTGTGGTTTGGCAAGAAACCAAAGTTGTCGTTTCTTAAAATTTGGGGCTGCGATGCTTATGTGAAAAAGCTTCAACCTGATAAGCTCGAACCCAAATCGGAGAAATGTGTCTTCATAGGATACCAAAAAGAGACTGTTGGGTACACCTTCTACCATAGATCCGAAGGCAAAATATTCATTGCTAAGAATGGATCCTTTCTAGAGGAGTTTCTCTCGAAAGAAGTGAGTGGGAGGAAAGTGGAACTTGATAAGGTAATTGTACCTTCTCCCGAATTGGAAAGTAGTACATCACAGAAACTAGTTCCAGTGATTCCTACACCAATTAGTGAGGAAGCTAATGATGATGATCATGAAACTTCAGATCAAGTTTCCACTGAACTTCGTAGATCAACGAGAGTTCGTTCCGCGCCAGAGTGGTACGGCAACCCAGTTCTGGAAGTCATGTTACTAGACCATGATGAACCTACGAACTATGAGGAAGCGATGATGAGCCCAGATTCCGCAAAATGGCTTGAGGCCATGAAATCTGAGATGGGATCCATGTATGAGAACAAAGTGTGGACTTTGGTTGACTTGCCCCATGACAGGCAAGCCATCGAAAATAAATGGATCTTCAAGAGGAAGACCGACGCAGACGGTAATGTTACTGTTTACAAAGCTCGACTTATTGCGAAAGGGTTTCGACAAGTTCAAGGAGTTGACTACGATGCGACTTTCTCGCCCGTAGCGATGCTTAAGTCTGTCCGAATCATGTTAGCAATTGCCGCATTTTATGATTATGAAATCTGGCAAATGGATGTCAAAACTGCATTCCTGAATGGATATCTCAAAGAAGAGTTGTATATGATGCAACCATAAGGTTTTGTCGATCCTAAAGGTGCTAACAAAGTTGGACTGGTGCAGGCATCTCGGAGTTGGAATATACGCTTTGATGAGGTGATCAAAGCATATGGTTTTATACAGACTTTTGGAGAAGCCTGTATCTACAAGAAAGTGAGTGGGAGCTCTGTAGCATTTGTAATATTATATGTGGATGACATATTGTTGATTGGAAATGATATAGAATTTCTGGATAGCATAAAAGGATACTTGAATAAGAATTTTTCAATGAAAGACCTTGGTGAAGTTGCTTACATATTAGGCATCAAGATCTATAGAGATAGATCATGACGCTTAATTGGACTTTCACAAAGAACATACCTTGATAAAGTTTTGAAGAAGTTCAAAATGGATCAGTCAAAGAAAGGGTTCTTGCCTGTGTTACAATGTGTGAAGTTGAGTAAGACTCAATGCAAAACCACTGCAGAAGATAGAGAAAAATGAAATTCATTCCCTATGCCTTAGCCATACGATCTGTCATGTATGCAATGTTGTGTATCAGACCTAATGTGTGCCTTGCTATAAGTCTAGCAGGGAGGTACCAAAGTAATCCAGGAGTGGATCACTGGACAGCGGTCAAGAACATCCTGAAATACCTGAAAAGGACAAAGGATATGTTTCTCGTGTATGGAGGTGACAAAGAGCTCGTCGTAAACGGTTACGTCGATTCTAGCTTCGACACTGATCCGGATGACTCTAAGTCACAAACCGGATATGTATTTTTATTAAACGGTGGAGCTGTCAGTTGGTGCAGTTCCAAGCAGAGCGTCGTGGCGGGATCTACGTGTGAAGCGGAATACATAGCTGCTTCAGAAGCAGCAAATGAAGGAGTCTGGATGAAGGAGTTCATATCCGATCTAGGTGTAATACCTAGTGCATCGGGTCCAATGAAAATCTTTTGTGACACCACTGGAGCAATAGCCTTGGCGAAGGAATCCATGTTTCACAAGAGAACAAAGCACATCAAAAGATGCTTCAATTCCATCCGCGATCTAGTCCAGGAGGGAGACATAGAGATTTGCAAGATACATACGGATCTGAATGTTGTAGACCCGTTTACTAAGCCTCTTCCACGGGCAAAACATGATCAGCACCAAGACTCCATGGGTGTTAGGATCATTACTTTGTAATCTAGATTATTGACTCTAGTTCAAGTGGGAGACTGAAGGAAATATGCCCTAGAGGCAATAATAAAAATGTTATTTGTATTTCCTTATATCATGATAAATGTCTTTTATTCATGCTAGAATTATATTAACTGGAAACTTAGTACATGTGTGAATACATAGACAAAAAAGTATGTCCCTAGTATGCCTCTACTAGACTAGCTCATTGATCAAAGATTGTTATGTTTCCTAGCCATAGACATGAGTTGTCATTTGATAAACGGGATCACATCATTAGGAGAATGATGTGATGGACAAGACCCATCCGTTAGATTAGCACTATGATCGTTTAGTTTTACTGCTATTGCTTTCTTCATGACTTATACATGTTCCTATGACTATGGGATTATGCAACTCCCGAATACCGGAGGAACACCTTGTGTGCTATCAAACATCACAACTAACTGGGTGATCATAAATATGCTCTACAGGTGTCTCCGAAAGTGTTCGTGGTGTTGGCATAGATAAAGAATAGGTTTTTTCACTCCGAGTGTCGGAGAGGTATCTCTGGGCCCTCTCGGTAATACACATAAAAATAAACCTTGCAAGCAAATGACTAATGAGTTAGTCACGAGATGATGTATTACGGAACGAGTAAAGAGACTTGCCGGTAACGAGATTGAACTAGGTATTGAGATACCGACGATCGAATCTCGGGCAAGTAACATACCGATGACAAAGGGAACAACGTATGTTGTTATGCGGTTTGACCGATAAAGATCTTCGTAGAATATGTAGGAGCCAATATGAGCATCCAGGTTCCGCTATTGGTTATTGACCGGAGATGAGTCTCGGTCATGTCTACATAGTTCTCGAACCCGTAGGGTCCGCACGCTTAACGTTTGATGACGATCGATATTATGAGTTTATGAGTTTTGATGTACCTAAGGTAGTTCGGAGTCCCGGATAAGATCACAGACATGACGAGGAGTCTAGAAATGTCCGAGACGTAAAAATTGATATATTGGAAGACTATATTCGGACATCGGAAGTGTTCTGGAAAGTTTCAGAATTTACAGGAGTGCCGGGGGGGGGGGGGGGTTATCGGAACCCCCGGGGGAAAGTTGGGCCCTAGTGGGCCTTAGGGAAGAAAGAGGGCAGCAACCAGGAGGTGGTGCGCCCCCTCCCAAGGGGTAGTCCGAATTGGACTAGGGGAGGGGGGCGCGGCCCCTCTTTCCCTCTCCTTCTCTCCCTCTCTTTCCTTTCCCCCTTCTCGCTCTTGGTGATTCCTACTAGGAATATGATTGCAATCCTATTCCTAGTAGGATTGCTCCTCCTAGGCGCACCAATAGGGGCCGGCCGGCCTCCCCCTTGCTCCTTTATATACGGGGGCAGGGGGCACCATAGAAGACACAAGTTGATCTCTCCATCCGTGTGCGGTGCCCCCCTCCACAGAAACACACCTCGGTCATACTGTTGCAGTGCTTAGGCGAAGCCCTGCGCCGGTAACTTCATCATATCCGTCACCACGCCGTCTTGCTGACAAAACTCTCCCGTGAAGCTCAACTGGATCAAGATCTCGTGGGACGTCATCATGTTGAACGTGTGTTGAACGCGGATGTGCCGTACGTTCGGTGCTTGATCAGTTGAATCGCGAAGAAGTTCGACTACATCAACGGCGTCACTTGACGCTTTCGCTTTCGGTCTACGAGGATACGTAGACACACTCTCCCCTCTCGTTGCTATGCATCTGGTAGATAGATCTTGCATGATCGTAGAAAATTTTTAAAATACTATGTTCCCTAACAAAATGGTCGAGGAAGGTGTTGAACTGAGTCTCGTCTTTGTCATTCCTGTACTGAATCCATGTTGAGAGGATACGTACATGATACCTAGCAGCAACCGTGCCTCTGATACTAACTTGGCTGACTCTGTAGCATCACGTGTCCTTTTTAAACCTGCCTCAAAACGGATCTCCATTCTTCCTCCTCTAGATTTAGTTAACCTATCGAGCATTATCCCTGATGTTTGTTTCCTGTTGCGCCTAGGTGCTAGTCCAACAACAAACATAGGAAGTGTTAGTGTACATCAGACTGTGAAACTACATATAAACAAGCATGCAACTGTAACTTGACTACAACAACTACCTTCTTGCTGTTGAGGCTCACAAAGTTCATATGATCTTGCCAACTCATCTTGAGTCAAGAGAGCTTCGGAAATAGTGTCAGGTGGCAAGGGAGCTTGGGAACGTCCTGCTAGCTGAGTTAACCAACGAGTAAATCGTGTAGCCGGTGGTACCATGGAAGGTGTTGCAACAAGTAGGGTTGTCTCTGCTTGTTTGGTGGTAGCTATTTGTTTCTGTTTGGCTTGTTCTGTAGCTCGTGTAGCACGGGGCACCCTGTTGGTACAATTTTCCGCTGGACTTTGACCTTCTATTGCACCATCAGTACCAGCAGAATCTGCAGGATTGTTCCGTTTCCGTTTCCCTGTCGTTCTGTCTTGCTTCCTCTTGCTCTGTGCCATGTTAAGTCAAGCCAACAAGAAAAACGAATATCAATTTAGTTCTTCAGAACAAATGTACTTTGATGTAAGAACATGGTGTGATAGACAGATATTGTATGTTCTAGAAACAGGAACACATGTCTTAGTCACAAGTATAATGTGTAAAGTAAGCAGATGAAATTCAACAAAATTAGAAGTAATACAAGCTAGACATCATACATAACATGCAACCACATATAACAATGCCAAGTTAGAGGGAGCACCTGTGATGGTGCACTAGGGGAGACATGCTCATCACCAACACATCTACGTTGAGTGTCTATGCATGTGTTGTCTTGGAAATCATCTTGGGGGGATGGAGGAGTAGAATCTATAGAGGCCCTCCATTTGGAAGGAGCACCTTCATCCGCTGCCTTGCAAAATTCCTTCTGTTTTATTGATTTTGAATTGTCAAGTAAAACCGACAAGAAAAAGCAATAGAATTCACTCTTCGGAACTCATTCGTGCATGATACTGACAATCACTACTTTGATGTAAGGCAAACACATGATTCCAGGATGGAATAATACGAAAAACAGAACGACATGGCATATTCACAACTGTTTGTGTAAACTAAGCAGAAACCATTTCACCAAATAAGAAGCAATGCAAGCTAGACACCACGTGAACGATGCAACCAATATGACTCTGCCAAGTTAAAAGTGTCCCATCATAAATGGCATTTCAACAAATTAGAAACAGCGCATGCTATAAATCATATCAAAGATGCAACTAATATCACACTGCATATACTGAAGGTGTCTCATCATATTGATTTATGCGGGATACAAAAAAACAATAGTTTTATGTGAGGACATGCTTAATAGACAGATGTACTATGTACTAAATACAGGAAGTCATGTCACATTAACAGGTATAATGTATAAGCTAAGAAGAATAGCACATGCAGTTTAACCAGATTGGAAAAATTACAATCTAGACACCATATGCAACATGCAACCACATATCACGCTACCAAGTTAGAGCAAGCACCTGCGATGCTAGTGTAGGGAAAATGCAGTAATCAACTACAAAGCTAGGTTCACTATCTTCATCTAGCCTTGCTGTTTCTTGAGAATCATGTCGGGAGGCTGACGCTGCATTCCTTAAATGAGGAGTAATCGACTTGCCAGACTGCCTCATCATAAGTGATTGATGAGGGATACACAAGAACATTAGTTTGATGTAAGAACATGGTTAATACACAGATGTACTAGTATGTACCAAAAACAGAAAGGCCTGGCATATTTAAAGGTATAATGTGTAAGCTAAGCAGATGCAATTTAACCAAATTGGAAGCAATACAAGCTAGACATCCGGCTGGAGTGGTGAGCATGATCATCTAGGACCTGAGAGCCTGGTGGGAGGCGGGCTGCTTCGCCACCATCGCGGCTTTTTAGTTGGCTTCCAGGTGATGCCTCTCTTTGCTGGGCTTGTGCTACCTCTTGAGCTTGCGTTGTATTCCCTCGAAGAGGAAAGGGAGATGCAGCACAGTAGCATAAGTATTTCCCTCAGTTTTTGAGAACCAAGGTATCAATCCAGTAGGATACCACGCGCGAGTCCCTCGCACCTGCACAAACAAATAAGAACTTCGCAGCCAACGCGATAAGGGGTTGTCAATCCCTTTATGGTCACTTACGAGAGTGAGATCTGATAGTTAAATTTTTGGTATTTTTGGTTTAATAAAACAGAAAATAAAAGCGAGAAAAGTATAGTAGATGTAGATTGATATGTTGAGAATAGACCCGGGGGCCATAGTTTTCTCTAGTGGCTTCTATCATGATAGCGATATTCTACGGCGGGTAAATGAATTACTGTCGAGCAATTGATAGAAAAACGAATAATTATGAGACTGTCTAGGCATGATCATTGTATATAGGCATCACATCCGAGACAAGTAGACCGAAACGATTCTGCATCTACTACTATTACTCCACACATCGACCGCTATCGAGCATGCATCTAGTGTATTGAGTTCATACGAACAGAGTAACACCTTAAGCAAGATGACATGATGTAGAGGGATAAACTCAAGCAATATGATGCAAACCCCATCTTTTTATCCTCGATGGCAACAATAAAATACGTGCCTTGCTGCCCCTACTGTCGCTGGGAAAGGACACCGCAAGATTGAATCCAAAGCCAAGCACTTCTCCCATTGCAAGAACTATAGATCTAGTAGGCCAAGCCAAACAAATAATTCGAAGAGACTTGCAAGGATATTATGAGCACACATAAAAAGTTCAGAGAAGAACCAAATATCTTTCATAGATAACCTTGATCATCAACTCACAATTCATCGGATCTTGACAAACACACCGCAAAAAGAGATTACATCGAATAGATCTCCTCGAAGACCGAGGAGAACTTTGTATTGAGATCCAGAGAGAGAGAAGAAACCATCTAGATACTAGTTATGGACCCGAAGGTCTGAGGTAAACTACTCACAACTCATGGTGAGGGCGATGATGATGAAGGCCTCCGTGATGGATCCCCCTCCCGGAACAGGCTCCAAGATGGGATCTCCACGGGAACAGAAGCAACGGTGGTGGAATTAGGGTTTTCTCTCTGCGTATGGAGTTTCTGGGGTACATAGGTATATATAGGAAGAAGGAGGGAAACGGGGGCCGTGTGGGCCAGCCTCGAGGTAGGGGGGCACGCCCTGGGAAGGGGGGCGCGACCCACACCCTCGAGGGCTGGCCCTTCATCCACTGACTTGGTCCCGAAGATTCCCGAGCGTGATTTCCTCCAAAAATATCTCTCGCGAAGGTTTCATTCCGTTTGATATTCCTTTTCTGCAAAACCCTGAAATAGGCAAAAAAAAGCAACAATCTGGACTCGGCCTTTGGGTTAATAGGTTAGTCCCAAAAATGATATAAAAGTGAATGATAAAGCCCATTAAACATCCAAGACTTCATAAATAATAGCATGGAACAATAAAAAATTATAGATGCATTGGAGACGTATCAAGCATCCCGAAGCTTAATTACTGCTCGTCCTCGAGTAGGTAAATGATAAAGAAAGAATTTTTGATGTGGAATGCTAACCAATATAGTTTTTCAATGTAATTCTCTTAATTGTGGAATGAATGTTCAGATCTGAAGGATTCGAGATAAAAGTCTATATTGACATAAGAAATAACAATACTTCAAGCAATACTAACAAAGCAATCATGTCTTCTCAAAGTACCATCGCTAAAGGAAGTTATCCCTACAAAATCATATGGTCTGGTTATGCTCCCTCTTCATCATGCAAAATATTCATATTATGCACAACACTGATTTCGCCCAAGCACTTGTTTTTATAATCTATTCTTTTCAAACCTTTCAACTTTCACGCAATACATGAGCGTGAGCCATGGATATAGCAATATGGGTGGAATAGAGGTGGTTGTGGAGAAGACAAAAAGGAGGAAGATAGTCTCACATCGACTAGGTGTATCAACGGGTTATGGAGATGCCCATCAATAGATATCAATGTGAGTGAGTAGGGATTGCCATGAAACGGATGCACTAGAGCTAAATATGAATGAAATCTCAACAAAAGAAACTAGTGAGTGTGCATCCAACTTGCTTGCTCACGAAGACCTAGGGTTTTGAGGAAGCCCATCGTTGGAATATACAAGCCAAGTTCTATAACGAAAATTCCCACTAGTATATGAAAGTGACTAATCATGACACTCTCTATAATGAAGATCGTGGTGCTACTTTGAATCACAAGTGTGGAAAAAGATAGTAGCAAGTGTCCCTTCTCTCTTTTCTCTCATTTTTTATTTGCCCCTCTCTATTTTTTTGGGGCCTTCTCTTTTTTTATTGGCCTTTCCTCACACGGGACAATGCTCTAATAATGATGATCATCACACTTTTTGTTACAACTTGAAATTACAACTCGATACTACAACAAGTATGACTCTACATGAATGCCTCCGGCGTTGTACCGGCATAAGCAATGAATCATGTGTGACATGTATGAAAAATTATGCATGGTGGCTTTTCCAAAACTACAATGTCAACTACATGATCATGCATGGCACTATGACAATATGATGCGTGTCATATGAACGGAATGGTGGAAAGTTGCATGGCAATATATCTCGGAATGGCTATGGAAATGCCATGATAGGTAGGTATGGTGGCTGTTTTGAGAAACAATATGGTGGCTGTTTTGAGGAAGGATATATAGTGGGTTTATGGTACCGGCGAAAGTTGCGTGGTACAAGAGAGGCTAGCAATGGTGGAAAGGTGAGAGTGTGTATAATCCATGGACTCAACATTAGTCATAAGAACTCATATACTTATTGCAAAAATCTACGAGTCATCAAAAACAAAGTAATCAACGCATGCTCCTAGGAGGGAGGTTGGTAGGAGTTAACCATCGCGCGCCCCCGACCTCCACACAAAGGTTGGCACTCTACAAATACCTCATGCTCTAGCTTCGTCACATAGTGGTTCACCATACGTGCATGATACGGGAATAACTAACCTCAACACAAGTATTCTTCAATTTCATAATAACTCCACTAGCATGACTCTAATATCACTATCCTCATGTCTCAAAACAATTATCAAGCATCCAACATCTCATTCTATTCAATGCACTTGGTGTGAAAATTTTACTACATTGACATTGGATGTTTATCATGTGAAGACTAGTTTCTTTAGCCTAAACACATTACCATGCTGTTTTAATAGACTCTCAAATATATATAAGTGAAGCATGAGAGTTCAACAATTTCAACAAAATATAACCACCGCCATGCTCTAAAAGATATAAGTGAAGCATAAGAGCAAAAACTATTCAACTCAAAAGATATAAGTGAAGCACATAGAGTGTTCTAATAATTTCTAGGCCATATCTAACTCTCTCAAATAGGTGTGTACAGAAAGGATGATTGTGGCAAACTAACAAGCAAAGAATCAAATTATACAAGATGCTCCAAGCAAAACAGATAGCATGTTGCGAATAAAAATATAACTCCAAGTATAGTTACCGATGGATGAAGACGAAAGAGAGGATGCCTTCCCGGGGCATCCCCAAGCTTAGGATTTTGATTATCTTCATTTTACTTGGGGTGCCATGGGCATCCCCAATCTTGGGCCTTTGCTATTCCTTGTTCCATAGTCCATCAAAGCAATACTCAAAACTTGAAAACTTCACAACACAAAACTTAGACAAAAATTCTCGTGAGCTCCGTTAGTAAGAGAAAGCAAACCAGCACTCAAAGTTACAGCAAGGAATTCATACTTTGTTTATATTGGTGTTGAACCTACTGTCCTCCAACTTCTATATGGTTCATATCCTCCAATATTACTCATAGATGCATCGGAATAAGCAAACAACACACGAGAAACAGAATCTGTCAAGAACAGAATAGTCTTTAGTAATCTGCTGGGTTCGCCTACTTCTGAAACTACAAAAACTTCAAACTAAATTGGTAAATTTGCGCAATTTGTCTACCAATCAGCAGCAAAAAGAATCAACTAAAAAGCACGCTCCAGTAAAATCTGAAGACTACTTTAGCCAGCGCTAACGATTCTGTTTTTTCATAGCAAGATCGTATAAACTTCACACAAGTCCTACCAAAGGTTCTACTTGGCACAAACACTAAACAAAATATGAAAACACATCTAATCAGAGGCTAGATGCAAAATTTATTCCCTAACAGCAACAAAAGCAAAAAACATAAAATTGGGTTGCCTCCCAACAAGCGCTATCGTTTTACGCCCCTAGCTAGGCACGAAACAAGATAAATCTTGGTATTGACATCCTTGAAAGGCAATCCATAAGTGGCTCTCATGATAGATTCATATGGTAATTTGATTTTATTTCTAGGAAAGTGTTTCATGCCTTTCCTTAACAGAAATTGTAATCTAATATTTCCTTCCTTCATATCAATAATTGCACCAATCGTTCTAAGGAAAGGTCTACCAAGAATAATAGGACATGAATGATTGCAATCTATATCAAGAACAATGAAATCTACGGGCACATAATTCCTATTGGCAACAATAAGAACATCATTAATTCTTCCCATAGGTTTCTTAATAGTGGAATCCACAAGATGCAAATTTAAAGAACAGTCATCAAGCTCATGGAACCCTAGCAAATCACACAAAGTTTTTGGGATAGGGGAGACACTTGCACCCAAATCACACAAATCATAGCATTCATGATCTTTTATTTTTATTTTTATAGTAGGTTCCCATTCATCATAAAGCTTACTAGGTATAGAAACTTCCAACTCAAAGTTTTCTTCATAAGATTGCATCAAAGCATCAACTATATGTTTAGTGAAAGCTTTATTATGACTATGAGTATGCGGAGAATTTAGAACGGATTGCAACAAAGAAATACAATCAATCAAAGAGCAATTTTCATAATTGAATCCCTTGAAATCGAAAGTAGTGGGTTCATCACTATGCAAAGTTTTAATCTCTTCAATCCCACTTTTAGCAATTTTGGCATCAAGATCTAAAAACGCCGAATTATTGGGACACCTTAAAGCAGAATCACCTCCAATCCTATTCTCATCAAGATTAATACTAGAAAACAAGGATCTAATAGGAGACACATCAATAACTTTCAAATCTTCATCTTTATTTTCATGATAACTAGAAGAACACGATTTAACATAATCTTCTCTTTTAGCACGCATTCTAGCGGTTCTTTCTTTGCATTCATCGATGGAAATTCTCATGGCTCTGAGAAACTCATTGATATCATGCTTAGGTGGGATAGATCTAAGTTTCAAAGAGTCAACATCAAGAGTAATTCTATCTACACTTCTAGCCAATTCATCAACTTTAAGCAATTTCTCTTCAAGCACAGCATTAAAGTTCTTTGCGAGATCATAAACTCCTTAACACTAGTTTCAAATTCAGAAGGCATCTTTCCATAAGAGTTGTTGTAGGAATTACCAAAATTATTAGAGGAATTACTAAGAAAAGGCCTAGGATTAAAATTACCTCTATAAGCATTGTTACCAAAATTATTCCTACCAACAAAATTCACATCCAAAGATTCATTGTTATTCTCAATCAAAGTGGACAAAGGCATATCATTAGGATCAGAAGAAGCACTCTTAGCAGCAAACAATTTCAGAAGTTCATCCATCTTTCCACTCAAAACACTAATTTCTTCGATAGCATGCACTTTTTTACTAGTAGATCTTTCAGTGTGCCATTGAGAATAATTAACCATAATATTATCTAGGAGTTTGGTAGCTTCTCCTAAGGTAGTTTCCATGAAAGTGCCTCCGGCGGCCGAATCTAAAAGATTTCTAGAAGCAAAATTCAAGCCGGCATAAAAGTTCTGAATAATCATCCATAGATTCAAACCATGTGTAGGGCAATTACATATCATTAATTTCATTCTCTCCCAAGCTTGTGCAACATGCTCATGATCTAGTTGCTTAAAATTCATAATATCGTTTCTAAGAGAGATGATCTTAGCAGGAGGGAAATACTTAGAGATAAAAGCATCTTTCCACTTATTCCACGAATCAATACTATTTCTAGGCAAACAGGAGAACCAAGTTTTAGCACGATCTCTAAGTGAAAACGCAAATAAATTCAATTTAACAATATCGTTATATGTATCCCTTTTCTTTTGCATATCACACAAATCAACAAAGTTGTTTGGATGGGTAGCGGCATCTTCACTAGGAAGTCGGAGAATTGATCTTTCATGACAAGATTCAACAAAGCAGCATTGATCTCACAAGATTCAATATCGGTAATAGGAGCAATCGGGGTGCTAATAAAATCATTGTTATTCGTATTGGAGAAGTCACACAATTTGGTATTGTTCTGAGCCATAGTGACAAGCAAGAAATCCAACACACACAAGCAAACAAGAAGCAAGCGAACAAAAAATACACGGCGGAAGAAGGGCAAATAAAACAGCAAAGGTGAAGTGGGGGAGAGGAAAACGAGAGGCAAATAAATGTAATGCGAAAGATAAGGGTTTGTGATAGGTACTTGGTATATGACTTTTTCGTAAGCCTCCCCGACAACGGCGCCAGAAATTCTTCTTGCTACCTCTTGAGCTTGCGTTGTATTCCCTCGAAGAGGAAAGGGAGATGCAGCACAGTAGCGTAAGTATTTCCCTCAGTTTTTGAGAACCAAGGTATCAATCCAGTACGAGACCACGCGCGAGTCCCTCGCACCTGCACAAACAAATAAGAACTTTGCAGCCAACGCGATAAGGGGTTGTCAATCCCTTTACGGTCACTTACGAGAGTGAGATTTGATAGAGATGATAGTTATATTTTTGGTATTTTTGGTTTAATAAAACAGCAAATAAAAGCGAGAAAAGAAAAGTAGATGTAGATTGATATGTTGAGAATTGACCCGGGGGCATAGTTTTCTCTAGTGGCTTCTCTCAAGATAGCGATATTCTACGACGGGTAAACGAATTACTGTCGAGCAATTGATAGAAAAGCGAATAATTATGAGACTATCTAGGCATGATCATTGTATATAGGCATCACGTCCGAGACAAGTAGACCGAAACGATTCTGCATCTACTACTATTACTCCAGACATCGACCGCTATCCAGCATGCATCTAGTGTATTGAGTTCATACAAACAGAGTAACGCCTTAAGCAAGATGACATGATGTAGAGGGATAAACTCAAGCAATATGATGAAAACCCCATCTTTTTATCCTCGATGGCAACAATACAATACGTGCCTTGCTGCCCCTACTGTCACTCGGAAAGAACACCGCAAGATTGAACCCAAAGCCAAGCACTTCTCCCATTGCAAGAACTATAGATCTAGTAGGCCAAACCAGACCAATAATTCGAAGAGACTTGCAAGGATATTATGAGCACACATAAAAAGTTCAGAGAAGAACCAAATATCTTTCATAGATAACCTTGATCATAAACTCACAATTCATCGGATCTCGACAAACACACCGCAAAAAGAGATTACATCGAATATATCTCCTCGAAGACTGAGGAGAACTTTGTATTGAGATCCAGAGAGAGAGAAGAAGCCATCTAGATACTAGCTATGGACCCGAAGGTCTGAGGTAAACTACTCACAACTCATGGTGAGGGCGATGATGATGATGATGAAGGCCTCCGTGATGGATCCCCCTCCCGGAACAGGCTCCAAGATGGGATCTCCACGGGAACAGAAGCTACAACGGTGGAATTAGGGTTTTCTCTCTACGTATGGAGTTTCTGGGGTACATAGGTATATATAGGAAGGAGGAGGGCACCGGGGGCCGTGTGGGCCAGCCTCGAGGCAGGGGGGCGCGCCCTGGGAAGGGGGGCGCGCCCCCACCCTCGAGGGCTGGCCCTTCGACCCTCACTTGGTCCCGAAGATTCCCGAGCGTGATTTCCTCCAAAAATATCTCTCGCGAAGGTTTCATTCCGTTTGGACTCCGGTTGATATTCCTTTTCTGCAAAACCCAGAAATAGGAAAAAACAACAATCTAGACTGGGCCTTTGGGTTAGTAGGTTAGTCCCAAAAATGATATAAAAGTGAATGATAAAGCCCATTAAACATCCAAGACTTCATAAATAATAACATGGAACAATGAAAAATTATAGATACATTGGAGACGTATCAGCTTGTCACTGGCTCGGCCAGTGCCCTGACTAGCTATTTGTCTTCTGGTGCTCACGGGATGGTGGTTCATGTAAAAATATCTTTCCTTATCTTAATAAAGACCGACTTCGGCCTTTCGAATACAAGCTAGACACCATATGGAACATGCAACCACATACGACACCGTGAAGTTAAAGCAAGTACCTGGGATGGTGGTTCATTGCGAGCGAGGTCATCAACTTCAGAGCTACGTTTACCGTCTCCATCTCCTAACACTGCACATTTTATAAGGCTGAAACGTGTTTGGCCTATCCGCCTATGACGCTGGAGCGACTTCTCTCTTTTCTTTTTTGCTTCTCTCATAGCAGCAGAGTCTGAAATACCCTTGCATAAAAACATAATAGTGAGAGTATGGGTGAAGTGTGTGCAGAACTAGTGCAATGTAAAAGTAGCAGATAGCAGGTGGCTGAAAAATAAATGACATGAGACATATGATAGCTCTACAACATTGCATGGCAAACAAAATTAGATTTTACTCTGTATGATTTTGTAATATATGAGCACAAGAAATGCAGGTACTCCTGCAGCACACCACCACATGTGGTCATATCAAGCTAACAGTCGACTAAAAAGATAGGTCAGTCGATTTTTTTAATGAACCATCCGATCTATAAGGAACGGGCAGATGGCCTTCGTCTACCTCCCGCCAGTCACTGTTGACGATCTTTCTCGAACAGCCAGCGACCACCCGCCCAGACCCCTGCCTCCGCCGCCCCGCCCTCCTCTCGACCTCACACCACCGCCGTGCTTGGCAACGCACCCAGGCGATCCCTTTAATCCCGGCCGACCTCCAGATCGGGCGCCAGTAGCTCTAGGCCCCACACGCCCCTAAGATAAACACCGAGGCACTGCTTCCCAGCGTAATAGGCGGACTAGCGCCTGTTACGCCGGGGAATGCTTTCGTTAATTGGGAATCAACTGACCAGGAATTGAAATTCAGGGGGGTGACGGACCTCTAGCTAAGGTGAAATAGTATATGAGGAGAAACCTTGTGCATCGCGAGTTACTAGGAACATCTAGTATCTAGAAGAAGCGGTCAACTAGTGTCTTCTGTGGGATGAATACCGTGCAAGCAGACACGTAAGATTTGCACGAATAAGGGAAGAGGAGTACCATTTTCTGTTGCCGGTGTGGTCGCCTCCACATGTCGCACCGATCTTCTTCTTTTCGTCGGGGAAAGCGATGTTCTGGAGGAGGTTGCAGGCTTGGACGAACCATGGCCAAATTTTTGACTGTGTTGCCGTGGCCGTATGTCGGCGGAGGGCAAGCAGATCCGAGGCGGCGAAGGACGGCGTAGCAGGAACAACTCCGGTGCGGTGGAGGGTGGCGAAGTTGGAGCGGTAGCGGTGAGGTGCAGGTCGGCGTGGTTGAACTGGCTCGGGTACGGACGGCTCGGCCTCGACTTCAACTACTAGCTGTGGAGGGCGTTGCGGTTGAGGTTGTGGTGGACGACGACGTCGGGGTATTGGCTCTAGCGTGATGGAGGAGGGCGGCGGTTGATGGGTGGAATGGGGTGGCGGACGGATGACGTCGGGATTTCGCGGCTGGTGGAGAGATAGTTTTCAAGCCCACGGAGTACGAATGGGGAATTGGACGGGTGGAAGGGGGAGGGGGAGAACCATGTTTCGGGTCTAGGACCCGCTTGTTTTTGGCTTTTTGAACAGAAGATGGGATGTGCTTGTTTGAAATTTGGGGAAAGTACAAACTTTGCCCCCTCTCGGACCTACTGCGGGTCGGGGGTAGGATGGTAATCCCAGGTGTCCCAAATAGTGGGCGGGAGCGATTTCGGCCGCACGCATGTGTGCTTAGGCGGCCATTGTGTATGAATGTTTTTCGGAGGCGGTTGCGTGGCGCCTAGATGAAGCTACAAACCTACCCCGGTTTAGACCTTTGGACGTCGGGCCGATAGGTTTCACGGGTCGGAGTTATTAGAAAAGTACTTTCCTTGTACTACCAAACATTGGTCTCATGTGGTTTCGGGCGAGTAGAGGCTCTTTTGGCGCTTCGTTCGAAATTTTGAAACACAAGCATTCGCGTTTAGAGTACTCTTGAACATTAAGGATTGACCTAAATAGACAACGTTAAATTTGACCTTGTATGTTTGAAAACCTCATTAAATTGTCCGCTTCTTTTTGAAATTTTGACACTTGAAAATCCTATAACTACGATTATTTTGGAATGGAGGAGCTAAATTAGAATCTATTTTGTACACGACTACATATGCTATGATGTACAAAATCATAGCAAAGATTGGTGCCCTCATAATTTAGGTATGATTTACAAATGCCATGATATCAAATTCAAATAATTGAATGGACTTCATGTTGAATTCGATTTTTTAAACCACCTTATGTTCATTGTGTAACTTTCGTATGTATAATGTGCTTTACACACACAACATGAACTATACTCACATTTATATTTGATTGCTAAAGCGATGCATTGTCTGGAGTTCAAAATACTAACTATGTGGATCAATTGTGTCGAATAATAACATAGACATGCTCAAATTCGATAGAATCTAGATGTCTGATGGATCAATGACCGTTCCTTACATGAATTGCAAATATCATGATCCCATCCTAATATTTGGATACAATTTATATCTTTAATCAATGTGTACAATAGTCTTGTACGTGTAGTTTCACTCTCCATCGGTGGTCTCTCACACATGCTCACACACTCTCTCCCGAGGTGTCTTTCTCGCATACATGCTCTAGATATAACCCTGCCTCCCTCTCGTAACCATTTACGACTGTTTTCACTAACCTTTATCACAAGCACTCGCCCTCTCGCAAGCATACACACGCACAATCCCCATCGACCCTTTCTATATACATAGACCTGCCTACGTGTCTCCTGTATGCATATTATCTTTAGGCATGTCTCTCACTCATTGTCTCACACCTCTCTTCCTAATCGACGAGTATAATTCTAGCAGAGCATTCTGTAGGATGCGCCTTAAAGTTAGGTTGGATGAGTAGTAATATCAGAGATAAATGGGTTACCTTAGTCTGAGAACTTAGGGTTACAAAACCTATCCAGCTTTGCCAATGGACATAGAGTCCTTCACAATTATGCTATATTTGTCTTGTACGACTAGTCATCAATGGGTCTCCCTAAATGCGTCACGGGCCGACCAATGTGGCGCAGGACGGAACCAAACGAAGGGCCTCACCTCGACCCAACAGACCTCACGCAGTGACACACCCTCTGCCCCCACGTCTCGTTATCTTCTCACACCCACACATACCAACATAGACACCACACACAAAAAATATGCTCCTGGTGCCTCTATCCACTCCCCCCTTGCATATACACACTCAAGGGAATCTCTCTCCGTGACATCATATTCATCTCTCTCTCTAGACCACTCTCATTTCTCGTGCTATCTCTCCCACGCCCTCCTGCCGTCCCCTCTATCCATGCCTCTCTCGAATACGTAATACACAAACATACCTCTCTAGGCCCTGCCAAATCCATCAACTACACATTCACATATGTTACATCACATACCCCATTGATCTAAAAAGCCCTCTCTTCACGTCTATTTCGCATACAATATTCCTTTTGAATAAAGTGTGGCCAAAAAATATTTTAGAATTTCTACATATATACAACATTGCAAAGTTATATGGAGGAGTATGAACGCTTGCATTGCATGGTGCCCACAATGATATTTATTCCGCACTGTGAATTTGTATATTTTTATACTATATATAAAGTTAGTCATAATAAAGAGAAACGAAGAGCATCTCTCTCCATCGCATACCCCCCTCTACGCCCCTTTCACGTACACACACAAACTATCTCCAGGTCCTCTAAAAGTAAGCCCCCAGGACATTCACGCATGTTTCATCTTTCTCTCGCGATATATACAGTGACGATCATTGTATTTGAAGAAAAAGCATGATACGTACGTTGGACTTCATAATCCACTCATTACGGTCACCATTTACGTTTTGTGGTTATTATACAGTCACGAGCTCACCGTACAACTCTGTATTTTCTCAAGACACGACTAGTTGACTAGTTAAACGCTCCATGTGGCACCTCTAGTGTTGGATCACATTATCTCACTACCATCGGGCCCACCTGTCGGCTTGTATCTACTCTACATCTACACTCTTATAAAATACTAGCAAGATGCCCATGCGTTGCACGGAATATCAAGATGCATTTGTATGAGTAGTTTATCTTGTGGGAGAAAAGGATGAACATGGGAAGGCCTTATTTGCAAGTGTGGAGTGGGGTGTGGGTATCTTTTTGCAAAATTGCCATAGTTTCCTTCCTATCTGTCAGATATAGATCGGACGGCCTATATTGCAGGATGGCAGGCACACGATCATCACCGACTATGATTTCTATAAGAGTAGGGATAAAATACACTCTTATAAAAAACAGAGTTGGTGATGATAGTGTGCCTGTCATCTAGGCCGTCCGATTTATATCTGACGGATAGGAAAGAAACTATGACAATTTTGCAAGAAGTTACCCACACACCTCTCCACATTTGCAAATAAGGCCTTCCCTCGTTCATCCTTTTCTCTCAATAGATAAACTAGTCATACAAATGCTTCTTGATGTTACGTGCAATGCACGGGCATCTTGCTAGTAAGAATGAAAACAAACGACAAAAAATATTGGACAGTGGTTCGAAGTCATGACCGCGGGCACAACGGACAAGGTGGCCTTGTATTGGTATGATGAGCCGTCTGTTTTAACACACATGAGCTGGTGTGGTGATTATACACACACGCACGCATGCACACGAACTACATGCACGCAACATTCACACGAACACATGCACCCACGCACGCACGCAACACTCACACATACACACGCAGCCACGCACGCACGCAACACTCACACGCACACACGCACGCACGCATGCACACACCAGTACACCACACGACCAACACACACTCTCACGCTCAAGTGCTCAACCTACACGTGCATGCGCACACATCAGGCCGTGACAGACACATATACAACCAGGTGATTCCCACGCACGGGGTGGAGTCTTGTCGCGCCTGCGTAAATTTGTGTTTATCTGACCTTTTCTCTATGCGAACTGACAGGTGGGACCCACTAGGAACGTGTTCAATTTAACTAGTCAACATGGTGCCATGCAGACTATTTGGCCGGTCAACAGAGTGCAATCCGATGCCGAACCGTGAGCAAGTGATCGTATAATCACCGCAAAACGTATATAGTGACCGTAATCAACTTATTCTGAAGTTCGGTGAACATATTACGCTTTTCTCTTTGTAGGCCCTCCAAAACTACATCTCTACACGTTCTCGCATGTTACATCTAACAACTATGCAATACAGCACCACTACTACACTCTAACACAATAAATCATATGTGTTTTTAGTTTTACTAGATATCATATTGTTACTTAATTATTCAGTTTGCATACATTAAAATTTCCTTTTTAATGTATGGCCGGTATCATATACCGCGCGGGAAAAATCCCGCCCTTTCATGTTTAATCGGGTTTGCATCGATGGATCGTGCAGAACAGCAAAACTATAATACTATATACAGTACAAGTGACAGTTCACTGGGCCGTCGTGTCGTGTACTCCTCCGTCGTAAGAGTGGAGCGCTCGCTTTCATATAACTTCTAGTCCCTTTCGCCGACATGTGGGGCATCAAGCTACCGGGTCCACGTGCCATACCGAAATACAGTTCAGAGCAGCCGGGTGAAGCACCCAGTCATGGCGCCGGCGTAGTAATGAGCAATGAGGCGTCAAATCACAAAGCTAGACCTTTCCCACAGTTAAGTTGTAGGGACGAAGTAATAATGCTAAAAAAGAAGAAGTTGGAGGGACGAAGCAGCCATCATTTCACTCGTTGCTGAATCCGCTTCTCCCTCATCTTCTTCAAGTCAACCACGTGTTGCTTCTGCCGTTGTTCTGCCTCATGTGGGAAGCGGATCGGCTTGGTGAAGCACTAACACGTGGGACCGCATGTTAGGAAACCGCTAGGACAACGTCCTCTAAAAATAAGAAACCTCCCCCGCCATCCGCGCGGCAAAATCACCTCCTTTTTACTAATCTTGATTCTATAATTTTTTAGATCAATGTAATTGAGATTTGTATAGATAGAACACATGAGCAAAACCAAGTGGTACGGTTATGTGACGCCCGAAGACCGACGTCCCAGAAGATTCCAGAAGATTCCAGACGTTCCGGGTTCTTCCGTGTGTGTCATTGTGCTTGTGTTATTTATTTTTGCATTGCATCGTGTCATCATGCCATCATGTCATTATTTTTTGCATCTCAACTTAAATAAATCGTGTGGACCTTCGGTCCATTTAAATCGAGGGAATGCACATGGTGTTTTCTCTTTATAACATATCCTCCCAATATTTAGGGAGCTATATAAATAAATATTCCAATTGTTTGGAATTAACCCGCACACACTTGCAATATTCTCAGGCCTATTCCATCTCAAGTTTGACTTCAAAACCTTTGCCAACAACTCATATCTCTTCTTTCGAGGTTCCTCCAAAAATGTGAACATTTTTGGACACTTTCAAAATCTAGCATTTGTTCAAACCTTTTGAATTAAATTCAAAGGAATTTGAATTTAATGTTCCATCTTTTATTTTCGGATCATGGCCTCTTGTCTTATTTTTTTTCGAACTCTCTCTTTTTATTTCTGCTAAAGAAATAAATAAGAGTGAGGGAGCTGAGCCCAGCAGGCCAGAGGCCCGCTGCGGCCTCCCACCAGCCAGCCTTCTAGGCCATCTCTGCCTCCAAGCCGGCCCAGTCCTCTTGGGCCTGCCAGACCAGGCTGGCCCATCCCTCTCACCCATCGTAACCCTAGCTCCCGACCGCTCGCCCCTTCTCTCCCTCCAGCGCCGTTCTCCTGATCCCATCTCTCCCCTCGATTCTCTCCCTCCTCTCGCTCCCTTGCCTCAGCACAGCGCCGCCGCCGCACTCACCCTCGCTCGCCTCCATCTCCCGATTTCCCTCGCTCGCCTCTATCTCCCTCGACCCCTCCTTCTCCTCTCGTGCGCCGCCAGAACGAACCCCCCTCCTCTTCTGCGACGGGACAGCGCCAGAGCCCCCCTCGAGCAGCTCCCCTGCACCCGCGCCTGGCCTCCCGCATCTCCACCAGGGGCTCAACTCCGATGGCCCAACGCCGCCCCCTACTGTCTCCAGTGCCGGGCCGGCCAGAAGCCGCCCCTGCCTCCGCGCCTCCGCCGCCAGGGTCGCGGCCCCGAGCGCCCGTCCTCAGGCCCCGAGCCCAGCGCCGCAGCGCGCCCTCTGTCTCCAGGGTCGCCGCCCCTGCTGCCTCCATCCCGCGCGCCAGAAGCCGCGCCTTTGTCCTCCTCCGCGCCGGCGTCGGCCCGAGCAGCCCCCGCACCTTCGTCGCCATGGCCTTGTCGCTTCCAGCAGCCTCATCGCCATGCCGCTGCCATGGTCTCGTCACCTCATGCTGCCGCCTTTTGTTTGCCCTTGTTGCGGCGTTTGGTACCTCAAGTCCGGCAAGATCGACGAGATCGAGACCGTGCCGTGTTTGTTTTGTTGCTGCTGTTGCATTTTTTCTGCACGTCCAAGTACCCCTTCGAGTTGCTGACGACCGTCAAGTTCGACTACAAGAACCAAGTACCACTACGTCACAAGAACCAAGACCGACCCCGACAAGTACCACGATGACAAGTACCCCTTCAGAGAGGTGAACGACTACGAACGGGAACAACTACACGGCGATACGTCAAGTACCACTACGATCGCGATGCAACAAGTACCTCGACACAGACCCGTGAACGACTTCGTGAACAAGTACCACTACCGACGCCCGGAGCCATCGGAACCCTCAAGTACCTCTACGGAACGTGTACGACGACCGTCGCCGACGAACCGAGTACCACTACCGTCGCCCCGTGTACAACTACGAACGAAACAACTACTTCCTCTACGACACGTGAATGACTTCTTCCTCTACGTCCCTCGACGACTCGAACCGCCCCGTGAACGTTCGTTCCGAAGGTATAACCCCGAGTCGACCCCGTGGATGATCGCTTGTGAATGTGTGTTGTATGAGATGTTTTCCTTGTTCGCGCCGTGTCCGTTGTGCCCTCTTTTGTCGCTGAACCGTGGGAACCCGGAAACCGGGAGCACCCCATTATCTTGCATGTCTCGTTCACGCCACCTTATCTTTTGCACCGGTCTCTCAACGAGTTACCGGAACCGAGATGTTGCGTTGCATCATTTTCAGATCGTTGCCGTGGCACCCTTTCCTTCCACCACGGTGGCAATACTTCATATCTCTTCATGTTAACTTTAATAAAAATTGCATAAAACTTTATCATGTCATCCGCATCATGTTAACAACATTATATGTGTTAATTGTTGTTGCTTAAAATTACTAAACATGCTCATGGGGTTTTTCTGGAATTTGTTATTGTTATTTTCCGGCCTCATTTAAAATGTCTAAATAGTGTAGTTTATTATGCTTCACCTCTTGCTATGTTAACAAACATTTAACCTTGTCTTGTAAATAAATGAGAGTCAATTAAATAATTAAAATGTGGTGTTTCGTCAATATGCAACTCGTTGCATATTGAGCTCCACTTAACTTGTAGTTGTGTTTGTGCATTTTGCCATGCCATGCATAATAAACCGGACAAGCATCATACTTGGATGTGCATCGTATGCCATGTTTATGCTTGTGTGTTTACCGTGTTGCTTGTTTCTTTCCGGTTTGCTTCTCTTGTTAGCTTCGGATTCGTTCCGGAGTTGTGACGATTCGCTCGACTGTTGCTCCGTCTACTTCATGGATCTGTTCTTCTCCCTTGCGGAATCCCAGGCAAGATGATCATACCCTTGGATACCTTTACTACCATTGCCATGCTTAGTTGTCTCGATGCTATCGTTACATGTCGCGCTACCCATCTTTTATGTCAGCCTCTCCTTGTTGCCATGAAACCACTGACCTTTGACACCTTTCCTAGCAAAACCACTGTTTGGCTATGTTACCCGCTTGCTCAGCCCCTCTTATAGCGTTGTTAGTTGCAGGTGAAGATGAAGTTCGTTCCAGGAGGGAACTTGCTGTTGTTATATCACAATATCTATAATTATTATTAACACACCTATATACTGGGCATGGGTGGAAGGCTTGGCCTTTTGCTCGGTGTTTTGATCCACTCATGCCACCTTAGGCGCCGATAAACCGGCATTATGTTCCTTGATTTTGCGTTCCTTACACGATGGGTGGATGGGGACCCCTTGACAGTTCGACTTTGAATAAAACTCCTCCAGCAAGGCCCAACATTGGTTTTAATTTGCCTCATAATAACAACTTATTTAAATAATTAAATTTGCATAGGGGGTCACGCCCTCGGGTTCTTAATTCTACATAGCAGGGGGGGCCAGTGCTGATGGTGTTGGTCCCAAACGGGGAGCCTGCGGGGCCGCCTTGGGGAAACCCGAGGTATCTGGTATAACCTGTAGCATCGCCCATCCGGTTGTGGCCTGAGACGAGATACGCGCGGCTACTATTAGGGTGTCGACACGCCGGGAGGTCTTGCTGGACTTTTTTTACCATTGTCGAAATGTCTTGTGCACCGGGATGCCGAGCCTGATCGGATTTCCCTAAGATAAGGAGTGATGATATTATATTTATCACTTCAGCTAATCGTGAGAGCTTGTGATGGGCTAAGTTGGGACACCCCTGCAGGGTTATGATCTTTCGAAAGCCGTGCCCGCGGTTATGTGGCAGATTGGAATTTGTTAATGTCCGGTTGTAGAAAACTTGACAGAGGATCCGAAGTAAAACACACAATTGTGTGAGTAACCGTGACTGTCTCTTTTCACTTTGAGAAGAGAACACGGTGGGGTTATGTTTGACTCGTATGTAGTTTAGGATCTTTGGCAATCACTTCTTTTGCGACCGTTTGCGTAGATGCTCATCTTATTCTTGTACTCGTAAGTTAGCCACCATATTATGCTTAGCCGCTGCTGCAACCTCACCACTTTACCTCTTCCTACCCACAAAGCTTTGCTAGTCTTGATACCCATGGTTATGGGATTGCTGAGTCCTCGTGGCTCACAGATACTACAACACCAGATGCAGGTTCAGCCGAGAATGAAGCAGAAGCTGGTTCAAAGCTTCACCGGGAGTTCCATGAAGAGTGTGGCCGTATGCTTGTGACGTTTTCGACGATCAGTAGTGGTTTCTACTATGATTCGATCTAGACCTGTGGTTTAACGTTATGTTTGGTATCTTGTCTTTTGGATCTTACCCTTAGATGGGCTGTGATGTTTTGAATGATGTTTTACTTATGTAATGTATTATGTGAAGTGGCGAGTGTAAGCCAACTATCTCCTTTTGCAATTTAATCCCTCTTTTACATGAGTTGTGCAAAGATACCAAACTTGAGATCATTCCAGAAAGGGCTTATATCTTTAAGTCGTGCCTCGACACGTAGGAGATATAGTCCCATCCTGGGCATTACAGGTTAAGGGCATCCAGAATGTGTAGCCAAATGTGAAAATAGATTTTGGCATTGTGGGAACCATTGTGGACGGTGTTGCCAAAGCCAAAAGGATGGAACCGAAGCTCCCTGATTGATTGATTGAAGGAAAAGAAAAATGCAATGTCTCTCCTCTTTCTCCCGTGCTTGGACGCATGTAAAGTATAGAGACAGAGTCTACTCCTTTGTCCCTTCTATCACAAATCATAAAGCAGTGAGGCGTCAAATCACAAAGCACGGGCGAAGCAACCATCATTTCACTCTTCGCTGACTCCGCTTATCCATCCTCTTCTTCGAGAAACCATCTCACCGCACTAAGCTAGACGAACGACTCTAGATCTATTGTGTACGAGTAGTACTAGTACATTTACGCATCCTTTGGTTCAATGGACTTCCTTGATGCAAATAAGGCGGTTGTCTCGGCTGGCTGGCGACACTTGCGAACGACTTACCGTGGTCTTCCTCAGTGGTGTTCTCCGTCGAACGCACTTCACCAAACCACAACGTTCGAGATATCGTCGACGTCACCGCAATGGGGAAGGAAGTCAAATATAGTTACTACCTCCATTTTTTTGTACGCAAGGCCAGTATATCAAAATTACAATCTAAAAAAGGCCACTAACACTAATCGAGGCAAAATTGATGGGTTTTGCCTCGTACTAGCAACCAAGGACATTAATATCCCCTGCATGCATGTGATACGTCTCCAACGTATCTATAATTTTTCATTGTTCCATGCTATTATTTATGATGTTTTGGATGTTTAATGGGCTTTGTCATACACTTTTATATTATTTTTGGGACTAACCTACTAACCCAAAGGCCCAGTCCAGATTGTTGTTTTTTGCCTGTTTTAGGGTTTTACAGAAAAGGGATATCAAACGGAGTCCAAACGGAATGAAACCTTCGGGAGAGATATTTTTGGAGAAAATCACGCACGGGAGACTTGAGAACCACGGAGTAGGGGGCACGAGGTGTCCACGAGGGTGGGAGGTGCGCCGCCCTACCCAGGGTGCGCCCCCTGCCTTGTGGGTCCCTCGTGAGATCCCGATATCCTCCTTCCTCCTATATAAGCCTGCGTACCCCAAAACCATCAGAGGAGGAGAAAAAACCTAGTTCCACCGCCGTAACCTTCTGTTCCCGTGAGACCCCATCTTGGAGCCAGTTCCAGAGCTCCGCCAGAGGGGGGATCCATCACGGAGTGCTTCTACATCATCATCATCGCCCTCACCATGAGTTGTGAGTAGTTTACCACAGACCTCCGAGTCCATAGCTAGTATCTAGATGGCTTCTTCTCTCTCTATGGATCTCAATACAAAGTTCTCCCCAGTCTTCGAGGAGATCTATTTGATGTAATCTCTTTTTGTGGTGTGTTTGTCGAGATCCGATGAATTGTGAGTTTATGATCAAGATTATCTATGAGAAATATTTGGTTCTTTTCTGAACTCTTTATGTGTGCTCATAATATCCTTGCAAGTCTCTTCGAATTATTGGTTTGGTTTGGCCTACTAGATCTATAGTTCTTGCAATGGGAGAAGTGCTTGCCTTTGGGTTCAATCTTGCGGTGTCCTTTCCCAGTGAAAGTAGGGGCAGCAAGGCACGTATTTTATTGTTGCCATCGAGGATAAAATATGGGGTTTATATCATATTGCTTGAGTTTATCCCTCTACATCATGTCATCTTGCTTAAGGCGTTACTCTGTTATTATGAACTCAATACACAAGATGCATGCTGGATAGCGGTCGATGTGTGGAGTAATTGTAGTAGATGCAGGCAGGAGTCGGTCTACTTGTCTCGGACGTGATGCCTATATACAATGATCATGCCTAGATAGTCTCATAATTATTCGCTTCTCTATCAACTGCTCGACAGTAATTTGTTTACCCGCCGTAGAATATCGCTATCATGAGAGAAGCCACTAGAGAACACTATGGCCCTCGGGTTTATTCTCAACATATCAATCTACATCTACTTTACTTTTTCCGTTTTTACTTTCTGTTCTTATAAACAAAAATACCAAAAACATAAACTATCATCTATATCAGATCTCACTTTCGTAAGTGAACGTAAAGGGATTGACAACCCCTTATCGCGTTGGCTGCGAAGTTCTTATTTGTTTGTGCAAGTGCGAGGGACTCGCGCGTGGTCTCCTACTGGATTGATACCTTGGTTCTCAAAAACTGAGGGAAATACTTACACTACTATGATGCATCTCCCTTTCCTCTTCGAGGGAATACAATGCAAGCTCTAGAAGTCGCATCATACGGAAGTGAGAAGGTTGGTTTGCATGGCGCTGCATTAGTCAAGCGATGAGGAGTGAGATGGTTAGCTCTTTGGGCTTTGGAGAAAAAAAGACGCATTAATTGACACGTGAAACGAGGATTTGTATCGATTAATCCCGCGAAGGAAAACCCCGCCTTTCTTTTTTAACACTAGTACTCCTAGTATGTAGTACTACGACGTACTTATCCTGTTTGGGTCTAGGCCTTGCATTGCTATACTTCGCCACACATTTTTGCCAAGCTTGCCTAAAGTTTTCAAAATGAAAAGGAGGTACACTTGCGCACGGCTGTCGCGGTCGCACCCACCCTCACACGGTCGCTCCTGCACGCCGCGGTCGCACCGCACCCTCACATGCACAGTCGCTATTGCACACCGCAAACCCAACCAAGGGAACACACCCTCACTGACACGTATGTTGCATGTGAACAAACCAAACTCAGCCATCCTACCGTTGACACATAATTTTCGTTCATAGAGTATGTTTATCCAACCGCATGTTGGGGAGTATTCGTACGGCCCGTGCGGTGGTCTTTTGGGGAAGAAGAAGAGGTGAGGAAGAAGGGTTAGGAGATGTAGGATATTCATCCAACCGCCTGAAATGGTAGACTGACCCAAGTCAGGCGACTTGCATAACAATATATGTTTTTACACAACAAAAGATCCATAAAACAACAACATAAAGAAAAACTATCACTGCTCGCGGAACAAGACTGCCTCGTCGTCTTTGATTGCCGGCGCGAACCAGCTGTAGCTGCTAACGTGTGTCTCCACATCGTGGTTGTCCTCGACCTCCAGCTACTCGTTCACCCGGAGCGTGCGGGCGCTCTGCACGGACGAGAGCACCGCCCGATTCTAGTTGAGGACGTCTGGTTCCGCCTGCAGGAGGGCCTCGATGGCAGCGGCATCCGCGCGCTCCGCGTCGAGTCAAGCCTCCGCCGCCCGGTTCAAGTTCAGGACGTCCGGTTCCGCCTGCAGGAGGGCTTCGATGAGAGCGGCATCTGCGTGCTCCGCGTTGAGTTGAGCCTCTGCCGCCCGGTTCAAGTCCAGGACATCCGGTTCGGCCTACAGGAGGGCCTCGATGGCAGCGGCATCCGCGTGCTCCGCCTCAAGTTGAGCCTCCACCGCCCGGTTCACATCCATGACATCCGGTTCCTCCTGCAGGAGAGCCTCGATGGAAGCGGCATGCGTGCGCTCCGCGTCGAGTTGAGCCTCTGCCTCTCGGTCCTCCTTTAGTATCGCCAGGTTGAACCGCTGGTCTGCCTGCACCATGGGGGACTCGGACGCCGGCACGAAGTCGACGTCCATCGTCTCATACCCATCGGGGGCCTTCTGCGCCGCGACCTCTGCCATGAACATTGGATCGGCTTCCTCCTCCTCATAGCTTGGCTCCAGAGAATTCGGGGATTGGCCCGCCGCAAAGTGAGCTTGGGAACGGAGGTCTCTGGCGCCGACCACCGCCGCGATTTCTGCGCGGCGCTCCGGCATCAGCATCTTGTAGTACGTGATCTTGCAGCGCACCATGGCTTTCCGGCGAACTAGGGGATGCTTGATGCGGGCTAGGGGATCGAAAGGTGGGGGAAGGAGCTGGAGTAGGCCGAGCAGCGAAGGCTCTGGTGTGAATAGTGGTTTCAGTGACGACCGGTCAATCGGTTTTCACCGTACATCGCTCTTGTCGCATTTGCATTGCAGCCCGGCATGCTGGACCCTCCACATCGCTCACCGAATGGAACGCGCTTCGTCTTGCGTTTTCACTCGCTTGTGGGACCGCAGTTGAGAGCAAACCGATGTCCCTCCCCCTCCCCCGCCCACGTCATTTTATGCAGAGTAAATAAAAACAGAGGGAGTATACTACGGATGAGGATCCCCTGAGATGGCCGAGCCCATTGAGTAACTGACATGCGGGGCCTAGCAAGCATGGGGTCCGCCGGTAAGTGACCGAAAGGGAGGGTAAGGCAGGGATACGTATGTAAAAGGAGCTTCCAATGTTATAATTTTCACATTATACATCTCATGTACTATTAATCTTGTCAATAGTCAAATGCGGTTTTGAAAAACGCATTTGAGCATGGTTAATAATATAGTCAGTCGATGGCTATAAGGAACTGCCATGTCCTCTATAGATCTCGTCAACATGTGTCGGGGCATGAACCGAATGGGATGTCAAAACTAAGACGCGAAGCGACACGTAGTGGAGGCAAAGTGAAACTTCAAATGAACCGTTTGTTTGTATGCATGTCGGACAAATTACAAATAAACATTGGAAATACAAGCATGGTCTAGGCCCACATGCAAATGATACTCATCGGAAAGTTCAAATGAGGCATGTGGGAGGATGGACTCGACCGAAGGGCGACATGATCGATGGAGAGGAATGAGAAATAAGCAAACGCCACATGATTATACTTGAACGGCTCAAATAAACGACAAGTTGTTTTGCTTGGCCTACATAGTGAAAGGCCTAATGCGCAACGCGGAGCACTGACGCTCGAATATGGTCGGGAAAACAGGGAAACCGACATGTGGGGCACCCCTGTCGGGACGACGTAGCGCAAACTAGTCCAATGGAGGAGCTGGCCCACGACCTCCTCGCCACCGGCAACCGTTCATGTGGGTTGTGGGGCCCAACAACGTGGCGCAGCTCCAGCACCGCCTTTGGACACGGTGACCGCGGTGAGCGACACACTCATCATCGCTAGACACGGTCGGTTTCAGTGTGCCGAGGGTAGCGTTAGTGTTGTGGCACGACCAACAATATGTTCGGTTTGTGCCAAGGTTGCCCCATCAAAGCATTGGGTAGCCAAAATTCTGGTTGAGGTTTTGGTTGCCCATGATTTGGCCGACATCGGCAAGAAAAATGAACTAGATTTGGCTAGAGTTCATTGGCATGCCAAAAAATGGCAACCATCCAAACAAAGACCAATCTTTGGGTCATGACCAAAATTTTGGTAAGGTGCACTTTGGCCACAATCCAAACACATGCCAAAACCCGGCTCGTCGAGGATGCACGGGGCGCCGGGACGCGTCCGCGGAGTGGTGTAGCGCGGCCAACTGCATCCTCAGGACCTGAGACCATGCCGTGTCGTCTTGCTTGTTCAATGACATGCGTCGATCGTATGTGAGCAAAGGGCATCTCCAACGTTGCCACGACCGCAGCTGACTACCCTGGCACACCAAAAACCCTCGTCCCTCGCGCGGTCGCGCGGTGCGTTCCTAGCCGGTGCCAGCTGCCCACATTCATGCCGTCGTCTGTATGCCGTCATTAAGAGGCTCGGTGCCTACCAACTCCGGTGACTTAATGACGCACCATGACGCTTGGCCTCACCGGAATGCGCTACTTAAAGTGGCAACGCCCTACTAACCTCCACACCACAGCGCATCGTCCTCCTACCTGGCACCACATCCACCATGACCGCAAGCGCGAACGCTCTGCTGGAGAGCTTGTCTTTGGGGATGCAGCTCGAGGTCGCCGCCCTTGCTCAAGTCGCCGTACAAGCGGTGGCCACGCTGGCGGCCGACGATGGGAGCACCGTCAGCCACGCGTCCTACTTGCCGCCGTCCAACATCCGACACCGCCGAGGTCGGGAACTCCTCTGAGGATGAGTAGGGCATGGGAGGCAGCAGGGCATGGTGTGCCAACTGGCCGGTCTGTCTCCCTTGTTCTTCTTTTCCTCGCCGGAGACCGCACCTTCACTTCATGGGTCTTGAACCCTGCCCCCGTACCTGGAGATCACAGATGGAGGACATCGATCGCCGCTGTAGAATAGGTTTAGGGTTGGGTTTCTTTTATTTTTCTATCCTATGAAAGTTCGAAATGTTATGAAAATCTTCCACGTTTGCATTAATCTCGGCTGGTGTATATGAACTTTACAAATAATATAGTATATTGTAGGATTACTAGCAATATGCCCGTGCGTTGCACGGAAGATCAAGATCTTGTGGGAGAAAAGGATGAACAAGGGAAGGCCTTATCTGCAAATGCACATGCACGCATTTCACACCTATGGAAACCTACGAAAGGGTTAACATAAATTGACTCCCTCTCTCCTCCCCTGATTTTCATGGTGGTGCACCCCTCCCTCCCCCCAATCTACAATCAACAGCTCACACGTTTCGCATTATGTTAATTACATAACTGGGACTACGTAGGTGTAGCATTACTCGTTCTAAAAAACTCAACTAAGCCAACCTCCCAGCATATCGCGCGGGAAAAGACTCGACCGTGTCGTTTTTGTCGGCATTACCGGATTACTAGTAGTAGTATCGATGGATCGCGCGAAGCAACAAGTTTTTTTTGAGGGGGCGAAGCACCTAGTTTAAAAGGAAAAAAGGCGGTACACTCACAGCACTCCTGTCGCGGTCGCATTGCATCCCACACACGTTCGGTCTTGCACACGGCTTATGCAAACGGAACGCGCTTCGGCTTGCCTCTTCACTGACACGTGGGACTGCACTTGGAGAAACCGACCATGCGCCAAACTCCCCCCGTCCACCGCGCGAAAATCCTCCCCCCTGCTACTTCTCGATCTTGCGTTGTATTCCCTTGAAGAGGAAAGGGTGATGCAGCACAGTAATGTAAGTATTTCCCTTAGTTTTTGAGAACCAAGGTATCAATCCAGTAGGAGACCACACGCGAGTCCCTCGCACCTGCACAAACAAATAAGAACTTCGCAGCCAACGCGATAAGGGGTTGTCAATCCCTTTTCGGTCACTTACGAAAGTGAGATCTGATAGAGATGATAGCTTGACATTTTTGGTATTTTTGGATATAAGAACAGAAAGTAAAAGCAGAAAAGTAAAGTAGATTGTAGATTGATATGTTGAGAATAGACCCGGGGGCCATAGTTTTCTCTAGTGGCTTCTCTCATGATAGTGGTATTCTACGGCGGGTAAACAAATTACTGTCGAGCAATTGATAGAAAAGCAAATACTTATGAGAATATCTAAGCATGATCATTATATATAGGCATCACGTTCGAGACAAGTAGACCGAAACGATTCTGCATCTACTACTATTACTCCACACATCGACCGCTATCCAGCATGCATCTAGAGTATTAAGTTCATAAGAACAGAGTAACGCCTTAAGCAAGATGACATGATGTAGAGGGATAAACTCAAATAACATGATATAAACCCCATCTTTTTATCCTCGATGGCAACAATACAATACGTGCCTTGCTGCCCCTACTGTCACTGGGAAAGGACACCGCAAGATTGAACCCAAAGCCAAGCACTTCTCCCATTGCAAGAACTCTAGATCTAGTAGGCCAAACAAAACCAATAATTCGAAGAGACTTGCAAGGATATTATAATCATACATAAAGAGTTCAGAAAAGAACCAAATATTTCTCATAGATAATCTTGATCATAAACCCACAATTCATCGAATCTCGATAAACACACCGCAAAAAGAGGTTACATCGAATAGATATCCTCGATGACCAAGGAGAACTTGGTATTGAGATCCAAAAAAGAGGGAAGAAGCCATCTAGATACTAGCTATGGAACCGAAGTTATGTGGTAATCTACTCACAACTCATGGTGAGGCGATGATGATGATGTAGAAGCACTCCGTGGTAGATTCCCCCTCCGGCGGAGCTCCGAAACAGGCCCCAAGATGGGATCTCACGGGAATAGAAGGTTGCGGTGGTGGAACTAGGGTTTTCTCTGTTGTTCTGATGGTTTCGTGGTACGTAGGTATATATAGGAGGAAGGAGGGCACCAGGGGCCAGACATGGGGCCCATGACGCAGGGGGGCGCACCCTATAGGGGGGGTACGCCCCCACCCTCATGGACTCCACGTGTGCCCTACTCCGTGGTTCTCAAGTCTCCCATGCGTATTTTTCTCCAAAAAATATCTCTCCCAAAGTTTCATTCTGTTTAGACTCCGTTTGATATTCCTTTTCTGTAAAACCCTGAAATAGGAAAAAACAGCAATCTGGACTGGGCCTTTGGGTTAATAGGTTAGTCCCCAAAATAATATAAAAGTGTATAACAAAGCCCATTAAACATCCAAAACATCATAAATAATAGCATGGAACAATAAAAAAATTAGATATGTTGGAGACGTATCAAGCATCCCCAAGCTTAATTCCTGCTCGTCCTCGAGTAGGTAAATGATAAAAACCGGATTTTTGACGTGGAATGCTAACCAACATAGATTTCAATGTAATACTCTTAATTGTGGCATGAATGTTCAGATCTGAAAGATTCAAGACAAAAGTCTATATTGACATAAGAAATAATAATACTTCAAGCATACTAACAAAGCAATCATGTCTTCTCAAAATACTATGGCTAAAGAAAGTTATCCCTACAAAATCATATAGTCTGGCTATGCTCTCTCTTCATCACACAAAATATTCATATCATGCACAACCCCAGTTTTAGCCAAGCACTTGTTTTCATACTCTATTCTTTCAAACCTTTCAACTTTCACGCAATACATGAGCGTGAGCCATGGACGTAGCACTATGTGGAATAGAGTGTTGGTTGTGGAGAAGACAAAAATGAGGGAGATAGTCTCACATCGACTAGGCATATCAACGGGCTATGAAGATGCCCATCAATAGATATCAATAAGAGTGAGTAGGGATTTCCATGCAACGGATGCACTAGAGATAAATATGTATGAAAGATCAACAAAAGAAACAAAGTGGGTGTGCATCCAACTTGCTTGCCCACGAAGACCTAGGGCATTTGAGGAAGCCCATCGTTGGAATATACAAGCCATGTTCTATAAAGAAAATTCCCACTAGTATATGAAAGTGACTAAACATGAGACTCTCTATCATGAAGAACATGGTGCTACTTTGAAGCACAAGTGTGGAAAAAGATAGTAGCAATTGTCCCTTTTTTTGGAGGGGCCTTTTCTTTTGTTCGGCCTTTCCTCACATGGGACAATGCTCTAATAATGATGATCATCACACTTATATTGAATTACAACTCGATATTACAACTCAATACTAGAACAAGGTATGACTCTATATGAATGCCTCCGGCGGTGTACCGGGATGTGCAACGAATCAAGAGTGACATGTATAAAAAATATGCATGGTGGCTTTGCCACAAATACGATGTCAACTACATGATCATGCATGGCAATATGACAATATGAAGCGTCTCATATGAACGGAATGGTGGAAAGTTGCATGGAAATATATCTCAAAATGGCTATGGAAATGCCATGATAGGTAGGTATGGTGGCTGTTTTGACGAAGATATATGGTGGATGTTTTGACGAAGATATAGTGGGTGTATGGTACGGGCGAAAGTTGCGCGGTATAAGAGAGGCTAGCAATGGTGCAAGGGTGAGAGTGCGTATAATCCATGGACTCAACATGAGTCATAAGAACTCATATACTTATTGCAAAAATTTACGAGTCATCAAAACAAAGCAATCAACGCATGCTCCTAGGGGGGAGGTAGGTAGGAGTTAACCATCACGCGCCCCCGACCTCCACACAAAGGATGACACTCTGCAAATACCTCATGCTCTAACTTCTTCACATAGCGGTTCACCATAGGTGCATGCTAAGGGAATCACTAACCTTAACACAAGTATTTCTCAATTTCATAATAACTCCACTAGCATGACTCTAATATCACTATCCTCATATCTCAAAACAATTATCAATCATCCAACTTCTCTTCATATTCAATGCACTTAGTATGAAAGTTTTTACTACATTGATCTTGAATGCCTATCATGTGAAGGCCTATTTTATAGCAAAAGCACATTACTATGCTGTTTTAATAGACTCTCAAAAGGATATAAGCGAAGCATGAGAGATCAACAATTTCTTCAAAATATAATTACCACCGTGCTCTAAATATATAAGTGAAGCACTAGAGCAAAAACTCTTCAACTCAGAAGATATAAGTGAAGCACATAGAGTGTTCTAACAATTCCTAGGCCATATTTATCTCTCTCAAAGAGGTGTGTCCAGCAAGGATAATTGTGGCAAACTAACAAGCAAAGACTCACATGATACATGACGCTCCAAGTAAAACACATCTCATTTGGTGAATAAAAATATAGCTCCGAGTATAGTTACCGACAGATGAAGACAAAAGAGGGGATGCCTTCCCGGGGCATCCCAAGCTTAAGCTTTTGGTTGTCCTTGAATTTTATCTTGGGGTGCCTTGGGCATCCCCAAGCTTAGGCTCTTGCCACTCTTTGTTCCGTAGTCCATCAAAGCAATACTCAAAACTTGAAAACTCCACAACACAAAACTTAGACAAAAATCTCGTGAGCTCCATTAGTATAAGAAAACAAACCACCACTCAAAGGTACTGTAATGAACTCATTATTTGTTTATATTGGTGTTAAACGTAATGTATTCCAACTTCTCTATGATTCAAACTCCCCAATACTACTCATAGATTCATCAAAATAAGCAAACAACACACGAAAAACAGAATCTGTCAAAAACAGAATAGTCTGTAGTAATCTGTAAGTTTCGCATACTTCTGTAACTCCAAAAAAATTCACATAAATTGGTAAACGTGAGGAATTTGTATAAAAATCATCTGTAAAAAGAATCAACTAAATAGCACACTCCAGCTAAATCTTGTGACCATTCTAGCGAGCGCTAACGATTCTGTTTTTCACAGCAAGATCATATAAACTTCACACAGGTCTTCCCAAAGGTTCTACTTGGCACCAATACTAATTAAAACACAAAAACACATCTAAACAGAAGCTATATGCAATATTTATTCCTAAACAAAAGCAAAAACAAAAAAAATATAAAATTGGGTTGCCTCCCAACAAGTGCTATCGTTTTACGCCCCTAGCTAGGCACGATACATGGATAGATCTAGGTATTGCCATCTTTGGAAGGCAATCCATAAGTGGCTCTCATAATAGATTCATATGGTAATTTGATTTTGTTTCTAGGAAAGTGTTCCATGCCTTTCCTTATTGGAAATTGGAATTTAATATTCCCTTCCTTCATATCAATAATTGCACCAATCATTCTAAGGAAAGGTCTACCAAGAATAATTGCAAGCTATATCAAGAACAATTAAATCTACGGGCACATAATTCCTATTGGCAACAATAAGAACATCATTAATCCTACCCATATGTTTCTTAATGGTAGAATCCGCAAGATGCAAATTTAAAGAAAAATCATCAAGCTCATGGAAACCTAACAAATCACACAAAGTTTTTGGGATAGTGGAGACACTTGCACCCAAATCACACAAAGCAAAGCATTCATGATCTTTAATTTTTATTTTAATAGTAGTTTCCCACTCATCATGAAGCTTTCTAGGGATAGAAACTTCTAATTCAAGTTTTTCTTCATAAGATTGCATCAAAGCATCAACTATGTGTTTGGTAAAAGCTTTATTTTGACTATAAGCATGCGGTGTAATGCCCAGGATGGGACTGTACCTCCTACGTGTCGAGGCACGACTTAAAGGTATAAGCCCATTCTGGAATGATCTCAAGTTTGGTATCTTTGCACGACTCATGTAAAAATAGGGATGAAATTGCAAAAGGATAGTTGGCTTACACTCACCACTTCACACAATACATTACATAAGCAAAACATCATTCAAAACATCACAACCCGACTACTGGCGAAGATCCAAAAGAAAGATAACAAAAACATAAAGCCACAGGTCTGAATCGCCCCTAGTAGAAACCACTACTGATCGTCGAAAACGTCACGAACATACGGCCACGATCTTCATGGAACTCCCAGAAGTTCTGATCCATCTTCTGCATCATTCTTGGCTGAACCTGTATCTGGTGTTGTAGTATCTGTGAGCCACGAGGACTCAGCAATCCCATAACCATGGGTATCAAGACCAGCAAAGCTTTATGGGTAGGAAGAGGTAAAGTGGTGAGGTTGCAGCAGCGACTAAGCATAATATGGTGGCTAGCTTACGAGTACAAGAATAAGATGAGCATCTACGCAAACGGTCGCAAACTAGTAGTGATCGCTAAAGATCCTGAACTACCTACGAGTCAAACATAACCCCACCGTGTTCTCTTCTCAAAGTGAAAAGAGACAGTCACAGTTACTCACACAGTTGTGTGTTTTACTTCGGATCCTCTATCAAGTTTTCTACAACCGGACATTAACAAATTCCAATCTGCCACATAACCGCGGGCACGTCTTTTGAAAGATTATACCCTGCAGGGGTGTCCCAACTTAGCCCATCACAAGCTCTCGCGATTAGCTGAAGTGATAAATATAATATCATCACCCCTTATCTTAGGGAAATCCAATCAGGCTCGGCATCCCGGTGCACAAGACATTTCGACAATGGTAAAACAAGTCCAGCAAGACCTCCCGGTGTGTCGACACCCTGATAGTAGCCGCGCGTATCTCGTCTCAGGCCACGACCGGATGGGCGATTATACGAGTAAAACCAATCCTCGAGTTTCCCCGTGGTGGCCCCGCATACTCCCCGTTTGGGACCAACACCATCAGCACTGGACCCCTGCTATGTAGAAAGAATCCCCGGGGACGCGACCCCCAATGCAATTTTAATTAATTAGTTAAGTTGTTATTATGAGGAAAATTAAAACCAATGTTGGGCCTTGCTGGAGGAGTTTTATTCAAAGACGAACTGTCAAGGGGTCCCCATATACCCATCGTGTAAGGAACGCAAAATCAAGGAACATAATGCCGGTTTATCGGCGCCTAAGGTGGCATGAGTGGAACAAAACACCGAGCAAAAGGCCAAGCCTTCCACCCATGCCCAGTATATATGTGTGTTAATAATAATAATAGATATTGTGATATGCCAACAACAAGTTCCCACCTGGAACGATCTTCATCTTCACCTGCAACTAACAACGCTATAAGAGGGGCTGAGCAAGCGGGTAACATAGCCAAACAATGGGTTTTGCTAGGAAGGTGTCAAAGGTTAGAGGTTTCATGGCAACAAGGAGAGGCTGACATAAAAGATGGGTAGCGCGACATGTAACGATAGCATCGAGACGACTAAGCATGGCAATGGTAGTAAAGGTATCCAAGGGTATGATCATCTTGCCTGGGATTTCGCAAGGAAGAAGAACGGGTCCATGAAGTAGTCGAACATAACCTCACAACTCTGGAACGAACCCGAAGCTAACGAGGGAAGCAAACCCAAAAGAAACAAGCAACACGGTAAACACACCACACGAGACATGACAATGTGCGCAACAAGTATGATGCAACACAAGTCTACATAGGATGCACATCAAGTCTATACAGGAAGCAAAACATGGCAAGGTAGGAAGCACAGAAACAACTCAAGTCTATATGATGCAATACATGGCAAGGTATGATGCATGACAAGTCTATACAGGAAGCAATACATGGCAAGGTAAGAAGCACAGAAAATTAACATAAGCCTATATCATGCTATACATGGCAAGGCATGATGCATGATAAGTCTATACAGGAAGCATTACATGGCAAGGAAGGAAGCAAGTGTAAACTAGCTATCTAGGCATTTTAAATTAGGCCGGAAATAACAACAACAATTCCGGAAAAAAATCCCCATGACCAATTTAGCAATTATTTAAGCAACAACAATTAAACACTCAAAGGTTGTTATCATGATGCCGTTGACATGATCAAGTTTTATTCAATTTTGGTAAAAGTTAACATGAAGAGATATGAAGTATCTGTCGCCGTGGTGGAAGGAAAAGGGTGCAACGGCAACGATCTGAAAATGATGCAAGGCAACATCTCAGTTCCGGTAACTCGTCGAGAGACCGGTGCAAAAGACGAAGGGAGGCGTGAACGAGTCGAACAAGATGAAAGGTGTGGTGATCCCGTCACCGGGTTCCCACGAGTCGGCGACGAGGCAACCGAGGAGCATGACAAAAGACGAAACGGGCACGGTGCACACAAGGAAAACATCGAGAGGATGGGGTTGACGCGCTAGGTTTAGCGAGCGAGAGGAGGACTGGGCCTTGGGCCGGCTTAGGATAGGTGGCTGGGGCCAGGGCCTGATGGACTGGGTCCTCTCCTAATAAAAAGAGAGAAAAGAAGAAGAAAAAGAAAATAGAGAAAAAAATAAAGGAAAAGAAAGAGGGGGTTAGGAGTAGAGTTTGGGCATGAGGGCAATTCTCTAGGACTCGCAAAAATGAGGGCGGCCCAAGAAAAATAAGGTGATCATGACAGAAGAATTAAATTCAAAATCCTTTGAATTTAATTCAAAAGGTTTGAGCAAAGCCCCGGATTTCGAAGTGCCCATAAATGATGATAATTTTTGGTGGAGCTCGATAAATGGGAAAAGAATTATAGACAAGGTTTGGAGGCAAGGAATAGCGAAAGAGAAGGCATGGGGAAAATATGCAAGTGTGTTATGGTGAATTCCAAACAAATGGAATAATTTTTATAATAGCTCCATAATATTAGGAGGATATGTTATAAAGAGAAGTCACTCTTCCCTCGATTTAAATGGACCGAAGGTCCACTCAATTTATTTGGTTGAGATGCAAAAGAAAATGACATGATGGCATGATGACATGATGCAATGCAAAAAAATAACACAAGCACAAATGAAACACACGAGAGAACCCGGAACATCTGGAATCTTCTGGGACGTCGGTCTTCGGGCGTCACAACTCTCCCACACTAACAGAGGATCTCGACCCGAGATCCTAGAGATAGCACCAGGAAAAAAGGAAAAATAAGAGGTAAACAAAGTTGCTTCTTCGACAAACGAGTGAAACCACGAACCTGAGAGGTTGACCAATTGAAAGAAGAATACAACAGAGATGAACGAAGATGAAACATTCCGGTAGAAAAAGATGAACAAGGTACATTACGAGAACCTTGTAGGTTGAAAGACATGAAACAAGAGCTCACGGATGACGAAAGAATTTTAAAACCACTCCGGTTAACCAAGATTGAGAAGGAATAAGAACGAAATAATTTGGACAGCACTCCGTCTGAAAATGGAAGGAATTAACATGAACTTGCCAAGTTGGGATGATACTTGCTGAAATGAACAACATATTGCCTCCGAAACAATTGAAAGAATGGCACAAGGGGTAAGAAAGATTCAGACAGCACTCCGGTTGAAAAGAGAGGCAAACTTGATAATATGAGGGAACTTGAATGAAGAATACAACACTCCGGTTAAATGATAAGCAAGGGAAAGAACATGATCTCGATAAAACGATATGATGGTTTGGAGAGAGCAACATTACAATGCCTCCGGAATGATAGAATAGCATATAAATCAACGAAAGAAATGAATGGAGAAGAAAAATGACAACTTCTCCCACAAATGAATTAGGAAATCCTCCTTGCAACGAAGGGTTGAATGGGGTTGATGGAAAAATCAACAACGAAACGAATAAGCTCTTGTTGTGGGCTTATGGAAAACATCTCAAAATTATGAGGTGACAACCGGCCACTAACGAAAACGATTGATTGCATTGAGATCAACAAGGAGATGAAAAACTTATCTCTCCGGGAGGATAAATGAAGAACTTGGGTCATTTATAAGCACCATAAATAGCAACAATCCTTAGGGGAAGCTTTTAGGTGAAATACAACCCAAGATTACTCCAACAAATAAACTGAATGGTTTGAAAGAACGCCTGAACAAAGAAAAATATGGGTTTAAATATCTCATTCCTGAAAACTTGTGAATCATGAAACATGAAGGGAAATTGTCAAAAATGACATAACACCACCTCAAAAGATAAGGGAGCAAGAATTGCACTTCGTAATGCAAGAACAAGAATACTTGAGCTCATTGTTCAAGAATCATGATGAAGACTTCGAGGTTGCATTAAATCATGATGAACCACCATAAGAACTCCGGTAATGAAAAACATGAGAAGCGAAAGATGAAAAGAATAAGATTCAAGGCCTACGATGAATTAGATGGAGCTTTGAAATGATATAATAGAAATAACTTGGAACTCCGGAAAACAAGACGAACAACTTGAAACCTAGAATTTATTCCTCATGAATAAACTCTAAGCAAAGGGATTAATCCACTTGGATGAAATAAGAATAAGAAGTATGTCATGCATATCCTTCATCAATTTAAATTGACGACGAGCAATGGATTTGGCATACTACTTATTCTCGTTGCAAAGAATTAAGAGAGATCTCGCACAAGCTTGGGTAAATCTTCAACGAACCACCGGTAGGATTATGAAAAGAACAAATGAATTGATATGATAACAAGGAAGAGTAAACTTGAATGAACCACCGTAAGAATATGGAGATGAACGAAGAGACATCAATGAAGATTATTTGGAGGACAAGTTGAAAACTGAGAACGAAGAAATATTCTGAAATGATGGTCTTCGGAGGATCACAATGGAAAGAATTCATGAAATGCTTCGGACGGGTATAAAAAGAATTCCTCACAATCAGAACAATAATGAGGATGGCATCAAGCTAGAACCACGAATCTTGGAAGAACGGATAAGGATTCAAGAGGAACTCGTCTTCGGGTCTTCAAAATCTGAGAAGACGATGAGATACACCACCATGAATTGTATATGCACTCCGTAATGAAGAATTAAAAGGTTGAACCAATGATGAAAAGAATTTGAAAGCGGTCCTGGAGAAGGCATGTGACTGATGTAATTTCATTCTTACGTCACACTTGAAAAGAATTTTAGAATAACTCCGGAAAAGAAGAGTCAGGTAAGATCCTGGGAAAAGACCTGTGGGTTAGGGCCCACTAAAGAAATCACCATTGGAAAAGATTGCTTAAGAGATATTGCACCGGTTGAATTAAATGGCTTGAATGAGATAACAATCTCAAAATAGCTTGAACGGATCATGAATTGAAACACGAGTCTTCCGAGATATCTTCAGCACTCCGGAGAAGTATTAGAGAGTTGAATAAGCAAGAGAGACTTCGGATAATAAATTTCAACATGGGAAAACATGTGAAACAAAAGGCACAAATATGATCAAGACCGAAGCTTGAATTTATACCACCGGAGAAGAAACAAGAACAAAGAATGAAAAACTTGAAGCTCTTGAGCATCTTCACGATAAAGCACCGGATAAGAACATTGAAGGAAAAGAATGAAGAAATATCACATGAATAAAATGGATACTTCATTAAGAATTCTGGCTCCGAGAAGAAGAAGGGTGGGAGTGTGGGGAAACAAAGACAACTTGGGAAGAATGAAACAGATAAATCGTCAGATTTCTCAACGGCGTCCGTATGGAAACTTGAATAGAAGGCACACCGGTTGAAAAGGATTAACATGACAAGCTCGATGATCAAGGACTAGCACTCCCATAGAAATATGAGAACACCGCTTAGGAAAGGTATGGAATCAACATTTGACATCGAAGCAACTCGAATACCAGAATCAAAACAAAAACAATGGATAGATATGTTGCAACATGATCTTCACAATATCATTTGAACAGAGACTTGAACGAATGAATTCAGTAGGTACATCAACTTGTCGAGAAGCCACTTGGGAGAACAAAAGGTAAATAAAAGCAACAAGGAGCAGATAGAACAAATACAAGATAGAAGCTTCGTCCCACATATTCGTGCTGAAAGCTCATGAAACGTGTTACAAAAGGGTTTTGCAATCCCCGGATCAGCATAGCCAAGGACCCTTTAAGATGCAACTCCCGATCGGAACAAGCCCATAAACCACTTCACTCAATGTAGAACCCCGAACTCCATATCATGCATTGGTTGGAAGAATGCCTATGAACTACTGGATGAACCCACCTATTAATTTCCGAAAGTTTCCAGTTATGCAATCAGGTGTTGGGGATACAGGGGAAGCATCACGCACTCAACTCTAATCCTACATCCAGCTGTATCCATCCTTCAACACATAACCAGTTGTTTCCGGAAACCGTTTACCTCAGACCTTCGAACGCATCTACTATACAAGCTATAGCAATACTCACGAACTACCTCCCCAGTACTGGGTGATGTCGGGGTTATCTTGCCACTAACCGCATAGGAGAGTTTTCGATGTCGGCCATCTTAAGTATTCCAGAACTGATGCGATATATTTGTGCGACAACACCTCGGAGCTCAACTCCCCGGGACATTGCCACAACCCCTAAATGACAGGAGGCATCGAGAACAATGTTCTCGTCACAAAGACATCGGAACAATCCAAACAATACTCGCGTGATCCAAAAAAAAATTTGGTGAATTTTGAGAGTAGAAGAGACAAGAGTAATCGTCAGGAGTCCTCACCAGAGTGAAAAGAGACGAGGAGCAAAAGAAATCCTACTCTCCGATATATATATATAGGACTCAAAACATTTTCATGTGTGTGCCTAGACTCAACCGTCAACGATTCGATGAATCAGTGGGGGCTCCTAGGTCGGAGAAGGCTCTGATGCCAACTTGTAATGCCCAGGATGGGACTATACCTCCTACGTGTCGAGGCACGACTTAAAGGTATAAGCCCATTCTGGAATGATCTCAAGTTTGGTATCTTTGCACGACTCATGTAAAAATAGGGATGAAATTGCAAAAGGATAGTTGGCTTACACTTGCCACTTCACACAATACATTACATAAGAAAAACATCATTCAAAACATCACAACCCGACTACGGGCGAAGATCCAAAAGAAAGATACCAAAAACATAAAGCCACAGTTCCGAATCGCCCCTAGTAGAAACCACTACTGATCGTCGAAAACGTCACGAACATACGGCCACGCTCTTCATGGAACTCCCAGAAGTTCTGATCCATCTTCTGCATCATTCTTGGCTGAACCTGCATCTGGTGTTGTAGTATTTGTGAGCCACGAGGACTCAGCAATCCCATAACCATGGGTATCAAGACTAGCAAAGCTTTATGGGTAGGAAGAGGTAAAGTGGTGAGGTTGCAGCAGCGGCTAAGCATAATATGGTGGCTAGCTCACGAGTACAAGAATAAGAAGAGCATCTACGCAAACGGTCGCAAACTAGTAGTGATCACTTAAGATCCTGAACTACCTACGAGTCAAACATAACCCCACCGTGTTCTCTTCTCAAAGTGAAAAGAGACAGTCACGGTTACTCACACAGTTGTGTGTTTTACTTCGGATCCTCTGTCAAGTTTTCTACAACCGGACATTAACAAATTCCAATATGCCACATAACAGCGGGCACGGCTTCCGAAAAATTATACCCTGCAGGGGTGTCCCAACTTAGCCCATCACAAGCTCTCAGGATTAGCTGAATTGATAAATATAATATCATCACCCCTTATCTTAGGGAAATCCGATCAGGCTCGGCATCCCGGTGCACAAGACATTTCGACAATGGTAAAACAAGTCCAGCAAAACCTCCCGGTGTGTCAACACCCTCATAGTAGCCGCGCGTATCTCGTCTCAGGCCACGACCGGATGGGCGATTATACGAGTAAAACCAATCCTCGAGTTTCCCCGTGGTGGCCCCGCATACTCCCCGTTTGGGACCAACACCATCAGCACTGGCCCCCCTGCTATGTAGAAAGAATCCCCGGGGACGCGACCCCCTATGCAATTTTAATTAATTAGTTAAGTTGTTATTATGAGGCAAATTAAAACCAATGTTGGGCCTTGCTGGAGGAGTTTTATTCAAAGACGAACTGTCAAGGGGTCCCCATATACCCATCGTGTAAGGAACGCAAAATCAAGGAACATAATGCCGGTTTATCGGCGCCTAAGGTGGCATGAGTGGAACAAAACACCGAGCAAAAGGCCAAGCCTTCCACCCATGCCCAGTATATATGTGTGTTAATAATAATAATATATATTGTGATATGCCAACAACAAGTTCCCACTTGGAACGATCTTCATCTTCACCTGCAACTAACAATGCTATAAGAGGCACTGAGCAAGCGGGTAACATAGCCAAACAATGGGTTTTGCTAGGAAGGTGTCAAAGGTTAGAGGTTTCATGGCAACAAGGAGAGGCTGACATAAAAGATGGGTAGCGCGACATGTAACGATAGCACCGAGACGACTAAGCATGGCAATGGTAGTAAAGGTATCCAAGGGTATGATCATCTTGCATGGGATTCCGCAAGGAAGAAGAACGGGTACACGAAGTAGTCGAACAGAACTTCAAAACTCCGGAACGAACCCGAAGCTAACGAGGGAAGCAAACCGGAAAGAAACAAGCAACACGGTAAACACACCACACGAGACATGACAATGTACGCAACAAGTATGATGCAACACAAGTCTACACAGGATGCACAACAAGTCTATACAGGAAGCAAAACATGGCAAGGTAGGAAGCACAGAAACAACACAAGTCTATATGATGCAATACATGGCACGGTATGATGCATGACAAGTCTATACAGGAAGCAATACATGGCAAGGTAAGAAGCACAGAAAATTAACATAAGCCTATATGATGCTATACATGGCAAGGCATGATGCATTATAAGTCTATACAGGAAGCATTACATGGCAAGGTAGGAAGCAAGTGTAAACTAGCTATCTAGGCATTTTAAATGAGGCCGGAAATAACAACAACAATTCCGGAAAAAATCCCCATGACCAATTTAGCAATTATTTAAGCAACAACAATTAAACACTCAAAGGTTGTTACCATGATGCGGATGGCATGATCAAGTTTTATGCAATTTTGGTAAAAGTTAACATGAAGAGATATGAAGTATTTGTCGCCGTGGTGGAAGGAAAAGGGTGCCACGGCAACGATCCGAAAATGATGCAAGGCAACATCTCGGTTCCGGTAACTCGTCGAGAGACCGGTGCAAAAGACGAAGGGAGGCGTGAACGAGTCGAACAAGATGAAAGGTGGGGTGATCCCGTCACCGTGTTCCCACGAGTCGGTGACGAGGCAACCGAGGAGCATGACAAAAGAGGAAACGGGCATGGTGCACACAAGGAAAACATCTCATACAACCACAAGCAGACCGCGGGTCATTGTCTCGGGGTTATACCTTCGGAACAAGCGTTTCGAGGAGGATCAAGATCGTAGGGGAAGTAGTGGTAGTAGACGTTCTCGAGGCGGTCGTTGTCGAAGTTGTCGTTCACGTTGCCAAAAGGAACTAGTCGTTCACGTTCGTCGAGGAAGTAGTGGTACACGGCGACGGTAGTCGAACTTGACGCTTGCATTACACGGGTCCTCGGCGACGGTAGTGGTACACATTGATGTAGTGGTACTCGCGGTTCTCGTGTGTAGTCGTACTCCAGGGTCGTAGAGGAAGTAGTGGTACTCGCGGCTCATCGTTGAAGTAGTCGTTCACGTTGCCGAAAGGTAGTAGTCATTCACGGGGTCGTAGTACCCGTTCCGTAGATGAACTTGAGGGTTCTGAGTGATCCGGGCGTAGTGGTATTTGGCGCAGTGGTCGTCGTGGTACTTGGGGTCTCGGACTTGGCAACGGTAGTGGAACTTGGCGTATCTCCATGTGTAGTCGTACTCGGTCCTCGGGGCACCGGAGAGGAACTTGACGCATCGTGTAGTCGTTCGTTCGTAGCGGTCTTGCCGGTCTCGTTCTCGCATCGTAGTTGTACAAGAGCGTCGTCGGACTTGCCAAATCCTTAGGCGCCGATGGTGGTGTAGTCGTACACATCTCGTAGGAGAACTTGACGCAGCTCTGGCGAGGAAGAAAAAAAAAGCAGGAGGCGCGCGGTGGCGATGCAGGCATGCTCCGGCGAGGAAGAAAAACATCATGAGGCAACGAGGCGGCGGCCTCCTGGTGGTGGTGCTCCTGGCCGGCTGGGCTGCTCGAGGGGGCTCCTCCCCTCGGCGAGCCAGGCGACGCGGCTGGCGGCGTGTTGGAGATGGAGGGGCGCGGGCGCTGCGCTGGAGATGGAGGGGCGCTGCTGGACGACGGCGGATCCTGGCCGGCCCGCGGGGCGCCATGGCGAGGTGTAGCGAGGACGTGGCCTCCCCGAGGAAGAACAGGGGGAGGCGGGCACTCGGCAGGGGGAGGAAGTGGCCGCAGGAGGGAGGAGGCGACGGAGACGACGCAGGGGAGAAGGACGGCGCGGCGCGGTGCGGTGCTCGGGCTCCCTGGGAGAGAGAGCGATGGGGATCAAGCAGAGGGAGGAGGGGTTCGGGCGAGAGAAGGGAGATGCTGGCGGCGGACAGGGGGAGACATCGAGAGGATGGTGTCGGCGCGCTAGGTTTAGCGAGCGAGGGGAGGACTGGGCCTTGCGCCGGCTTAGGATAGGTGGCTGGGGCCAGGGCCTGATGGACTGGGTCCTCTCCTAATAAAAAGAGAGAAAAAAGAAAAAAAGAAAATAGAGAAAAAAAATAAAGGAAAAGAAAGAGGGGGTTAGGAGTAGAGTTTGGGCATGAGGGCAATTCTCTTGGACTCGCAAAAATGAGGGCGGCCCAAGAAAAATAAGGTGATCATGATAGAAGAATTAAATTCAAAATCCTTTGAATTTAATTCAAAAGGTTTGAACAAAGCCCCGGATTTCGAAGTGCCCATAAATGATGAGAATTTTTGGTGGAGCTCGATAAATGGGAAAAGAATTATAGACAAGGTTTGGAGGCAAGGAATAGCGAAAGAGAAGGCATGGGGAAAATATGCAAGTGTGTTATGGTGAATTCCAAACAAATGGACTAATTTTTATAATAGCTACATAATATTAGGAGGATATGTTATAAAGAGAAGTTACTCTTCCCTCGATTTAAATGGACCGAAGGTGCACACAATTTATTTGGTTGAGATGCAAAAGAAAATGACATGATGGCATGATGACATGATGCAATGCAAAAAAATAACACAAGCACAAATGAAACACACGGGAGAACCCGGAACATCTGGAATCTTCTGGGATGTCGGTCTTCGGGCGTCACATGCGGAGAGTTTAGTACGGATTGCAACAAGGAAATAAAATCAATCAAAGAGAAATTATCATAATTGAACCCACTGAAATCCAAAGTAGTGGGTTCATCACTATGCAAAGTTTTAATCTCTTCACTCCCACTTTTAACAATTTTAGCATCAAGATCTAAAAACTCCGAATCATTGGGATACATTTTAATTAAAGTAGACTCATCTCCAATCCCATCTATATCAAGATTCATACTAGAAAACAAGGATCTAATAGGAGACACATCAATAACTTTCAGATCTTCATCTTTATTTTATGATAACTAGAAGAACATGCTTTTATATAATTCTCTCTTTTAGCACGCATCCTAGCGGTTCTTTCTTTGCGTTCATAAATGGAAATTCTCATGGCCTTGAGAGACTCATTGATATCATGCTTAGGTGGGATAGATCTAAGTTTCAAAGAATTAACATCAAGTGTTATTCTATCCACACTTCTAGCCAATTCATCAATCTTAAGCAATTTTTCTTCAAGCAAAGCATTGAAATTCTTTTGCAAATTCATAAACTCCTTAACACTAGTTTCAAATTTAGAAGGCATTTTTCCATAAGAGTTATTGTAGGAATTTCCATAATTATTAGAGGAATTACTAGGAAAAGGCCTAGGATTAAAGTTTCCTCTATAAGCATTGTTACCAAAATTATTCCTACCTACAAAATTCACATACAAAGATTCATTATTATTTTCAATCAACGTGGATAAAGGCATATCATTAGGATCAGAAGAAGCACTCTTAGCACCAAATAATTTATAAGTTCATCCATCTTTTCACTCAAAACACTAATCTCTTCAATAGCATGCACTTTTTTACTAGTAGATCTTTCGGTGTGCCATTGAGAATAATTAACCATAGTATTATCTAGGAGTTTGGTAGCTTCTCCTAAGGTAGTTTCCATGAAAGTGCCTCCTGCGGCCGAATCTAAAAGAATTCTAGAAGCAAAATTCAAGCCAGCACAAAAGTTTTGAATAATCATCCATAAGTTCAAACCATGTGTAGGGCAATTACCTATCATTAATTTCATTCTCTCCCAAGCTTGTGCAACATGCTCATGATCTAGTTGCTTAAAATTCATAATATCGTTTCTAAGAGAGATAATCTTAGCAGGAGAGAAATATTTAAAGATAAAAGCATCTTTGCACTTATTCCACGAATCAATACTATTTCTAGGCAAAGAGGAAAACCAAGTTTTAGCACAATCTCTAAGTGAAAACGGAAATAACTTCAATTTAAGAATATCATTATCTGTATCCCTTTTCTTTTGCATATTACACAAATCAACAAAGTTGTTTAGATGGGTAGCGGCATCTTCACTAGGAAGGCCGGAAAATTGATCTTTCATGACAAGATTCAACAGAGCATCATTGATCTCACAAGATTCAGCATCGGTAATAGGAGCAATCGGAGTGCTAATAAAATCATTATTGTTGGTATTGGATAAGTCACATAATTTGGTATTGTTCTGAGCCATAGCGACAAGCAAGCAATACAACACACAAGCAAACAAGAAGCAAGCGAATGATAAACACATGGCAAAAAGAAGGGCAGATAAAACGGCAAGGGTGAAGTGGGAGAGAGGAAAACGAGAGGCAAATAAATGTAATGCGAATGATAAGGGTTTGTGATAGGTACTTGGTATATGACTTTTGCGTAAGCCTTCCCGGCAACGGCGCCAGAAATTCTTCTTGCTACTTCTCGAGCTTGCGTTGTATTCCCTCGAAGAGGAAAGGGTGATGCAGCACAGTAACGTAAGTATTTCCCTTGGTTTTTGAGAACCAAGGTATCAATCCAGTAGGAGACCACACGCGAGTCCCTCGCACCTGCACAAACAAATAAGAACTTCGCAGCCAACGCGATAAGGGGTTGTCAATCCCTTTACGGTCACTTACGAAAGTGAGATCTGATAGAGATGATAGTTTGATATTTTTGGTATTTTTGGATATAAGAACAGAAAGTAAAAGCGGAAAAGTAAAGTAGATTGTAGATTGATATGTTGAGAATAGACCCGGGGGCCATAGTTTTCTCTAGTGTCTTCTCTCATGATAGCGGTATTCTACGACGGGTAAACAAATTACTGTCGAGCAATTGATAGAAAAGTGAATACTTATGAGAATATCTAGACATGATCATTATATATAGGCATCATGTCCGAGACAAGTAGACAGAAATGATTATGCATCTACTACTATTACTCCACACATCGACCGCTATCCAGCATGCATCTAGAGTATTAAGTTCATAAGAACAGAGTAACGCCTTAAGCAAGATGACATGATGTAGAGGGATAAACTCAAATAACATGATATACACCCCATATTTTTATCCTCGATGGCAACAATACAATACGTGCCTTGCTGCCCCTACTATAACTGGGAAAGGACACCGCAAGATTGAACCCAAAGCCAAGCACTTCTCCCATTGCAAGAACTATAGATCTAGTAGGCCAAACCAAACCAATAATTCGAAGAGTCTTGCAAGGATATTATAATCATAAATAAAGAGTTCAGAAAAGAACCAAATATTTCTCATAAATAATCTTGATCATAAACCCACAATTCATCAAATCTCGACAAACACACCGCAAAAAGAGGTTACATCGAATAGATCTGCTCGAAGACCGAGGAGAACTTGGTATTCAGATCTAAAGAGAGAGAAGAAGCCATCTAGATACTAGCTATGGACCGAAAGGTCTATGGTAAACTACTCACAACTCATGGTGAGGCGATGATGATGATGTAGAAGCACTTCGTGGTAGATCCCCCCTCCGGCGGAGCTCCGGAACAGGCCCCGAGATGGGATCTCTCGGGAACAGAAGGTTGCAGCGGTGGAACTAGGGCTTTCTCTGTTGTTCTGTTGGTTTCGGGGTACGTAGGTATATATTGGAGGAAGGAGGGCACCGGGGGCCAGACATGGGGCCCACGAGGCAGGGGAGCGCGCCCTACAGGGGGGAGCCCCCCACCCTCATGGACGCCACGTGTGCCCTACTCTGTGGTTCTCAGGTCTCCCATGCGTAATTTGCTCCAAAAAATATCTCTCCCGGAGTTTCATTCTGTTTGGACTGCGTTTGATATTCCTTTTTTGTAAAACCCTGAAATACGGAAAAAACAGCAATCTGGACTGGGCCTTTGGGTTAATAGGTTAGTCCCAAAAATAATATTAAAGTGTATAACAAAGCCCATTGAACATCCAAAACATCATAAATAATAGCATGAACAATCAAAAATTATAGATACGTTGGAGACGTATCACCCCCACCCAAAAATTCCCCCCAAATCCTAGATTCAACCGCCCTTCGGCCAACTAGCCAATAATATTCCCCATACCACCGTCTCCCCGTCCCCTTCCACTCCATTCGCTCCACCAAAGCCGCCCTCCCCGCCACGCCGATACGTCGGCGCCGCGGTTCATCAAGGGGACGCACGGCGATCCTCTCGCTCCCACAGTACGCTCTCATATACTGCCGTCCTCTAGCCACGCCGCCACCGTTGGCGACGTTCTTGTGGAGGCGCACGGCGGTCAGCGCCGCCACCGCTGGAGACGTTCGTGTGGAGATGCACGGCGGTCAGCTTCTCCCATGCTACGCGCATTCTAGACTGAGGCCCCGTGCATGTCAATGTTGCGCTAAATGTTAGCTGATAGACGCTGTTAATCTCACTGTTTGCCGAAGTAGTTTACAGTCAATATGATCTGCTTAAGAAGCTTCCTTGCCCTGTTCTACACACAAACTGCTTAGCTGAGTTGGCATGCCAAGGCCGATTAGTTGCTAAAATATCCTGCCATATATTTATTGTGACGTAGATTGCCATGGTCTATTAGCCAATCTGTTAGGTGAAATAGCTCTACATCGTTTTATACTCGATCTTTGTTGTTGCGATGGCCTTTGATAGTTCGATGGCTGTGTGCTCGGCCTCATTGACTGCTGAAACAGCCTGCCATAATTTAGCACTCAAATCTGTTTGCTGAATTAGCTTTACATATATTTCGTTACTTAGATCTTCTCGTCCAAATATCTTGCCATAGCTTTAGACATTGACCTAGGTATTTTCTTCTGGACTTCATAAAAAACATATATGTTTTTCCTGCAATATCTAGTAGAAGAACTAATTTGTATGTCTAACAGATGGACATGACTTGGATAACTTCTGCTCGAAGATTCTCCGCTGCATATGTCGAGGGGGTTGAAAACTTCATGAACTTTATCAGAGCTGAGTACGGTGGTCCGAAATCAGATGTGCTCTGCCCGTGTAGCAGCTGTATGAATTTAGTTACAAGACCCCTGTCAACTGTGCAAAATCATCTACACTTATATGGGATGTCGGTCACATATACTAGGTGGGTTCATCATGGTGAAGCTGTGAACGTCAATGTTATTGACTACGTGGAAGCAGCAGATCACCATCTTGACAAATATTGAAACAATGCTACGAAATGCTCGTGCATTCCGTGAACTTTCACCTGCAGAAGAAAAACGTTGGGCCCGCATGTTGGAACAATGTAACGTGGCTGTCACCCCAGGAAATAAGTTGTCAGTATTCTCACCTATGGTCACCTTTCTTCAGGTGAAGACATCTGAGCGGATGACCAACAAATCATTCGATGCGATGTTGGCTGCTTTCCGCAAAGCTTTCCCAGATGCGTCTGAGCTGCCACACACCTACAGTAAAATGAAGAATTTCCTTCGAGCAGTTGGAATTGGATATGATATGATCCATGTTTGTAAGAATAACTGTGTTCTGTTCCGGAAGGATTATGCCAACTTAAGTGAATGCCCGAAATGCAAATCATCAAGATGGAAAGATGGCGATGCAGTGAAGAGGATTCCTCATAATGTTCTGAGACATTTTCCAATTACACCAAGATTGCAGAGGTTGTTTCATGATGCTGAAACAAGAGAGGATGTACTGTGGCATTCTAGGAACCAGGAGTGCAGAGATCGGAATGTAATGAGCCATCCATCACATGGTAGTGAGTGGACAAGCTTCAATCAGAAGCACGAAAAGTTTGCTGCTGGCCCGAGAAACATTAGACTTGGCTTAGCTTCTTTCGGTGTACTAGAGTAGGGGTACCCTAGTATCCCGAACTTGTGCACGGGCAGTCGCAGCACCCCGCGGCAAGGCTTGCCGGGTGACCGCCAAGGTCCTCCGTGTTTCCTTTGGAACCATTCAAGAACAAAGTATTCAAGCCAAGGAGACAAGGCCCCGGCAAGAGGAGCTTGCCGGGAAGGCCACTCAAGGCACAAGACCCCGGCGAGAGGAGCTTGCCGGGAAGGCCAACCAAGGCATCTCAAGGAACTTGACGCGACGCGCCACGCGTCCCGGCAAGGCCCGGTGAGCGACAAGCTCCCGGACGCGACAAGACAACGACCGCGGCAAGGCGCTTGCCGCGGCAAGCTACTACTCTGTACCCACGCTCCAGCGCATCCGCCAACGTGTCGCTCTAGGACCCTTCCAGGCGTACGTGGCGGGAGGCTGACAAGGTTGTCGTCGTGGCGAACGGTGGCGGCCCTGACGGTCCCTTTTTTTGCACTGTTTGGGCGACGCAAACGGGCATTTAATGCCTTTGTCCCCTGCCGTCAGGGTTAGGTATGATACACTGTACAGGTGGTTGTACCAACTACAACACCTTTCCATTTTTACCCTTATCTACGGTGCCACCTGTCGGTGACCCCTTGAGCATATAAAAGGAGGCCCATGCGCAACGTAGAAGTGGGTTCGAACACTCTCACGCTCGGTCTCGTTAGCTGTTGAAGTGTACTGTAGCACTCAGCGCTCCTGAGCAAGAACTCAATACAAACCACAAAGCAGGAGTAGGGTTTTACGCATCCGTGCGGCCCGAACCTGGGTAAACTGCTCGTGTGCTTCGCCTCGATCTGCTCTTCGTGCGATCTCTGCCCCCCGCCGAACCGAAAGGGGCTCGGTCCGCCGGTCCCCATAGGTGCTCATGGATCAGTTTCCTCGACATCTTTGGCGCGCCAGGTAGGAGGCGTCGAGGTTGTGTGAACCTGATCCGGCGTTCACACGAGCTAGATCTTCATCATCTTCATCAACATGCCGCCGAAGAAAAAGGCTTCGGAGGCAGCTGGTCCGTCTGCGAAGAACCCACCACCGTCGGAGCAAACGGCTAGTGGGGTAGACGCCGGCGGAAGAACGGGCGTCGACGAGGGAGGTCACGGTGCCGCCAAGTCCAAGGACAAAGCTGCGCTGCCCATAGGCGGCCTAGTCGACTCCCACAACGACCGGGCGCACTCCAAGACCTCGGCGTCCGTACACGCCCCGCGCCCATCTAAGGAGGCGCGGGACCGGCAGCATCATGGTACTCACGGTACCATACGTTTGCTGAACCAAGATCGAGTTGGTGGATCTCGGAATGCCCAAGACGAGCATGCACGCCAACATGCCGGCACGAGCAAGGCACGGTCGCCTGGACGGGATACTGCTCCTTCTAACATAGTTAGAAGTCCGAGCATATCCCGCTCCTCACACCGTTCGCCACCGCTACCCGCCACTCCAGCAGAAGCTTTGGCACGAGCTCAACTGCTCCTAGACTACCCTCCAACGGCAGACAAGATCGACGACTGGAGGGCCACCATTCAGAGTCTCATCGCCTTCGCCAACGGCGACACTCCACGGCAGCCGAGTACATCGCAGCCGCGGCAAGTCAGCCAGGCACGGGCCGATGGCGACAAGACCGGTGGGTGTGCAACCACCGTGCACTCTCCGCCCCGAAAGCCAAGATCGCCGACTCGCCGGATCCACCTCGACGGCGACTCCACCGCGTCATCAGATCCACGAGCTCGTCGCGATCAGCGCCAAGTTCTTCACGAACGACAGCAAGAGGACGCTCGTACTCGCATCGAGCGCCGAAGAGAAGCGCGGCGTCAATCAGACCAGCGCGCTGGGCCCGCTGTCGACATGCATGCGCCAGGGGAACCAGGCGACTTGCCGTACGCGGTAGGTTGTCCTGCGTTTACTCGTGAGCTGCGGCAAGTCCAGTGGCCCATCATGAAGAATTTCAAACCAGACGTACCAAAGAAGTACGACGGCAAGACGCATCCGTCGGAGTTCCTCAGCATCTACACCATCGTGGTGCAAGCTGCCGGGGGGCGGGACGACAAGGTCCTTGCCAACTACTTCCCGCTGGTGCTCAAGCCCAACGTCAGGTCTTGGCTCATGCACTCGCCGGACAACTCCATATCCTCCTGGGCAGACCTATGTCATCAGTTTGTTGGCGCCTTTACAGGCGGCCACAAACCTCATGGCCAAGAAAGTGACCTTCATCTGCTCGCCCAGAAGGAAGGAGAGCCCCTGCGCATGTACATTCAGAGGTTCAGCCGTGTACAGCACAACATCCCAGATGTCCACCCTGCCGCGGTCATCAGCGCGTTCCATCAGAACGTGCGTAACCGCAGGATGCGGGAGGAGATGGCGATGTGCAAGATCAGAGACGTCAGTGAGCTATATGCCCTGGCCGACAAGTGTGCATGTGCTGAGGAAGGGAGGAAACTCCCCGGAGAGGATACAGGAGCAGGAGGATCTAACAGTGAAGATGCTGCACCGGCAAAGAAAAACCGGCGACGGAACAACAGGAAAAAGAAAGGCAAAGATGTGCTAGTCGTTGAGCAGTCCGGCAACGAAGGTGGCGCCAAGAAAGCCAAAGTTGGTAGCTCCGGTAAGGAGATTGCCGCATGCACCAACTGCCAGGCTATGGCGGCCGCCGACAAGCAGGACGGCACCGACAAGCAGTACTGCAAGATCCACCGCACCAAGGGCCACGACCTCCAGAACTGCAAGAGGGTCGAGCAGCTTGTTGAACAGCAAAAGGCTGAATACGAGCGACGCGACAAGGAGAAGGCCCAAGGAGGTACTGGAGGATCCGGCACGAAGCGCCCCGGCCGGGGAGGACGCCGCAGCAAGGCCAAGCAGCGGCAAGGAGACAGACCTCCCCGCGGCCGCGACAAGGATGAAGACGATGACGACGATGAAGACATGGATGATGTCGAGACCAGTGAGCAGGAGTTCCAGAAAGCCACAGAGGTCTTGTGCGTTGACGGCGGTGCTTCTCTGCATACTTCACACCGCCAACTCAAGCAGTGGGTGCGGGAAGTCAATGCAGCAGAACCACCTATCGAGTCACGCAAGCTTCTGAAATGGTCCAGCACGCCTATCATCTTTGATATTGAGGACCACCCTGATCGCACAACTGCGGTCGGGTGCTTGCCGATGTTGGTTTCACCAACTATCCGCAACCTCAAGGTCACTAAGATGCTAGTTGACGGCGGGGCCGGCTTGAACCTGATCTCCTCCACTGTATTCCAGAAACTCCAGATCCCTGACAGCGAGCTCGAAGAGACCGGCACATTCCAAGGAATCAACCCGGGAAGGAGCAAGCCGAAGGGGAAGATCACGTTGCCAGTGACGTTTGGCGGCGAGCTGAACTTCAGGACTGAGAGGGTCACTTTTGACGTTGCCGATTTTCCATTGCCTTACAATGGGATACTCGGCCGTCCAACACTCGCCAAGTTCATGGCAGCCTCTCACTACACATACAACATGCTGAAGATGCCAGGCCCGATAAGCGTCATCTCTGTCCCTGGCGACAAGAAGGATGCTCTTATCTGCGCCGACAAGATCTACCGGGAAGCAGCAGCCGCAACAGATCGTAAGTCACTTGCCGCTGAAGCTCCCGGGGGGGAAGAAGAAAACCAAGTCCGGCAAGAGCTCTGAAGCCCACTCCGGCAAGCGCACCTCTTCGGAGTGCTGCGCTACCATCGAGGGCGCACCATCGAGCTCCACCGGCAAGTGTAAGAAGACAATGGCAGCTCCGCCAGAGACCAAGAAGGTGTCCGCCAAGGAGGACGGCACTGGTGGTACCTTCACCATCAGTGCCACTCTTGACCCTAAATAAGAAAGCGCGCTCATTGCTTTCCTGCGGGCGAATTTCGACGTGTTTGCGTGGCAACCGTCTGACATCCCCGGTGTTCGCAGGAAAGTAATTGAGCACCATCTTGCCGTCTGTCCTCATGCGCGGCCCGTCAAGCAGAAAGTCAGGAAACAAGCAGTGGAGCGCCAAGAATTCATCGCAGAAGAGATCAAGAAGTTGGAAGCAGCAGGCCTTGTCAGAGGAGTGCTCCATCCTATGTGGTTGGCCAATCCTGTGGTCGTGTGCAAGGCAAACGGGAAATGGAGGCTTTGTATCGACTTTACCGATGTCAATAAAGCTTGTCCCAAAGACCCATTTCCCTTGCCGCGCATTGACCAGATTGTTGACTCCACGGCCGGATGTGACTTGCTTTCATTTCTTGACACATACTCAGGATACCATCAAATCTTCATGGCAGAAGAGGATGAGGAGAAGACCGCATTCATCACTCCATGTGGCACGTACTGTTTCATACGGATGCCTTTCGGTTTGAAGAATGTTGGTTCAACATTCGCAAGGGTAGTCCATATAGCTTTTGACCCACAAATTCACATAAATGTGGAAGCCTACATGGATGACATAGTGGTCAAAAGCAAGAACAGGACAACCCTGATTCAAGATTTAGACGAGACCTTTGCGAATCTGCGCAAGATCAGCCTCAAGCTCAACCCCGAGAAGTGTGTGTTTGGAGTCCCTTCCGGCAAGCTTCTCGTGTTCTTCGTGTCTCAGCGGGGAATTGAGGCCAATCCCGACAAGACCAAGGCCATCGAGCAGATTGAAGCACCAAAGCGCGTAAAGGATGTACGAAGACTTGCCGGTTGCGTGGCTGCCCTCAGCAGGTTTATCTCTAAGTCTGCTGAGCGCGCCCTGCCGTTTTTCAAAATATTGAAAAAGGCAGGTCCAATGAAATGGACTCCGGAAGCGGAGGCTGCGCTGCAAGACTTGAAGAGATACCTGTCCTCTACTCCAATATTTGTCGCACCTAAGCCACAAGAGAAGTTGCTGCTGTATCTAGCGGCAACCAATCAAGTGGTTAGTGTTGCGTTAGTAGCGGAGAGGGAGGCAGATGATGAGCCAGCAACCGCGGCAGGTGCGTCTAGCGACAAGCAAGGGGCTTCCCCGACAAGCTCTGGTCCCGACAAAGATGGATCTGCGCAGACGCGTGAGGAGATACGGAAGAGAATGGTGCAGCGCCCAATTTACTTTGTCAGCTCCCTTCTGCAGGGGGCTAGGTCAAGGTACTCTGGTGTGCAGAAATTGCTTTTCGGTCTTCTCATGGCCTCGAGAAAGCTGCGCCATTACTTCCTAGCACATGAGATCACAGTTGTCACTCGCTTTCCGCTGAAGAGGATACTGCAGAATCCAGAAGCAACAGGCAGGATTGTTGAGTGGGCACTGGAATTATCAAGCTTTGGCCTCAAGTTTGAGAGCACTTCAACTATCCAAAGCAGAGCATTGGCGGAATTCATAGCAGAGTGGACGCCAACACCAGATGAAGAAATTCCAGAAACGAGCATCCCCGTCAAGGAAGCGGGCAAGGAGTGATTTATGTACTTTGATGGTGCCTTCTCGCTGCAAGGCGCCGGTGCTGGCGTGCTGCTTGTCGCGCCCACCGGAGAGCACCTCAAGTACGTACTCCAGATGCAATTTCCCAAAGAGCAAGCAACAAACAATACCGCGGAGTATGAAGGTTTGCTTGCCGGTCTCAGGATCGCGGCAGACCTTGGGATCAAGAAGCTCATTGTCAGGGGTGACTCGCAACTTGTCGTCCGCCAAGTGAACAAGACTATCAGAGTCCGTTGATGGAAGCCTACGTTGATGAAGTGAGAAAACTAGAAGAGCACTTTGATGGCCTACAGATGGAGCATGTTCTAAGAGCTCAGAACGACATCGCCGATAGCCTGTCGAAGTGCACCGCACTTAAGTTACCTGTGGAACCAGGGATTTTTGTGCTCAAGCTGACTCAACCATCCATAACACAATCAACTGGACAGAACAAGAAGAGGAAGTTGATTTCTGGTGACTATTTTCCGGCAGACCTTCCCGAAGCCGCCGCCAAGAAGGTCCCCAAGATCAACACCAAGAGTGCTGAGGAGCAGTCTGCTCCGGCAAGCCCTAGGGTTTGTCCCGTCGACGCAGACGCTCCCGACAAGTTTTGCTCCGGCAAGCTTGCCGGGGAACATCAAGCTCCGGCTGAGCCACAGGTTCTCGCCGTAGAAGCGGATGTTCCCACAGCAGCAGATGTGCCTTTAGTCCTTGTTGTCGAGCCACAGGCTCCAGCATGGGCACAGCAGATTGTTCATTTCCTTCAGACAGGAGAACTTCCCGAAGAGCAAGACGAAGCGGAAAGAGTAGCCCGGCAGTCAAGTATGTACCACTTTGTTGACAACACACTGTACAGAAGAAGACTCAACGGTGTGAAATTGAAGTGTATTCTCCGGGAAGATGGACAAAAGCTGTTGGCAGAGATACATGGAGGCATATGTGGTCACCACATTGGCGCAAGAGCACTTGCCGGCAAAGTGTTTAGGCAAGGTTTTTTCTGGCCAACAGCCCTCCAGGATGCAACTGCACAAGTAACCAAGTGTGAAGCGTGCCAGTTCCATTCCAAGCAGATACACCAGCCAGCTCAAGCTCTCCAGACGATCCCTTTATCCTGGCCATTTTCGGTCTGGGGGCTCGACATCCTCGGCCCCTTTCCCCGCGCAGTCGGGGACTTTGAGTACTTGTATGTTGCAATCGACAAGTTCACAAAGTGGCCGGAAGTGGAAGCAGTGAGGAAGGTGACAGCACAGTCAGCAGTCAAGTTCTTCAGGTCGATTGTTTGCCGCTTCGGGATCCCTAACAGGATCATCACCGACAACGGTACACAATTCACGAGCCGCACCGTCGTGCAATACGTCCAAGATATTGGTGCCAAGGTCTGCTTCGCTTCTGTTGCTCACCCGAGAAGCAACGGTCAAGCGGAGAGGGCAAATGCTGAAGTGTTGCGTGGCCTCAAGACCAGAACTTTTGACAGGCTGCACAAGTGCGGAAGAAACTGGATCGAGGAGCTGCCGGTGGTTCTTTGGTCGATCAGGACGACGCCAAATCGAGCCACTTGCCAGACACCTTTCGCTCTAGTCTATGGAGCAGAGGCAGTTCTCCCCACGGAACTCGTATACAGGTCACCTCGAGTGCTCGCTTATGATGAGCTTGAGCAAGAGCAGCTGCGACAAGATGACGCGCTGCTCCTTGAGGAAGACGGTCTTCAGGCTGCTGTACGAGCTGCTCGCTACCGGCAAGCTTTGCGTCGCTACCATAGCCGCAAAGTTAACGCCAGAAGTCTCGAGGAAGGCGACCTTGTTCTTCGGCGCGTTCAGTCCGCCAAGAATTCCAACAAGTTGACGCCGAAGTGGGAAGGCCCTTACCGGGTGAAACGAGTCACTAGGCCTGGCGCTGTCCGCCTTGAGACCGAAGATGGCATTCCGGTGAGCAACTCCTGGAACATTGAGCATCTTCGTAAGTTTTACCCGTAAGGCGCGGTTGCCGGAACCCGTTTCGGCAACCACCTTTTGTACAAGTCTTGCCGCTGTTGCATGTAATCCTTTGTACAAAGCCGGGCGCAGACCCCGTGCATAAGTAAAGCTCATGTGCTCCGCACATCTTGTCAATTTCATGCTTTATATTTTTTGCATGTGTTATCTGACACTTTGTGCAGCACCTACCCCCGGTAAGCAATAACGAGCCTTAAGGCTCCATATCTTTGTTTTCTCTTCTTTCTTTTTCTCAAGCAAAGGAAGGTTCCCTCGCCCACGAGTTTGCCGGGGGGAAGGAGAAGATAGTGGTATGGACCAGGCGTCGTTCAAGAAAGTTTCGCCTTGCCGGGAAGCAAACAACACAAAAGCTAAGTTGCCAAAGTTTGAGCAATCAAATTTTTAAATTTTTAAGTTATCTTCCTTGAACGACCGTGCTTTGTATGGAAAACCTGTGCGCGGAGGAACCAACTCGTAGCTAGTTGCGCCCTTACTTTGTTTCGAGTCCGCTCAACGACTTAAGTGTGCTGCGACTAGTGTCGCGCCCTTACTTTGTTTTCGAGTCCGCTCAACAACTTAAGTGTGCTGCAGCTAGTTGCGACAAGGTTTCTTGTCGGTAGCGACACCGCCAGCAGGCTGCTGACGTTCCGCACTTAGCGCTCGCGGCTAAGGTGCCTGCGCCGGCAAGTTCCCTAAAAGCGTAGGGCAGAAACATACAAAGGAAGGAGTCAAGTAAAGGAAATAGCGTCGCAATCATTACCCAAAATAGAGTTATATTACAAAGTAGCTTGTCGGAGCTCTAATAGATTGTTCTCATAACATGACCAGCAGCAACAAGAGAAGAAGAAAACGGGCGGCTTAATCTACGCGACTGCCCTCAGCCCTCTTGATCCCGCTCACCTTGTCCACAATGGGTGCGACAAGGGCCTTGAGCGCCTCCAGATCGGCATCCGGAGGCAGGGACTTGAGGACGTTGGTGAGGTTGAGGCCCGGGTTGCGGAAGACCACCTTCACCAACACCTTTTGAAGAGCTCCCGCGCAGAGCTTGCGCGACTCGTCGGCTAGCTGCTTTGGGATCCTCTCCCGGAGTCGCTGGAGGGCCGTCGCCACGCCTTTGAAGAACAAGGTGAGCTTGGCGCTGGGCTGGAGGCTCTCATCGGAGGGATACCCGAGATCCTCCATCCCCAGCTGCGCCAGCTCCCTGTCAATATCAGCGGCAGCGTTCATGAGACCCTCCGTCCAGTGCTCGACGGTCTCCCTGAAAGTGTTCTAGACGGCAGCAGCACTCGCCAGCAGCGCCTTCTCGGCCTTGATCTCCTCCTTCAAGGCCGCCTCCCGCTCCCTAACGCCATCCAGCGTCTTGGTCAAAGTGGTCAGCTTCAACTCAAGATCTGCGTTGGAGTCCTTGGCGGCGCTGAGCTCCTTGCCCTTCTCGGCGAGGCGAACCTGCAGCTCTGAGTTGCTGTGGGCGTCCTTCTCCCGCTCATGCTTGAGCGCGACAAGCTCTTCACCTCTTGCCCTGAGATCGGCCTCCAGCTGCGCCACCTTCGTCTCCAGCTCCTTCTTGGCGGCCTCAGCAACTGCAGCAGCGTCCTCTGCTTGCTTGACGGTTCCGCCAAGTGATTGCTCTCGCGCGGCAAGCTCCTCCTCGTGGCTGTCGAGGTTAATCTTTCGCTGCGCTAGCTCGCCCTCCTGCGCAGACAGCTTCTCAGCGGCAAGCCACTGTTGTTCTTCGACTTCAGCCTTCTCGAGGAAGAAGGCCGTCTGCTCTTCGACAAGTTGCTCCCGCTCCTCTGTCAGGGACCAGAGAGCTGCCTGGTGAAGACCCCGGAGCTCCTCCGCGTGTTTCTCGATGTCTGCTCCCGCCTTCGCGGCAAGCGCCTCTCGGGACTCCAGCTTGGCTTGCCGGGCGCGGTAGAGCGACAACTTCTGTAGCAGCCGCTCCTCCTCAGGCTCGCCGCTGCTGCTGCTCGGCGCATCGACCAGCGTCAGCCCAGCGGAGGCGAGCACTTCTCCGTCAAAGATTTCTCCTTCGACCGGCGCCCTGGACATTGACGCCCAGGGGGGGTTGATGAAGACGCCATCGCCGGCCTTCAGGTAGACGCCTGGCTGGGGCTCTTCGGAGCTTGGCGCTGCAGCAGCGGCGGAGGGATCGGCGGCCGGCGTAGCGTCTGGCGCTCCTGCGGCCTCAGGGCCGTCAGTGCGATCGCCGGACCCCTCGCCAGCTGCGGCGGCGGCAGCCTTGGCGGCCTCATCGCCGGCGGGATCATCAGCGCCGGCTGCTTCTTCGGTGGCGGCGACGTCGCCGGTGTTGCCGCACGTGTTCTCCTCGCCAGCAACCTCCGTCTCCATCGGCTCCGCAGCAGATGGGTCTGACGACAGGAAAGGGGAGAAAAACAGTCAAGCAAATATCCAAAAAGAATCAAAAGAAGAAGAGCCCAAGGGAAGTTTTGCACATGCGCGAGCCGGCTCCACGGCAGGCTCCCTTGCCGGAGAGCTCTCCCTTGGCGGCGTAGTTGTAGTCTCCGCCGGCGGAGGGCCGCTGGTGCTGTCCCTCGCCGGAGAGCTCCCCCTTGCCGGAGGATTCTCCCTTGCCGGAGAACTCCCCCTTGCCGGAGAGCTCGCCCTTGGCGGAGAACTCTCCCTTGCCGGAGAGACCCTTGCCAGAGAACTTTCCCTTGGCGGTGTAGTCGAAGCAGATGGCACGTCGGGGGCAGTCTCCGGGCGCTCCTGGTGTGGCTGCTCTGCTCCTACACAAACCAACAAACAGATATCAGCAAAGAAAGAACACCCACGCGCGCCTAACAGCGGAAAGTGAACCATACACTTACGCTGGGGGCTGCGCAGGGGGCTGCTCTGAAGATTAGTTGCAGGGTCCAGCAAGGTGGTCTCGGTGGGTTCGTCCTCGACGATGATCACCTCCTCTCTCCTCGCCGGGACCTTGGCTGTCTTTGCCGCTCTCTGGGCCAGAGTCCTGAAAAGGAATAAGTCCGGAGTAAAACAAATGAGATACAAGACAAAACAACAAGAATTGAAGAAATGCAAGAACGATAAGAATCTTACTCTTCTTCTTCCTCGTCGGAGCTGAGCGCGGAGAAGTCGAAATCCGGTTCACGTCCGGCGCGACGAGGCGGAGGAGTAGGCTCCCTTGGCCTCTTGGCGGGAGCAGTGGAGGTGGTCTGAGACGACCCCGCTCCGACTGCCGCCGCGGCGTGAGAAGCGGCAGGAGCAGAAGCGGTGGTCCGATAAGACCCCGCTCCAGTTGCTGCAGAAGCGCGAGGTGCTCCCGCGGCAATATTACTTGCCGCGGTGGAGCATGTCGTGCGGCGCGGCGGCTGTCGACTCGTCTGCCGCTCCGCTATGTCCCCGGCCTTGCGGAGACGCCTTCTTGGTGGAGCTGGGGGCTCTGCTTGCGGCGAGCTGCCCGAAGATGAGGAGGAAGAGGAGTCGATCTCCAGCGAGCCGCTCGTATCCTCGGCGGGCTCGCTCGACTCGACGCCCTGCTCGGCGGGCTCGCTCGACTCGGTGTCATGCTCGGCAAGCTCTCCCTCGCCGGCAAATTCCTCTCGCTCGGCAAGGCTTGCCGCCTTTGCTGCCTCTGCCTCCTCCACGGTGAATCCGAACTCGTCCGCGGCTGCGGCTGCCGCCGCCTCTTCCAGCCTAGTGGCGATGCGCTTCAGCTCCGTATCAGTGGTGTCGCGGGTGAGGCCTTTCTTTTTGTCGGAGCGAATCGGCACTTCTTCCAAGTTGTCAAAGAACTCCTGCACGGCGTCATCTGCGGGCTTTTGCCAAGTTGGGTCAATCCCATGCGAGTCGCACAGCGGCATCATCGCGCGAATGCGGCTGAGCGCGGAGTTGTTGCACAGCGAAACGACACCCCTCGGCAACCTGAACACTTCGGGATGCTGAGGGTCATACTTGAACAGCTCCTGGAGCATCGCGTTGAGCTCCAGGACAGTGAAGTTGAAGTTGAGGCACGGGCGCAGCCTCATGATGTCCGCCGCATTCTCGAACTCCCAGGCGGGTCTCTTCCTCTCCTGCAGGGGGGCGATGCGGCGGCGAAGGAAATCTGCACCAACTGTGCCTACAGTGAGCCCGGCAAGCCTGAGGCGTTGGATCCGGGCGACGGCAATCTTTAGCCTATCATCTTCCGGGGCCACGTTGCTCCAGTCACTGCCGCGCACTACTGGGGTTTGGTGCCATGCGGTAAATGGCTGCGGGTTCTCCTCGACGATCCAGCACCAGTTTGCTCTCCATTCCTCCCATTTGCTGCGGAGCTCTCCCTCCAGATAAGCTTCTTTCTTGTGGGCTCTCGAGATCCAGGCGATTCCGCCGGATAAATTCTCTCCTCTCTCAACTCGAGGCATAAAGAAGTGGCGGAAAAGGGCTACATTGGGATAGACTCCGACAAAGTTTTCGCAGAGATGTGCAAAAACTGCCATGGTCAGAACAGCATTGGGGGTGAAGTCAAGGAGGCGGAACCCGTAGGTGTTCATGATATCGCAGAAAAATTCAGAGAAAGGCGGGCAGAGCCCGCAGTAGAAGAACTAGGCGAAGAAGGGATATCCAGTTGGGGCCGTTTTCCAAGCAACGGCTGGAAGTACCTTCGTGCGCGGGTGCGCCCGCGTCTCCCCCAACCAGAAGAGGTAGTAGCACTCCCTAAGCTCCCTCGCGGCAAGCTTGGGGGGGAAGACAACCCGCTCCTTTCACAGCGCCGCGAGCCGCTGCGCCTCGGCCGACTTCGCGCCCTTCCCCTTGTCGGTTTTCGGAGCCATGGCGGAAGTGGTGAGGGAGGTCGACGGCGTTGGTGGTGCTGGTGGCGATGGGGGGGCGGAGCGCTGCTCTCTCTCAGCTTTGGGAAGAAGGGGAGCGGCGGAGGTTTTCGAGGTTGGAGTAGCAACTGGTAGATGGGCGAACTGCCCCTGTTTCCCCTGCTTATAAGGAGGAAGGGGGCGGACGTTCCGCCTTTCCGAATAAAGAAACAACCCACGATCTCTCCCACGACGCCGCAATCAACGCGTGCCGTTCGGGGAGGGCGCGGTGGATACGGAGAAAGATACGGCGTAACCCAGGCCGCGCGTGCCCGTGCACTGATTTGGGCCTGGCCCAACCGCGCTCGGCACCGTGTATGGCCCAGGCCCGGGGGCTCCTACCAGTGTACTAGAGTAGGGGTACCATAGTATCCCGAACTTGTGCACGGGCAGTCGCAGCACCCCGCGGCAAGGCTTGCCGGGTGACCGCCAAGGTCGTCCGTGTTTCCTTTGGAACCATTCAAGAACAAAGTATTCAAGCCAAGGAGACAAGGCCCCGGCAAGAGGGGCTTGTCGAGAAGGCCACTCAAGGCACAAGACCCCGGCGAGAGGAGCTTGCCGGGAAGGCCAACCAAGGCATCTCAAGGAACTTGCCGCGACGCGCCACGCGTCCCGGCAAGGCCCGGTGAGCGACAAGCTCCCGGACACGACAAGACAACGACCGCGACAAGGCTCTTGCCGCGGCAAGCTACCACTCTGTACCCACGCTCCAGCGCATCTGCCAACGTGTCGCTCTAGGACCCTTCTAGGCGTACGTGGCGGGAGGCTGTGCAGCCAGCGGTGCGCGGTGGCAAGCGGCGCTGATAAGGTTGCCGTCGTGGCGACCGGTGGCAGCCCTGACGGTCCCTTTTTTTGCACTGTTTGGGCGACGCAGACGGGCATTTAATGCCTTTGTCCCCTACCGTCAGGGTTAGGTATGATACACTGTACAGGTGATTGTACCAACTACAACACCTTTCCATTTTACCCTTATCTGTGTTTCCACCTGTCGGTGACCCCTTGAGCATATAAAAGGAGGCCCATGCGCAACGTATAAGGGGGTTTGAACACTCTCACGCTCGGTCTCGTTAGCTGCTGAAGTGTACTGTAGCACTCAGCGCTCCTGAGCAATAAGTCAATACAAACCACAAAGCAGGAGTAGGGTTTTACGCATCCGTGCGGCCCGAACCTGGGTAAACTGCTCGTGTGCTTCGCCTCGATCTGGTCTTCGTGCGATCTCCGCCCCCCGCCGAACCGAAAGGGGCTCGGTCCGCCGGTCCCCATAGGTGCTCGTGGATCAGTTTCCCCGACAGCTTCAGATGGATTTAACCCATTTGGCCACCAGAGCGCCACATATAGCATGTGGCCAGTGCTTGTTATCCCTTACAACATGCCTCCAAATGTCTGCACCAAAGAATCAAACTACATGATGGCCTTGCTCATCCCAGGTCCAAAAAGTCCTGGAAAGGACTTTGATTTGTTCATGGAGCCTCTTGTGGAGGAACTTCAACAGCTTTGGAGGGGTGTTCTCACTCGAGACCTATATTGCAGCCCACCAGCTGATTTCTTTCTGCGTGCTGTTATAATTTGGTGCATCCATGATTATCCGGCTTCGGGCACTATGTCAGGGCGAATGACACATGGTTACAATGCATGTGTTCGCTGTGACAGGAATTCGCTGTCATATGCAATACTTAGCAAGATCTGTTACATTGGACACTGCCGTTTCATTGACAAGGACAAGCCGCATCCTAGAAAATACCAAAGACATGTGTTCAATGCAAAGCATGAAAACCGTGATGCGCCAAAGAGGAAGGTCGGGCATATTACACCAGGAAACCATCCTGATAATGGTAGCGGGAAAAGGAAGCGTGGCAGGGCAGAAGAGAGATTATTGTTTACCCGCAGGTCCACTTTGTGGGACTTGGAGTATTGGAAAGATTTGAATCTGCGGTATAATCTTGAAGTGATGCACATCGATAAAAATATGTGTGATAGCATTATCGGCACACTTCTTAATATTGAAGGCAAGACGAAAGATACCTTAAAATCTAGGATTGATTTGACACACCTGGGTATCAGAGAGGATTTGCAGGTGCAAGATGAAGGTAAACCACGGGATATGGCACCAGCTGTGTACGTCTTGGACAAGGTAAAAAGAAAAGAATTCTGCGAGGTCCTGTCACGTGTGAGATTCCCACATGGATTTGCTTCCAACCCTGAAAGGAGAGTCAGTGCAGATGGAAACAAGGTACAAGGGTTGAAAACTCATGACTGCCATGTCCTACTTCAAAGGGTTTTACATGTTATCCTTAGAGGATTGGGCTGCCCTGACTTATACAGTGCAGTTGCAGAGTTGGGACAATTCTTTAGGGAACTCTGCAGTAGAAATATCAGGATAGATGCTTTGGAGCATCTTAGAGACAAGATACCAACTATCCTAAGCGACCTTGAGAAGATATATCCTCCAGCCTTCTTTGATGTGATGGTGCATTTGGTTGTTCATCTACCTGATGAGGCACTACTTAGAGGTCCAGTATAGTATGGTTGGATGTACCCTATTGAAAGGCGACTAGGCACTTTCAAGGGCTATGTTAGGAACAGAGCTAGACCCGAGGGTTCCATTGCAGAGGCCTACATTGCTACAGAAGCGTTGACATTCTGCTCAAAATACATTGAAACAGCTGATCAACTTAGCAAAGAGGTGGATGAAGAAAATCTCGGGCTCAATGTTTTCGATTATTCTATTCGAGTTACAGGGAAGAGTTGACAAGAGGACAAACCAAAAGATTTGGACAAAATGGTTTGGTATGTGTTGAATAACTATCCTGAGATACTACCTTATATCAAGTAAGTGCTAAGTACTGTAGTTTATACATCGTAATCTACTAAACTTGCAGCACATTCTTATATATTTAGATGTTTGATGCGATCACTATGTTGTGCAGCATCTACAAAAAGGATTTACTGCCGCAAAATCCAAGAAACATTGACAAACTGGTTATGGTAGGATTTGCAAAATGGTTCAAGAGCCATGTATGCTTTTGAATTGCACTGTCAGTTTTTTTAATATATTGAGTACATAAGATGATCAGCTTGTCTATTTTCTAACCATAGGTTAAGAAAATGCGGGAGCATGGGCAGGCAGTTGATGATGCCCTTTACTCACTAGCAATGGGTCCTGATACTCGGGTAAGACATTATGAATCTTGCGTTGTTGGAGATGTGCGCTACAACACCCTTGCACGAGACAAAGGCAGGAAGACACAAAACAGTGCCATCATGAGCACAGATACGTATGACAAAGAGACAACTGAAATGTATGCTAACATAACAGACATTGTTCAGTTGCAGTATATCTCCAGTTTCGAGGATCATCGGTGTGTGGTTCTGTTGTGCTGTCGTTGGTATAACCTGTTTTCCAGGATCGCAAAACCCAGAGCTGATGATTATTTCAAATCCATCAATGTCAAGGCGGCGTACCAGACCAACGAGCCTTTTATTTTGGCAAATCAAGCACCACGGATATTTTTCTTGGAAGACACATTTGCACATAGCGATGACTGGAGAGTATTGCAAAGGTTTGAGCAGAGGAATTCGTTTAATGAAGTTGCACAACAAGATGATGCTTACACTGCTCCTGATGTACAAGATAACACAAATGTTCCTAATATCTTTGAGAACCATCACGTCAATGACGTCGACGAAAAGATTGCATGTCATGCTGTGGACATACAAGAGTTGATTAAGAAGAAGCCAACGTTCGAGGACGTTTAGGACGAATAAGAAGATGACACCGTGGGGAATTATGATTCAGACTGATACACATGGCGAAGATGTTGACGCTGCTGCTGCGGATGATGATTACAGTGCTTTTGTCGTATTTGCCTATAACAAGACATTTTTTATCTACTATGTGAAATTGTGTTTGCTATGACAACTGAAACCTGATGAACATGTTGTTCAGTATTTTCCCGTGAGAACATCACTTGTTATGTATGTTGATTTGTGTTTGGTGATTGTATGATGACTAAAACATGATGACATTGTTGTTTAGTTGTCCTCATATTTGGCTGTGAAACTTTAATTTGATGACATAGTTTGATGTTGGACTGCAATTTTCTCGACGTCTTCGAATGAGAACAAAGCTGACCCGACAGGGCCTCTGCTAATTTATTTATTTATTACCAAAAGGGCCTCTGCTATTTATTTATTTATGAGCAAAAGGGGATACCCCCTGATTTCCGTTAATAGAAATCATTAGATGTTCACAGCACTATGCTCAACCTGCTACACGGGTTTCATTCATTACTAGTTTCAGCAAAGTGCTCATGTCATAGCCACTGAATACATCACGAGTGCTACATACACTGCAAATAAAGAGAAATCACCCTACAGAGCACATTGATTTTGCCCATTATCTTCACAAGCTCTTTCATCTCCTCATTAGTGTCAAGGCCGTTCAGCAGTTGTTGCTTGGCCATGATCAGAGGAACTGCATCTTTAACCTTCTGCTATGCATCTTCCTCTTCTGTTGTTCCTTCAGTTACTTGTCCAGTACCCCAACCTGCTGGTATTGGGATTCCTCGGCTAACCAAATAATCAGCGTAGTTGCACTCCCCCGCATCATCAACTTCCCAGAAATACAAATCACGCGAATCTTCCCTTTTCTACATGAATCAGATTGGAAGATCATCAACCAAACTATTAAAAAAATCAGCAACTGAAAGCAGCAGAACAACACTTAAACAGATTATTACCCCATGATTCGGGTGTTTGTAGAAGACTCGACCATGGTTGAGGATTGTGGTTGAGACGCGACGTATGACTTTGCGTGATTTGCAGCTGTGGCACCACACAACAACAGCGGGTTGCGATGAGCAACCGGCTATGGTGCGCGTGCCGGCGGGGGTGTGATGAGACCCATAGGCGATGGTACGGGTGGTGACTTGGCGCATATTTGGTTGTTGCCTGCTGAAGAGCAGGTTGACGAGCAGCCAGCGGACATGGTTGCTGCGGCCAGTGCTTCTGATGCTAGGCAGAGTAACTAGAGAAGAGGAAGCAAATGTTGGATATGTTAGTTTCATTACTTGCAGAGTAGCATAGCACCATATATAGTCATAGTCTAGGTTTGGATTCGAACCAGCTACAGGAGCACATCTCTTTTTTTTCTAAAACTCAGCAACGTCTCTTTACTGGTACACTAGCTTGTTCTGTACGCCCTCTCAAGTATTTGATTCCTCCACCTGACATCTGGGACCCACCAGAAGGGCCTCTGTATTTCACGAAAATAACATGCCCCCCCGCTGACAGGTCGGACCCACCCGTTACCTTTGCACGCAAGGAAGTGCTTCCTTATTCCGCACAAAAAAATGAATACTCCCCCTGCCAGCTGGAACCCAGCATCGTGGGAGGCTGACTTGTGGGCCTACCAAGTTGACGGGGACGGAGGGCTTTGTCAACTTAGTCAATATGAACGATTCTAGCTCTAGTTACCGTACGATGTTCATCCAACGACAGTAGTGCTTCTTCAACCTCTGGTCTTCTTGCTCTAGCCGCCCAAACCAACGCTGGTCGTTCCGCGTGCTCCTGCCTCCCGTGGCCGGCTGTGATGCCGCTGAGGCCTCACCACCCCATACTACTCCCACCACTGGCCAGGGCATCCCTCTACTCACCCACACCCCTTGTTATTCTGCAGCGACGGCAACCTCACACTGCAGCCAAACCAGTGAACCCTCGTACTCCTCTCTGCGTGGGCATCCACTGTCGCATCTTCCCTGGCTCCGCGTTGTCCCCTTCCTAGGCCTCACCGTAGTACACCGCCTTGGTGCTCTCGGCGCAGCATGGTCAATCTGGTCAACGACCGACTTCCATCGGAAGAGTACTGTACGTGGAGAGGCTGACCGCTGGGTCCACGGCCACAACCCAGTTTTTTTGTGATTTGACAAATAAGTCGCTTTGTCAGGCCTGTTGGGCTGCAAATCTTTCAAGACGAGGAGAGCTTCATTCGGCTGGCCGAGAAAATGGCCTATCAGTAATGAGAAATGGGTTGTACATTTCTAAAACACAGCAAACCGGCAATTAGTTATCTTTTTTTCATTTCGAGATTTTAAATTGCATTGATTTTTATGCGTGGACAATTTGTTGGATTTTATATTGATATGCATTTATTTTTAAAATCAGTTTGAATGTGACTCGAAATTTCAGGATTAAAAACAGTTCGAACCGCACCGAAATATGCAAAATTTCGTATAATTTTTTAACTGTGGCCACAATACGGGTTGTAATGCTAACAAAAAGAATATGGGATCCAAAAAAAACCTTAAGAATTAGCAAATGGGCTGTAAATTATTAGAAATAATGGCAGATGGGCTGTATGATGTTTTCCACAAATTTGAGGCCTTCCTAAAAAAAGGTTGACGCACAAGCAGTGACTGCTGGATGTCCATCCAACGACCGTCGTGCTTCTTTAATCTTTGCTCTTCCTACTCTAGCCGCTCAAACAAGCGCCGACGGGACTGCCTGCTCCCTACTCCCTACGGCCGGCTGTGTTGCTGCGCAGGCCTCACCGCCCCACCGTACTCCCATCGCTGGACTAGCCCTCCCTCTACTCACCCACACATGCTGTTATTCTCAGGAAGATGGCAGATGAACCAGTAAATCCTCGTACAGTCGTACTCCCCTCCGCGTGGAAAACAACTGCCGAGTCTTCCCTGCTTTTGTGTCATTCCCTTCCTAGGCCTCGCCATCGTCCACTGCTCTGGAGCTCTCGGCACGGCGTGGTCAATCTGGTCAATGACCGACTTCCATCGGAAGAGTACTATACGTGGAGAGGCTGACAGCTGGGTCCACGGCAGCCGCAAGGAAGTGCCTCCTTATTACGCGGAAAATAATTATTCCTCCACCTGACAGCGGGGACCCATCGGACGGGCCACCGTATTTGGCAAAAAAAACATTTTCCCTGACTGCTAGGACCCACCGGACGGGCCACCGTATTTCGCGAAAAAAGGTTCCCCCCGTTGTCAGCTCGGACCCACCGGAAGTGCCTCCTTATTACGCACAAAAAATAAATACTCCCCTGCTAGCTGGGACCCAGTATAGTGGGAGGCTGACTTGTGGGCCTACTAAGTTGACGGGGACGGAGGGCTTTGTCAACTTAGTCAATATGCACGATTCTAGCTCCATTGACCGTACGATGTCCATCCAATGGTCGTAGTGCTTCTTCAACCTATGGTCTTCTTGCTCCAGCTGCCCAAACCAGCGTCGGTCGTGCCTCGTGCTCCTGCCTCCCGTGGCCGGCTGCGATGGCACAGAGGCCTTGCCGCCCCAACTATTCCCACCGCTGGCCAGGCCCTGTGGTGACGGAAGCCTCACACCGCAGCTGAACCAGTGAACCCTCGTACTCTTCTCCGCGCGGGCTTCCACTTCTGCGTCTTCCCCGGCTCCGCATCGTCCCCTTCCTAGGCCTCGCCGTCGTCCACCGCCCTGGTACTCTCGGCACGGCATGGTCAACATGGTCAAGGAACGACTTCCATCGGAAGATTATTGTACGTGGAGAGGCTGACAGCTGGGTCCACGGCAGCCGCAAGGAAGTGCCTCCTTATTACGCGGAAAATAATTATTCCTCCACCTGACAGCAGGGACCCACCGGACGGGCCACCGTATTTGGCGAAAAAAATGTTCCCCCCCCTGACTCCTGGGACCCACCGGAAGGGCCACCGTATTTCGAAAAAAAAATGTTCCCCTCGCTGTCAGCTCGGACCCACCGAAAGTGCCTCCTTATTACACAAAAAAATGAATACTCCCCCTGCTAGTTGGGACCCACCTTGCTGGATGGCTGACTTGTGGGCCTACTAAGTTGACGGGGACGGAGTGCTTTGTCAACTTAGTCAATATGAACGATTCTAGCTCCAGTGACCATACGATGTCCATCCAACGGCCATAGTGCTTCTTCAACCTCTGGTCTTGTTGCTCCAGCCGTCCAAAGTAGCGCCGGTCGTGCCGCATGCTCCTGCCTCCCATGGCCGGCTGTGCTGTCGTGGAGGCCTCACCGCCCCCTACTATTCCCACTGCTGGCCAGGCCCTGTGGCGATGGAAGCCTCACACCGCAGCCGAAGCAGTGAACCCTCGTACTCCTATCCGCGCGGGCTTCCATTGCCGCGTCTTCCCCGGCTCCACGTCGTCCCCTTCCTAGGCCTCGTCGTCGTCCACCGCCCTGGTGCTCTCGGCGCGGCGTGGTCAAGATGGTCAAGGAATGACTTCCATCGGAAGAGTACTGTACGTGGAGAGGCTGACAGCTGGGTCCACGGCCGCAGCAAGGAAGTGCCTCCTTATTACGCGCAAACTAATTATTTCTCCACCTGACGGCGGGGACCCATCGGACGTGTCACCTTATTTCGCGAAAAAAATGTTTCCCCCTGACTGCTGGGACCCACTAGCTACATCTTCGCACGCAAGGAAGTGCGTCCGGGCAAAAAAACGATTCGCCCTCTTACTTCTGGGACCCATCAGCTACATCTTCGCATGCAAGGAAGTGCCTGACAGTCGGGACCCACCTGGTTGAAGCGTACGTAGTGTTGTCATTCTGGTCGCGAACGTGTACGTACATACTGGTCGATGTAGAGGCGCGCACGTAGCATGTACACGTGCGTACATCGGCCAGTGTGCAAGAAATAAAATACGGCCACGTACGTACATATGGGCAAGGTCTCGAACGCCTACTCGCGCATACGTACGGCCAGGGCTCGTGTACATGGCTGGGTCGGAAAGGAGAAACAACATCATCGTCGTGTTCATGGGGAGCCGACCGGCTGGGTCGGAACAGAATGCGTCATCGTGTACATCGGGAGGGCTTGGACAGAACAACCGATGGAAACGAGGCCTGGCGTACCACAGAACGGAGGAAACGGCCTTGTATTCGACCGGCCACATTCAAAACGGGATCCTCTTCATCAGGAGGGGTCTAGCGTCCACAAAACGGAGGAAACGGACCTCCTACGGCCGAAACGGGGGTCCTGTTGATCAGGAGGCGTGTGGCGTACCGCAAAACGGAGGAAACGGACTTGTGTTGGAGCACTACGGTCGAAACAGGGGTCCTGTTCATCGGGAGGGGTGTGGCGTACCGCAAAACGGAGGAAACGGACTTGTGTTGGAGCGTTACGGTCGATACGGGGGTCTTGTTCATCGGGAGGGGTGTAGCGTACCGCAAAACGGGGCTCCAAAGGATATTGTTCATCACCACCATCAACCCCCTCCAGCCTCCACGGGTTACTGTTCATCCACCGTCAACCTCCTCCAGCCTCCACCTGTGACTGTTCAGCCTCCACCGCGTGCTACTCCACCGGCTACTGTGCAACCAGCCATCTCCATGGGCTCCTGTTCAACCACCCCTCCACAGACTACTGTTCATCCATCCCTCCACCGTCTACTGTTCATGCAGCCCTCCACGGGGGTGGTCCTATTCATGCAGCCCTCCACAGGGTCCTGTTCATGCAGCACCAACCGGCTCGATTGAACGGGGTCCTGCTCATGCAGAGGCAACACCATGGGGTCCTATTCAGCCATCCCACCGGGAACTGTTCATCCAAACTCTCCAGCAACGCTCACTGTTCATGGAGAGGCAGCATCGATCGGCTTTAGTTAGCAGCAGTAGTGAAGGAATCGCTTGATCGGGTTCAGTTAACAGCCATCGATCGATCGCTCGGGTTCAGTAACACGTAGCCTGCAGTGCAATCGCTCGGGCTCAGTTAGAGCCCAAAGCCTCGCTCGGGTTCAGTTAGAGCCCAACGCCTCGCACCCACGCGCGTGCGTGTATGAGAGAAATGTGCATCGCTCGGCCCCGACCACCCACCGTAACCGGAAACACCCCGATATTTTCCTCGCCATCGCTTCTACCATGGTTTTTTCCGTCATGGACGGCCCAAAGAATGTCATGCAGCTGCGTCTCCGGGCCGCCCAGGACAAAAAGCCCATTTTCTGTCATGATTTTTTGTCATCGAAGTAGGACGCCACCACATCTATGATGATACCGTGTTTTGTCATAATTATTGTCATAGAAGTGTCATAAGTATGACAAAAAAGTTTCATTCGGCCCAAAATGTCAAGGATGTGTCTTTTTTTTTGTAGTGATACCGATGACAAAGGGAACAACGTATGTTGTTATGCGGTTTGACCGATAAAGATCTTCATAGAATATGTAGGAGCCAATATGAGCATCCAGGTTCTGCTATTGGTTATTGATCGAAGATGAGTCTCGGTCATGTCTACATAGTTCTCGAACCCGTAGGGTCCGCACGCTTAACGTTCGATGACGATCAGTATTATGAGTTTATAAGTTTTGATGTACCAAAGCTAGTTTGGAGTCCCGGATGAGATCACGGACATGACAAGGAGTCTCAGAATGTCCGAGACATAAATATTAATATATTAGACGACTATATTTGGACACCGGAAGTGTTCCGAGTGTTATCGGATATAATCGGAGTGCCGGAGGGGGTTATCGGAAGCCCCCGAGGGAGTATGGGCCATAGTGGGCCAATGAGGGAAAGAGAGAGGCAGCCCACTAGGGCTGGCCACACCCCCTAGGGTTCCTAGTTGGACTAGGAGTGGGGGGCCCCTCTCGTTCCTTCTCCTCTCCTCCTTCCTTTCGTACTCCTAGTAGGAATAGGAAGGGGGATTCCTATTCCTACTAGGAGTAGGAATCCTACTCCTATGGCGCGCCCCTTGGGCCGGCCGCATCTCCCCCTTTCTCCTTTATATACGGGGGCAGGGGCACCCAAAGACATACAAGCAACATCATTTTAGCCGTGTGCGGTGCCCCCCTCCATAGAAACATACCTCGGTCATACCGTTGCAGTGCTTAGGCGTAGCCCTGCGCCGGTAGCTTCATCATCTTCGTCACCATGCCGTCGTGCTGACGAAACTCTCGCATGAAGCTCAACTGGATCAAGAGCTCTTGGGACGTCATCGAGCTGAACGTGTGCTGAACGCGGAGGTGCCATACGTTCGATGCTTGGATCGGTTGGATCACAAGACGTTCGACTACATCAACCGCATTACTAGATGCTTCCACTTTCGGTCTATGAGGGTACGTAGACACACTCTCCCCTCCCATTGCTATGCATCTAGTAGATAGATCTTGCGTGATCGTAGGAAAAATTTGAAATACTACGTTCCCCAACAGTGGCATCATGAGCTAGGTCTATGCGTAGAAGATATGCATGAGTAGAACTCAATGAGTTGTGGGCGATAATAGTCATACTGCTTACCAGCATGTCATACTTTGATTCGGTGGTATTGTGAGATGAAGCGGCCCTGACCGACATTACGCATACGCTTATGCAAGACTGGTTTCACTGTTACGAGCACTCCTGGCTTAAAAGTGACCGGCGGGTGTCTGTCTCTCTCACTTTAGATGAATCGAGTGTGACTACGCCCGGTCCTTATGAAGGTTAAAACAACACATACTTGACGAAAAATCATTGTGGTTTTTGTATGCGTAGGTAAGAACGGTTCTTGCTAAGCCCGTAGCAGCCACGTAAAACTTGCAACAACAAAGTAGAGGACGTCTAACTTGTTTTTGCAGGGCATGTTGTGATGTGATATGGTCAAGACGTGATGAGTTATACGTTATTGTATGAGATGATCATGTTTTGTAAAGTTATCGGCAACCGGCAGGAGCCGTATGGTTGTCTCTTTATTGTATGAATTGCGAAGGTCATGCAATTGCTTTACTTTATCACTATGAGTTAGCGATAGTAGTAGACGCAATAGTTCGCGAGACGACCACGACGCTATGATGAAGATCATGGTATCAAGCCGGTGACAATGACAATGCTTTGGAGATGGAGATCGAAAGCACAAGATGATGATGGCCATATCATGTCACATATTTTGATTGCATGTGATGTTTATCTTATTATACTTCTTATTTTGCTTAGTACGGCAATAGCATTATAAGATGATCCCTTACAAAATTTCAAGGTACAAGTGTTCTCCCTGAGTATGCACCGTTGCGAAAGTTCGTCGTGCAGAGACACCACGTGATGATCAGGTGTGATAAGCTCTACGTTCACATACAACGGGTGCAAGCCAGTTTTGCACACTCAGAATACTCGGGTTAAACTTGACGAGCCTAGCATGTACAGACATGGCCTCGGAACACTGGAGGCCGAAAGGTCGAGCGTGAATCATATAGTAGATATGATCAACATAAGATGTTCACCATTGAAAACTACTCCATCTCACGTGATGATCGGACATGGTTTAGTTGATTTGGATCACGTGATCATTTAGATGACTAGAGGGATGTCTATGTAAGTGGGAGTTCTTTACTAATATGATTAATTGAACTTTAATTTATCATGAACTTAGTCGTGATAGTTTTTGCATATCTATGTTGTTGTAGATCAATGGCTCGTGCTACCGTTCGCTTGAATTTTAATGCATTCCTAGAGGAAGAAAAGTTGAAAGATGATGGTAGCAATTACACTGACTGGGTCCGTAACTTGAGGATTATCCTCATTGCTGCACAGAAGAATTATGTCCTTGAAGCACCGCTAGGTGACAGGCCCCCTCCCGCTAATGTAGACGCTTTGAACGTCTGGCAAACGCGGTCTGATGACTACACGATAGTTCAGTGTGCCATGTTTTACGGCTTAGAACCGGGACTTCAACGACGTTTTGAACGTAATGGAGCATATGAGATGTTCCAGGAGTTGACGTTAATATTTCAAGCAAATGCCCGGATTGAGAAATATTAGATTTCCAATAAGTTCTACACCTGAAAGATGGAGGAGAATAGTTCTATCAGTGAACACTTGCTCAGAATGTCTGGGTACTACAATCATATGACTCAACTTGGTTGCAAAGTTGACGAAGATAGTGTTATAGAAAGAGTTCTTCAATCACTGCCACCAAGCTATAAAGGCTTCGTGATGAACTATAACATGCAAGGGATGCAGAAGACAATTCCCGAGCTCTTCGCTATGCTCAAAGCTGCGGAGCTAGAAATCAAAAAGGAGGATCAAGTGTTGATGGTTAACAAGACCACTAGTTTCAAGAAAAAGGGCAAGGGAAAGAAGGGGAACTTCAAAAAGAATAGCAAGACAGTTGCTACTCCCATGAAGAAACCTAAGTCTGGAGCCAAGCCTGAAACTGAGTGCTTCTACTACAAAGGGACTGAACACTGGAAGCGGAACTGCCCCAAGTATTTGGCGGATAAGAATGATGGCAAAGTGAACAAAGGTATATGTGATATACATGTTATTTATGTGTACCATACTAATGCTCCTAGTAGCACCTGGGTATTTGATACTGGTTCGGTTGCTAATATTTGTAACTCGAAATAGGGGCTACGGATTAAACGAATATTAGCTAAGGACGAGGTGACGATGCGCGTGTGAAATGGTTCCAAAGTCGATGTGATTGCCGTCGGCACGCTACCTCTACATCTACCTTCGGGATTAGTTTTAGACCTGAATAATTGTTATTTGGTGCCAGCGTTAAGCATGAACATTATATCTGGATCTTGTTTATTGCGAGACGGTTATTCATTTAAATCCGAGAATAATGGTTGTTCTATTTATATGAGTAATATCTTTTATGGTCATGCACCCTTGAAGAGATGTCTATTCTTGTTGGATCTGGATCGTAGTGCTACACATATTCATAATATTGAAACCAAAAGATGCAAGGTTAATAATGATAGTGCAACTTCTTTGTGCCACTGCCGTTTAGGTCATATTGGTGTAAAGCGCATGAAGAAACTCCATAGTGATGGACTTTTGGAATCACTTGATTATGAATCACTTGGTGCTTGTGAACCATGCCTCATGGGCAAGATGACTAAAACTCTGTTCTCCGGAACAATGGAGTGAGCAACATATTTGTTGGAAATCATACATACTGATGTATGTGGACTGATGAGTGTTGAGGCTCGCGGCGGGTATCATTATTTTCTAACCTTCACTAATGATTTAGGCAGATATGGGTATATCTACTTGATCAAGCACAAGTCTGAAACATTTGAAATGTTCAAAGAATTTCAGAGTGAAGTAGAGAATCATCGTAACAAGAAAATAAAGTTTCTATGATCCGATTATGGAGGCGAATATTTGAGTTACGAGTTTGGTCTTCATTTGAAAGAATGTGGAACAGTTTCACAACTCACGCCACCCGGAACACCACAGTGTAATGGTGTGTCCGAAGGTCGTAACCGTACTTTATTTCATATGGTGCAGTCTATGATGTCTCTTACTGATTTACCACTATCGTTTTGGGGTTATGCTTTAGAGATAGCTACATGCACGTTAAATAGGGCACCATCTAAATCCGTTGAGACGACACCTTATGAACTGTGGTTTGGCAAGAAACCAAAGTTGTCGTTTCTTAAAGTTTGGGGCTGCGATGCTTATGCGAAAAAGCTTCAACCTCATAAGCTCGAACCCAAGTTGGAGAAATGTGTCTTCATAGGATACCCAAAGGAGACTGTTGGGTACACCTTCTATCACAGATCTGAAGGCAAGATATTCGTTGCTAAGAATGGATCCTTTGTAGAGAAGGAGTTTCTCTCGAAAGAAGTGAGTGGGACGAAAGTGGAACTTGTTGAGATAATTGTACCTTCTCCCGAATTTGAAAGTAGTACATCATAGAAATTAGTTCCAGTGATTCCTACACCAATTAGTGATGAAGCTAATGATGATGATCATGAAACTTTGGATCAAGTTACTGCTGAACTTCGTAGATCAACCAAAGTATGTTCCGCGCTAGAGTGGTACGGCAACCCAGTTCTAGAAGTCATCTTACCAGACCATGAGGAACCTACGAACTATGATGAAGCGATGATAAGCCAAGATTCCGCAAAATGGCTTGAGGCCTTGAAATCTGAGATGGGATCCATGTATGAGAACAAAGTGTGGACTTTGCTTGACTTGTCCGATGATCGACAAGCCATTGAAAATAAATGGATCTTCAAGAGGAAGACCGACGCCGACGGTAATGTTACTGTCTACAAAGCTTGACTTGTTGCTAAATGTTTTTGACAAGTTCAAGGAGTTGACTACGATGAGACTTTCTCGCCCGTAGTGATGCTTAAGTCTGTCTGAATCATGTTAGCAATTGCCGCATTTTATGATTATCAAATCTAGCAAATGGATGTCAAAACCGCATTCCTAAATGGATACCTCAAAGAGGAGTTGTATATGATGCAACCGAAAGGTTTTGTCGATCCTAAAGGTTCTAACAAAGTGTGCAAGCTCCAGCGATCCATACTTGGACTGGTGCAAGCATCTCGGAGTTAGAATATACGGTTTGTTGAGGTGATCAAAGCATATAGTTTTATACAGACTTTTGTAGAAGCCTGTATTTACAAGAAAGTGAGTGGGAGCCTTGTAGCATTTCTGATTTTATATGTGGATGACATATTGTTGATTGGAAATGATATAGAATTTCTGGATGGCATAAAAGGATAGTTGAATAAGAATTTTTCAATGAAAGACCTTGGTGAAGCTGCTTATATATTAGGCATCAAGATCTATAGAGAATTAGAGATAGATCAAGATGCTTAATTGGAGTTTCACAAAGCACATACCTTGATAAAGTTTTGAGGAAGTTCAAAATGGATCAGTCAAAGAAAGGGTTCTCGCCTGTGTTACAAGGTGTGAAGTTGAGTAAGAGTCAATGCCCGACCACTGCAGAAGATAGAGAGAAAATGAAAGTCATTCCCTATGCCTTAGCCATAGGATCTATCATGTATGCAATGCTGTGTACCAGACCTAATGTATGCCTTGCTATAAGTTTAGCAGGGAGGTACCAAAGTAATCCAGGAGTGGATTACTGGACAACGGTCAAGAACATCCTGAAGTACCTGAAAAGGACAAAGGATATGTTTCTCGTTTATGGAGGTGACAAATAGCTCGTCATAAACGGTTACGTCGATTCAAGCTTTGACACTGATCCGGATGAATCTAAGTCACAAACCGGATATGTATTTTTATTGAACTGTGGAGCTGTCAGTTGGTGGAGTTCCAAGTAGAGCGTCGTGGCGGGATCTACATGTGAAGCGGAGTACATAGCTTCTTCAGAAGTAGCAAATGAAGGAGCCTAGATGAAGGAGTTCATATCCGATCTAGGTGTAATACCTAGTGCATCGGTACCAATGAAAATCTTTTGTGACAATACTAGAGCAATAGCCTTAGCGAAGGAATCCAGATTTTGCTAGAGAACAAAGCACATGAAGAGATGCTTGAATTCCATCTGCGATCAAGTCAAGGGGGGAGACATAGAAATTTGCAAGATACATACGGATCTGAATGTCGCGGACCCGTTGACTAAGCCTCTTCCACGGGAAAAACATGATCAGCACCAAGACTCCATGGGTGTTAGACTCATTACTATGTAATCTAGATTATTGACTCTAGTTCAAGTGGGAGACTTAAGGAAATATGCCCTAGAGGCGATAATAAAGTTGTTATTTGTATTTCCTTATATCATGATAAGTGTCTTTTATTCATGCTAGAATTGTATTAACCGGAAACTTAGTACATGTGTGAATACATAGACAAAACAGAGTGCCCCTAGTATGCCTCTACTAGACTAGCTCATTGATCAAAGATGGTTATGTTTCCTAGCCATAGACATGAGTTGTCATTTGATCAACGGGATCACATCATTAGGAGAATGATGTGATGGACAAGACCCATCCGTTAGGTTAGCAACTGGATCGTTTAATTTTACTGCTATTGCTTTCTTCATGACTTATACATGTTCCTATGACTATGAGATTATGCAACTCCCGAATACCGGAGGAACACCTTGTGTGCTATCAAACGTCACAACATAACTGGGTGATTATAAAGATGCTCTACAGGTGTCTTCGAAGGTGTTCGTGCTGTTGGCATAGATCAAGAATAGGATTTGTCACTCCGAGTGTCGGAGAGGTATCTCTGGGCCCTCTCGGTAATGCACATCATAATAAGCCTTGCAAGCAAAAGGACTAATGAGATAGTCATGAGATGATGTATTACGGAACGAGTAAAGAGACTTGCCGGTAACGAGATTAACTAGGTATAGTGATACCGACGATCGAATCTCGGGCAAGTAACATACCGATGACAAAGGGAACAACGTATGTTGTTATGTGGTTTGACCGATAAAGATCTTCGTAGAATATGTAGGAGCCAATATGAGCATCCAGGTTCCGCTATTGGTTATTGACCGGAGATGAGTCTCTGTCATGTGTACATAGTTCTCGAACCCGTAGGTTCCACACGCTTAACGTTCGATGACGATCGGCATTATGAGTTTATGAGTTTCGATGTACCGAAGGTAGTGCAGAGTCCCGGATGAGTACACAGACATGACGAGGAGTCTCGGAATGTCCGAGACATAAATATTAATATATTGGACGACTATATTTGGACACGGAAGTGTTCTGGGTGTTATCGGATATAACTGGAGTGCCGGAGGGG
>LR738716.1:31754079-31798070 GCA_902687465.1 Secale cereale | reverse complement strand
ACCCCCCTAGGGTTCCTACTTGGACTAGGAGTGGGGGGCGCCCCTCTCCTTCCTTCTCCTCTCCTCCTTTCTTTCCTACTCCTAGTAGGAATATGAAGGGGGGTTCCTATTCCTACTAGGAGTAGGAATCCTACTCCTATGGCGTGCCCCTTGGGCCGACCGCACCTCCCCCTTGCTCCTTTATATACGGGGGCAGGGGGCACCCAAAGACACACAAGCAACATCATTTTAGGCATGTGCGGTGCCCCCCTCCACAGAAACACACCTCGGCCATACCGTTGCAGTGCTTAGGCGAAGCCCCGCGCCGGTAGCTTCATCATCTCCATCACCATGCCGTCGTGCTGACGAAACTTTCCCGTGAATCTCAACTGGATCAAGAGCTCGTGGGACGTCATCGAGCTGAACGTGTCCTGAACACGGAGGTGTCGTACGTTCGGTGCTTGGATCGGTTGGATCGCAAAGACGTTCGACTACATCAACCGCGTTATTAGACGCTTCCGCTTTCGGTCTACGAGGGTGTAGACACACTCTCCCCTCTCGTTGCTATGCATCTAGTAGATAGATCTTGCGTGATCGTAGGAAATTTTTGAAATACTAAGTTCCCCAACAAGGGCCCACCCCTACAGCTTGTGGCTACCCCGTCGCTTCCCTTGCCCCTACTCCAAGCCACGTAGGTTTGTTTTTGTTTAGAAAAAATCATCACAAAAGTTTTATTCCGTTTGGACTCCATTTGATATTGCTTTTCTGTGAAACTCAAAAACAAGGAAAAAACAGAAACTGGCACTCGACACTGGGTTAATAGGTTAGTCCCAAAAATAATATAAAATAGCATATTCATGCATATAAAACATCCAAAGTTGATAATATAATAGCATGGAATAATAAAAAATTATTGATACGTTGGAGACGTATCATGGACCCGTAGGTCTATGGTGAACTACTCGCGCATCATCGGAGAGGCACTAATGAGGATGATGAACCCCTCTATGATGGTGTTAGATTGGATCTCGTGGTTCTAGAACTTGCGGCGGCTGGAATTGTGTTTCGTTTCCTCTCCTAGGGTTTCTGGAATATTTGGGTATTTATAGAGCGAAGAGGTGACGCAGGAGACCCCCGTGGGCCCCACAACCCATCAGGGCGTGCCATGGGCCTCTGGCGCGCCCTGGTGTCTTGTGGGCCCCACAGGTGCTTCCTTGGCTCCCAAGTTGTCTTCTGGTCCAAAAAAATCTCCAAAAAGTTTCGCTTCGTTTGGAATCCGTTTTATAGGGATATTCTGCAAAGTAAAAAACAAGCAAAAACAGCAACCGACAATGGACACTATGTCAAATAGGTTAGTCTAAAAAATTGATATTAATTTGCCATAAAATGATTCTAAAACATCCAATAATGATAATATAACAACATGTAACAATAAAAAGTATAGATACATTGGAGACGTATCAAGGCCTCCCCGGTACTCTGCCGAAGGGGGAATCGATCACTGAGGGGCTCTACATCAACCGTGTCGCCCTTCCGATGATGTGTGAGTAGTTACCACCGACCTATGGGTCCATAGCTAGTGGTTAGATGGCTTCTTCTCCCTCTTTGATCTTCAATACAAGGTTCTCCTCGATGTTTTTGGAGATCTATTTGATGTAATGACTTTTTGCGGTGTGTTTGTTGGGATCCGATGAATTGTGACTTTATGATCAGATTATCCATGAATATTATTTGAGTCTTCTCTGAACTCTTTTATGCATGATTATTACAACTTTGTAATTAGGTGTGTCTAGGTCTTGATACGTCCATTTTGCATCATGCTTTTATGTTGATATTTATTGCACTACGGGCTGTTATTACACATTATGTCACAATACTTATGCCTTTTCTCTCTTATTTTACAAGGTTTACATGAAGAGGGAGAATGCCGACAGCTGGAATTCTAGGCTGGAAAAGGTGCAAACATTGGAGACCTATTCTGCACAACTCAAAAAGACCTGAAACTCCACGAAACTCCGTTTCGGAAAATATAAAAAATGCCTGGCGAAATAAGTACAGGAGGGGGACACCCCCCGTCCACGAGGGTGCCCCCCGGGCGCGCTTCGCTGCCTCGTGGGCCACCTGGCAGCCCCCCGATGCCCATCTTCTGCTATATGAGGTGTTTTAACCTGGAAAAAATCATAAGGAAGCTTTCGGGACAAAGCGCCGCCGTCTCGAGGCGGAACCTGGGCGAAACCAATCTAGGGCTCCGGCGGAGCTGTTCTGCCGGGGATACTTCCCTCTGGGAGGGGGAAATCATCGCCATCGTCATCACCAACAACTCTCCCATCTTGGGGAGGGTTATCTTCATCAATATCTTCACCAGCACCATCTCCTCTCAAACCCTAGTCCATCTCTTGTATCCAATCTTTGTATCAAAAATGTCAGATTGGTACTTGTAGGTTGCTAGTAGTGTTGATTACTCCTTGTAGTTGATGCTAGTTGGGTTACTTGGTGGAAGATCATATGTTCAGATCCATTATGCATATTAATACCCCTCTGATTATGAACATGAATATGCTTTGTGAGTAGTTACGTTTGTTCCAGAGGACATGGGAGAAGTCTTGCTATAAGTAGTCATGTGAATTTGGTATTCATTCGATATTTTGATAAGATGTATGTTGTCTTTCCTCTAGTGGTATCATGTGAACGTCGACTACATGACACTTTACCATTGTTTGGGCCTAGAGGAATACATTGGGAAGTAATAAGTAGATGATGGGTTGCTACAGTGACAGAAGCTTAAACCCTAGTTTATGTGTTGCTTCATAAGGGGCTGATTTCGATCCATATGTTTCATGCTATGGTTAGGTTTACCTTAATACTTCTTTTGTAGTTGCAGATGCTTGCAATAGAGGTTAAGCATAAGTGGGATGCTTTCCCAATTAAGGGCAGCACCCAAGCACCGGTCCACCCACATACCAAATTATCAAAGTAACGAACGTGAATCATATGAGTGTGATGAAAACTAGCTTGACGATAATCCCCATGTGTCCTTGGGTGCGCTTTCCTTCATATAAGAATTTGTCCATGCTTGTCCTGTGCTACAAAAAGGATTGGGTCATCTTGTTGCACCTTATTTACTTTTAATATTTATTACTTGTTACCAATTATCTTATCACAAAACTATGTGTTATCGATAATTTCAGTGCTTGTAGAAAATACCTTACCGAAAATTGCCTATCATTTCCTTCTGCTCCTTGTTGGGTTCGACACTCTTACTTATCAAAAGGACTACAATAGATCCCCTACACTGGTGGGTCATCAAGACTCTTTTCCGGCACCGTTGCCGGGGAGTGAAGCGCCTTTGGTAAGGAAAAATTTATATAGTGTGCTGAACTTTACTGTCACTTGTTACTATGGAACTTAATCCTTTGATAGGCTTGTTCGGGGTATCTTCACCCCGACCAGTAGAGCAAAGAGTTGCTCCTCAACCTACTGAACCTACTGAAAATGTTTGCTTTAAAATTCCTTCGGGTGTGATAGAGAAACAGCTAGCTAATCCCTTTACAGGAGATGGAACATTGCATCACGATTTGCACCTAATCTATGTGCATGAAGTTTGTGGATTATTTAAGCTTGCAGGTATGCCCGAGGATGTGATCAAGAAGAAGGTCTTCCCTTTATCTTTGAACGGAGAGGCTTTGATATGGTTTAGGCTATGCGATGATATTGGATCATGGAACTACAACCGGTTGAAATTGGAATTTCATCACAAGTTCTATCCTATGCATCAGGTTCATCGTGACCGTAATTATATATATATATATATATTGGCCTCACAAAGGAGAAAGTATCTCTCAAGCTTGGGGGCAGCTTAGGTCAATGTTATATTCATGCCCCAATCATGATCTCTCAAGAGAAATGATTATTTGAAATATTATGCTCGGCTTCCTCTCAATAATCGCTCCATGCTCTATATTTCTTCTACCGGCTCTTTTATGATGAAGACTATTGAATTCAAATGGGATTTATTGGAAATAATTAAATGCAACTCTAAAGATTGGGATCTCGATGAAGGTAAGGAGTCAGGTATAACACCTAAGTTAGATTGTGTTAAATCTTTTATGTATACCGATGTTTTTCGTGAATTTAGCACTAAATATGGACTTGACTCTGAGATAGTAGCTCCTTTCTGTGAATCATTTGCTACTCATGTTGATCTCCCTAACGAAAAGTGGTTTAAATTTTGTCCTCCCATTGAAGTAAAAGTAGTTGAACCTGTTATAATTGAAGAAAAGACTATCAGTTATAATGTTGATCCTTTTGTTCCTACCGCCTATACTGAGAAACCATCTTTCCCTGTTAGAATAAAGGATCATGCTAAAGCTTCAATTGCGGTTCGTACGAGTAATACTAGAACACCTACACCCTCTGAGCAAATTAAAGTTGAACCAAGTGTTGCTATGTGTAAGGGCATATTTTGCCCGATGGTGTTTTGGTGATTGATGACAATGCTTTTGCGGGCTAATCGTGTTCACTAAGTTTTTCAGAGACTCATTCTTTGGCATGAGACGATTATATCCCCTCGGTGTTCGATTCAAGATGGTGTAGCTCTTTTCGTTTCTTTGTTGGTGGACTAGTTTCGTAGGGGTCACCGTACTATCAAGAGGGGATCCGCTTTGGTAAGGTTAGGGTGGAATCAATACGTAAACTTCCTTATCGCACCCACCATACCTTCCCACCTCAATGGAGTTCTACTTTCCCCCTTCTCTGTTTTTTCTGGCCCCAGCGGTAGTACCGCGGGCCTCAGCGGTAGTACCGCCTAAGTGCCTCAAGCGGTAGTACCGCTTGTAGCACTCTGGGGCAGTACCGCTGCAGCTCCGTATTGCTACCGCCTCGACAAGAGAGAGCTTTTTCTCGTGTCGGATTTTGCGGCACTAGAAGCGGTAGTAGTGGCGGTAGTACCGCTCCCCAGCGGTAGTACCGCCCTGCATCCATGGTAGTACCGCTCTGGGTCCCAGCCCCCTTGCGCGGCAGTACCGCTAAGGGAAAACAGTAGTACCACTTGATAAGTGGTAGTACCGCTCACTCGAGCGGTAGTACCGCTCTCTGCGGGGCTGAGTGAGGGGGTAACGGTTGGATTGTTCCCCCCACTATATAAAGGCATCTTCTTCTTCATTATTGACCTACCTCTTCCCCCAAATACTCCATTGTTGCTCCAAGCTCCGTTTTCGCCCGATCTCTCTCCCTAGCCTATCAAACTTGTTGATTTGCTCGGGATTGCTTGAGAAGGCATCGATCTACACTTCCACCAAGAGATATTTGATTCCCCCCACTAATCCCTAGCGGATCTTGTTACTCTTGGGTGTTTGAGCACCCTAGACGGTTGAGGTCACCTCGGAGCCATATTCCATTGTGGTGAAGCTTCGTGGTGTCGTTGGGAGCCTCCAATTCGGTTGTGGAGATAGCCCCAACCTTGTTTGTAAAGGTTCGGTTGCCGCCTTCAAGGGCACCACTAGTGGAATCATGGCACCTTGCATTGTGTGAGGGTGTGAGGAGAATACGATGGCCCTAGTGGCTTCTTGGGGAGCATTGTGCCTCCACACCACTCCAACGGAGACGTACTTCCCCTCAAAGGGAAGGAACTTTGGTAACACATCCTCGTCTTCACCGGTTCCACTTGTGGTTATTTCTTTCCTTTACTTGTGCAAGCTTTACTTATTTATCTTATATAGCTTGCTTGTGAGGTTGTTATCTTTGGTTCCTATAAGTTCTCTTCATAGTAGCATATCTAGACAACTTACTTTGTCGCTCAATTTAAAGTGGTTAAGAAAAGCTAAAAATTGTTAGTTGCCTATTCACCCCCCCCTCTAGTCAACCATATCGATCCTTTCAATTGGTATCAGAGCCTCGTCTCTTTTTAAGGACTTTACCGTCCAAAGAGTATGGGTGATAACGTAGTCGAGACGGAGGAACATTCTGGTGGAACTCCATCCTTGCCTACGTCCGATGGGGGAGCCTCGATCTCTCGTGAGGAGTTCAATGTGGCTATGACCACATTGAAAGAATCACTAGCGACCAAGGTCAAAGGCATGTTTAAAGATTTGATTGAGGGGCTTAAATTATCCACCACACCGTTGGAAGTGGTTCGTCCCGCTACCATCATGTCGGAGGCTACTCCCGACAAGGGATAAGCTAGTAGTGAACAAGCCCCGGTTACTAAGAATGGGAATGGGATCTTTGCCCACTCCGCTCCTCCTACTCACTATGGAGGACCCGTTCCCACACCTCATTTAAATTCCGTTGGGCCTCCTCCTAAGTTTATAAAAAATTCTGATTTTGCTACTTGGATGTTTCGCTTCAAACGTCATTTAAATCATTGCTCTACTAATCTTTGGAGAATCATTGAGCAAGGTTTTTATCCACGTGATCCCGACAACTTAACTCCGAGAGAAGCTGCGGATCATCAATTCAACGAGTCCGTTCTTTGCATACTTCAAGATGCTATCCCTCCCGAAGACATGGCACATCTTCGACCCTTCACTATGGCCAAGGAAGCTTGGGAGCATGTTGGCACCATGTACAAGGGGAGCGCTAGCATTCAACGCTCAAACTATGAAGTTGTGCAAGATGAAGCCGATGAGTTTGCTATGATCGAAGAAGAAGATCCTTGTGAACTTTATCGGAGATTAACCACTCTTGCGGTCTCTCTTCGAGATCATGGGAGTAAGGACACAGATGACAATTGGATCAAGCGCAAGTTTCTCAAGGCCATGATGCCCTACCATAAGGCCATGTCCTCCGTCATTCGCCAAAGACCGGACTTCCACCACTTGTCATCAAATGAAGTGTTGGATGAGTTTGTTGCTATGAGGATCTTGGACAAGACCGCCGACAATGCAGTTTTAAGAGCTCAACAATCAAAGAAGCCTAACCTTTCCTTGAAGGCCAAGGCTTGTGTGGAATAAGAGGAGGAGGAGGAGGATGATGAGAGTTGCCCCGAGGACACCAAATATGCCTATCATGAGCACATGGCTCTTGCTTCATGGCAATTTTGGGGCAACAAGAAGAACACGAGGCCCAACTTCAACAAGAACAACTCATGTGGGAACAAGGGCAAGCAACGAGTGAGGACATGCTTCAACTGTGGAAATGTAAGCCACTTCGTTGCGGATTTCCCATATGAGAAAAGAGAAGACTTCGGAGGCAAGCTTATCCGGAAGGACAAGGCCAAGTCTTATCCCAACAAGAACAACTTCAACAAGAAGACTCCTCCCAAAGGGTTGGTGGCCCAAGAAGAATATGTTGAGGATGATGATAATGATGAAGATGATGAGATGGTCACCATGGCTACAATTTCTATTGCTACTACTCCACGCACATCTCTCTTTGACTCTCCAAATGAGAACATCACCGCCAAGTGTCTCATGGCTAGGGCCACCAACAAGGTAACTCCAAACATCAACACTACCATCATCTCTAATCCTTCATTAACGGATTGTATTGATGAGAGTGAGGGAGCCAAGGAGGAAGAGAATGAGTTTGATTTGTTTATGAGCAAACTCAAGGGCAAACCCAAGAAGCATTTTGTTGCTCTCTTGGAACAACTCGGTGAGGCCAATGACATGATCGAGGCTCACGAGGAGACCATTGCCAAAATGGAAGGACATAGTCGAGACTATGCCGATGAAATATCGGATCTCTCCAATGCTCTAGAGGAAGAGCGTGGTCTTCGTTTGGCTCTTGAGGAGTCACACAACGATGATCATGCTAAATTAAAGAAAGATCTCGATCATGCTTTAGTTGTCTCTCGTATGCTTAACTCCGAGAAGGCAAAACTTGGGGTTGACCATGCTGGACTCAAGGAGGAGTTTGTTACACTTGACAAGGCTCACAAGGCCTTGAAAGGTATGCATGCTTCTCTCAAGGAGTCTCATGATCAACTCCAAGTTTCGCTAACCAAGGAAAAGGCCATATTTCCTCGCATGGTTTAGATTGATAATGCAAATGCTACTAACCCATGTTGTGAGCATGTGCATCTTGTTGAAGAAAATGCCAAGTTGAAGAAGCAACTTGAGAAAGGCCTTGTGACATGCATACAAGGTGGGAAGAACCTCAACAATCTTTTGAGCAATCAAAAAGAGGTTGTGGCAAAGGAAGGAATTGGGTTTGTTCCTAAGCCCAAGAAGAAGAAGAATGACAAGACCAAGCTACCTCCCCCTCTCCGACAAACCTTTGTGAAAGAGGGAGAGGGCGCCTCTAAGAAGAAGAACAATGTGAAGGGTGGTGGGGTCAAGAAAAACCCCACCATACCATCAAACATGGCCGGCGACTTTAATCATTCATATGTCTTAAGTCGTGCTAGTGATGGTCATGTCTTTGCTAAATTTGTTGGTTCTTCTTATGAGTACATTGAATGGTATATTTGGGTTCCTAAGACCCTTGTTACTAACCTCAAAGGACCCATTAACAAATGGGTACCTAAATCCAAGCATTGATCTCTTGTAGGAGTTTGCTTCCGGTGGGGGATCATGGTTGCTCGATAGTGGAGCCACAAATCATATGACCGGAAGCAAAGACTTGGTGGTGGACGTGCATCTAGGCTCATCTATAGCGACCAACGTCGAATGGGGTGATGCTTCATCTTCTAAGGTATTGGGACTTGGCAAGGTTGTTGTCTCTCATGATCTCACGATCGAGAAAGTCATGCTTGTTGAGTCCCTTGCATATAATTTACTTTCTGTTCGCCAACTTGCACTCATGGGCTTTGCTACATTCTTTGATATTGATACCGTGACCCTCTTGTGGAGCAAGACTCTTAAAGTAGCCTATGTTGGACATGTCGAGAACGGTCTTTATGTGGTTAACTTCTCGAAGCAACCCACTAAGACCGTGACATGCTTAATGGCTAAAGTTGATGTCGGATGGCTTTGGCATCGCCGGTTAGCCCATGTCAATATGAGATCTTTGCAAAGTCTTCTCAAGGGGGACCATGTCCATGGACTAACAAATGTTAGCTATGCCAAAGATCGTGCTTGCAGGGCTTGCATTGAAGGAAAGTTACATGAGACGGCTCACCCTCCCACGACTATCATCTACTCAAAAAGACCCCTAGAGCTCCTTCACATGGATCTCTTTGGGACTCCATCTTTTGATAGTCTTGGGGGTAGAAAGTATTGCTTGGTGATTGTGGATGATTATTCAAGATACACCTGGGTATACTTCTTCAAGAAGAAGAGTGAGACCCAACAAACCGTCATCAACTTTGCAAATGAACCTCAACGACAACATGAAGCAAAGATTTTGATGATCCAAAGTGACAACGGCACCGAGTTCAAGAACTACACCTTGGATGATTTTCTTAGTGATGAGGGGATCAAACATCAATATGCAGCACCCTATACTCCTCAACAAAACGGTGTAGCGGAGAGATAGAACCGGACACTGACGGACGCGGCAAGGACCATGATGGCGGAGTTCAAATCTCCATACAACTTTTGGGCCGAAGCCATCAACACCGCTTGTCATGCATCCAATCGGCTCTATCTCCGCAAAGGCTTGAACAAAACTCCATATGAGATACTTACCGGTAACAAGCCCAATCGCAAGTACTTCCGGGTGTTCGGGTGTAAGTGTTTCATCCTCAAGAAAGGTGTCCGTTTGTCTAAATTTGAATCTAGAGCTCATGAGGGCATATTTGTTGGTTATGCTACAAACTCTCATGCTTACCGTGTTCTCAATAAGTCCAATGGAGTCATTGAGGAGACGAGTAACATAGAGTTTGATGAGAATAACGGCTCCCAAGTGGAGCAAAGTGGTACTTGTGATGTAGGTGACGAAATTCCTCCTCAAGCCATAAGAAGAATGGGTGTTGGATATATCCTACCCATTGAGGAACCCCTTGTGGCCGAAGGAGAAGGACAATGTTCCACTCAAGTGGAACCATCACCAACCCAAGACCCACACGCTTCCGAAGAACAAAGTGAAGGCCCTCAACCGGACGAACAAGGCCAAGTGCAAGATCAATCACAAGATGGTGGGGAGCTACCAAATGATGCACAAGGCCAAGTTCTATCCTCTGAGCAAGATCAAGATCAAGATCAAGCTCCTGACGTCGCTCAAGATGATCAACTCAGTGCTCCTCAATTATCTCTTGAAGAGCAATTGGAGCGTCGTGCTGCAAAAGTTGCCTCCAGGCTTGCTTCCAGAGAACATCACATGGAGAATATTCTTGGAAGCATCAAAAGGGGGGTAAGCACTCATAGACAATTAGCAAACAATTGTGCTCATCAAGCTTTTGTCTCCTGTGTTGACCTCAGAAGGTCTATGAGGCGCTCGAAGACCCTGATTGGCTTAATGCCATGCATGAAGAACTCCACAACTTCGAGCGTAACTAAGTATGGCGTCTGGTGCCGAGGCCAAAGGAGAACCATAATGTCACTGGAACCAAGTGGATCTTTAAGAATAAGCAAGATACTCACGGCATTGTCATCCGCAACAAGGCGCGTCTTGTGGCTCAAGGCTACTCCCAAGTCGAGGGTACCGACTATGGTGGAACCTTTGCCCCTGTTGCTCGCCTTGAATCTATTCGTTTGTTGCTTGCCTATGCTTCTCATCATAATTTTAAGCTACAACAAATGGATGTGAAAAGTGCATTTCTTAATGGTCCTATTAATGAGTTGGTGTATGTTAAACAACCCCCGGGGTTTGAGGATCCCAAATTCCCCAATCACGTGTATCAACTCGATAAGGCACTCTATGGCCTCAAACAAGCCCCATGTGCGTGGTATGAGCATCTTACCGAGTTGTTACAAGATCGTGGGTTTGAAATTGGGAAAATCGACCCCACTCTTTTTACTAAGAAGGTCAAAGGGGAGTTGTTTGTCTGCCAACTATATGTTGATGATATTATCTTTGGTTCTCCTAACAAAGCTTTCAATGATGAGCTCGCCACACTCATGACCACACATTTTGAGATGTCCATGATGGGAGAGTTGAAGTACTTCCTTGGGTTTGAGATGAAGCAAAGAAGAGAAGGAATCTTCATCAAACAATCCAAGTATACTCAAGACATGCTCAAGAGGTTTAATCTAAGTGATGTCAAGCCGGCCACTACTCCAATGCCAACCAAGTGCCAACTTGACATTGATCCCAATGGTAAAGTCGTGGATCAAAAGGTATATCGTTCTATGATTGGATCCTTGCTTTACCTTTGTGCATCTAGACCGGATATTATGTTGAGTGTGGGAATCTGTGCATGGTTTCAAGCCTCATCTAAGGAAAGTCACTTCGTGGCAGTCAAGCAAATCTTTCGATATTTGGCTCATACCCCAAACTTTGGCTTATGGTACCCAAGAGGAGCAAACTTCAACCTTGTAGGTTTCTCTGATTCGGACTGGGCGGGAGACAAAGTGGATAGGAAGTCCACTTCCGGAGGGTGCCAATTTCTTGGTTGCTCTCTGGTAAGTTGGTCGTCCAAAAAGCAAAGTTGTGTGTCTCTCTCGTCCACCGAAGCAGAGTATGTGGCAGCTGGCAATTGTTGTGCTCAACTCCTATGATGAGGCAAACTTTAAAGGATTACGGTGTCACCTGTGACAAAGTTCCTCTTTGGTGTAACAATGAAAGTGCCATCGAGATTTCTCTCAACCCGATGCAACACTTCAAGACGAAGCATATAGAGATTCGGTATCACTTCATCCGGGATCATATACGACAAGGAGAGATCGAGCTTCACTATGTCAACACTCATGATAACCTTGCAGATATCTTCACAAAGCCTTTGGATGAAGCAAGATTTCGCGAGTTAAGGCATGAGCTAAATATCATTGATTTGAGCAATGTGGCTTGAGCACGTGCACACCCCACCATACTCTTCATATTGTCTAATCTAGGTGTAGGCATGAACATAGGGGGAGTGTTGTTCTCTCAATGAACTCTCTCTCCCCCCCATTATGCATAAATTGATCAAGTCTTTCACATTAACCATCTTTGATGGTACTTGTGCTTCAAGGACGAGTTTTGGTCATGGGCCCAAGGTTAAAATCTTCGTGGCGCCATACCTCTTGACTCAAACATAGGTGGCTTCGGCCACCGCCCTCTCTTGAAGAGGGGTTTCTTGTCTCTTGCTGGTGTATGTTTGTTGTGTCTTGGTTTTCCTTGCCTTTGTGTCCTTATTTTTGGAGCTAAGCCAGGCAGTATAGTTGTCGTGGCATGCTGGGCGGTACTACCGCTGGTGGTGCACGGTACTACCACTTATAAGCGGTACTACCGCCCCCCAGCGCGGTACTACCGCTGCGGGGCAGTACCAGGGGGTTATATCGGGGCAGGGGAGGTTTCTCTCCCCCATACCCATTCGCTCGCCCCTTCGTTCCTCGTCCTCTCTCCAGCAGTGCTTCGCCGCGGGAGGGCTTCGGCGGATCTCCTCCTCCAGGGCGGTCCTCTCCATTTCCTTCAGTGGAGTCGATCCCCGCCTAGTTCTCTTGCCATGGATGCCGGTATTGTCCTCGTTCCTTCTCTCCTCTTGTCTCGTTTTCAGATCTTGTGTTTTAGGGGCAATAGTGGTTGCATCTCTAGATTTTTGGCTAAATCTAGGCTTGAGTAGGTTGGAGAAGGCAACTAGACTGTCTAGATTAGAGTTTGGTAGGCATATTTTTGAATTTGACGGACAGGTAGTGCCGGATCTGACCACGGTAGTAGGGAACTGCTGTTCCCCGCCTCGAGCGGTACTACCTCTCTCTTGGAGCGGTACTACCGCTTGGGCGGTACTACCGCTTACAGGTCACGGTACTACCGCTGCCTACCAAGTTCAATCATATTGTTCCCTTCTTTGATCTCTTTTTGTTGTGCTTGTTGGCTTATGCTCATTCTTTCTGGTTGGTTTGCGTGTTTTTGTGTTTGGTTCCACGTGATGAACATCCTAAGCATCAAGCTCGCCGTATCAACCCCAATCGTGCCACCTCGAAGAGCTACCGCACATCTGAGTCTGCAGGAGGTTCCTCTAGTGCTCCACCTCTACCTCAACACAAGAAGAAGTCCATGTGGAAGCCAAAGGGCAAAACTGTGACCCAAATGAGTGCCAAGGAATTATGGGCAAGGCGTCGCGACAATCCCTATGAAGTAGATCAAGAACCCAACTTGGTCAACCGTCCGTTCTGGAACCGCTTTCAGTTTGCCATGTACTTTGATGTGCTCAAGGCAAAGAAGAATCTCTTTGTTAGTGTTCGCTCCATCGACAAGGATTACCTGGAGAAGGATCCTGAGTATTTTGGCGATGCTCTTCAAATGTGCTCTCAGCTTAACATTCTCCATATCATTCAGTTCAACAAGGACTTTGATGCAGATCTTGTGGCTCAATTCTATGCCACTGTCCATCTACTAATGAGGACAGGACTCTGACATGGATGACCAATGGAAAGTTCCTTTCTATCAAGTGGAAGGCTTTCATGGAGTTACTTGGGGTGGAAGACCATGGGCTTGATACTCCTATTGGCTTTGGTCCTCATCGCAACACTACCTCCACCCACAAGCAAGCTCTCTGGCCCTACTGCACTGCGAAGGTCAACCCTGAAACTAAGAAGGTAACATATGAGTTGTCTGCCTATCTGGATATCCTTCACCTCATCTTACGTGAGACCCTCTTCCCTCGAGTTGGGAATCAGGATATGGTTCACTCCTATCTTGTGGACATGCTTCTCTTTTGCCAGCATGAGCTAGAGAAGAACACAGGTGAGTCCCTAGATATCTCTCATGTGATGTGGTCTGAACACTAATCTGCCATCTCTGAGCGCAAGTGCCTGATCTATGGACCATTCATCATGCTGCTTATTGAGAAGGCTTGGGATCATGTCTATCCCAATGTTTTGCTTGAGACTGGAGAGTTGGTGTCTCATGAGATTAAGCGTCTGAGGAGGAAGGACAACTGGGGCACTCAGGCACCCAAATCTGGGGGTTCATCCTCTACTGCTGCTATGGAGACTGAGGAGGCTGAGGCTGAGGCTGATGATGACGATGACTATGAGCCATATGGGGCAGGGCCCTCGTGGGCAAAGAAGCTCAAGCTGAAGATGAAGAAACTGTTTTGCATGGAGTCTCATGGTCAGTACATGAGTACATGACTCATGTGGCAGAGAAGAAGGCCACGGGACATCACAAGGAGCTCATGCGTCAGTTGGGTGCGACTGGGGCCAGTGGTTCTGAGGAACAGGTCACCGAGGAGGAACAGTGGATTCAGTAGCACTGCCCGTGGACAGATTCTGACGCTGAGCAGTTTCCGGTCGACGACGACGGTGCAGATGACCCCGCTGGGATTTGATGTTCGAGACCTTCACCTGCTCTCACCTGGAGCCGTAGCTTAGCTCTCTGCCCTTTTGGTGTCTCGATGCCAAAGGGGGAGAGATTTTAGGGATTTGTGTCGTTGCCTTTGTGTTCCTGTCGTTGTGCTTTCTCGTCGTTTGCTTTGTTTGGTTTTCGTGAGACCTAAGTTCCCGACATATGGTGTGAGACATATGCTACCTATGCTACCTTCCTTTATCTTATCTATGTACCTTGGTACTCTATAGCGTTCATGCTTATCTTGTTATATACTATGCTCTCATATCATGCTTAGGTTGTTGGTGTCTAAAATATAGGGGGAGTGTTGATCCTAGTATGTGTGCCGTGCAGTCCAAAGCACTTATCTAGATAGCACACATCTAGGGGGAGCCCGTCTATATTTTAGGGGTGTGGGCTTTGCTCTTACTCTATGTCATTACTTTTTGTGCAAATCCCGTATTGTCATCTATCCACCAAAAAGGGGGAGATTGTAACGACATATTTTGCCCAGTGGTGTTTTGATGATTGATGACAATGCTTTTGCGGACTAATCGTGTTCACTAAGTTTTTCAGAGACTCATTCTTTGGCACAAGACGATTATATCCCCTCGGTGTTCAATTCAATACGGTGTAGCTCTTATCGTTTCTTTGTTGGTGGACTAATTTCGTAGGGGTCACCGTACTATCAAGAGGGGATCCACTTTGGTACGGTTAGGGTGGAATCAACACGTACACTTCCTTATTGCACCCACCATACCTTCCCGCCTCAATGGGGTTCTACTTTCCCCCTTCTCTATTTTTCCTGGCCCCAGTGGTAGTACCGTGGGCCTCAACGGTAGTACCTCCCAAGGTTGTCAGAATCATGATTTTGAATCGGATCGGACCTCCGATGGTAGGATCGCAAATCATAGAATCTTCACTATCAGGATCGTAGAAACGTAGATTCTATGAACTAAAATCATAGAATCATAGGGGTCAGTTTGGATCATAAAGTCATAGAATCGTATAACAGAATCTCGATTCTGACAACCTTGGTACCGCCTAAGTGCCTCAAGCGGTAGTACCTCTCCACTAAGCGGTAGTACCGCTTGTAGCACTCTGCGGCAGTACCGCTGCAGCTCCGTATTGCTACCGCCTCGACAAGAGAGAGCTTTTTCTCGTGCCGGGTTTTGCGGCACTAGAAGCGGTAGTAGTGGCGGTAGTACCGCTCCCCAGCGGTAGTACCGCCCTGCATCCACGGTAGTACCGCTCTGGGTCCCAGCCCCCTTGCGCGGCAGTACCGCTAAGGGAAAACAGTAGTACCACTTGATAAGCGGTAGTACCGCTCTCTGCGGGGCTGAGTGAGGGGGTAACGGTTGGATTGTTCCCCCCACTATATAAAGGCATCTTCTTCTTCATTATTGACCTACCTCTTCCCCCAAATACTCCATTGTTGCTCCAAGCTCCATTTTCACGCGATCTCTCTCCCTAGCCTATCAAACTTGTTGATTTGCTCGGGATTGCTTGAGAAGGCATGGATCTACACTTCCACCAAGAGATATTTGATTCCCCCACTAATCCCTAGCGGATCTTGTTACTCTTGGGTGTTTGAGCACCCTAGACGGTTGAGGTCACCTCGGAGCCATATTCCATTGTGGTGAAGCTTCGTGGTGTCGTTGGGAGCCTCCAATTCGGTTGTGGAGATAGCCCCAACCTTGTTTGTAAAGTTTCGGTTGCCGCCTTCAAGGGCACCACTAGTGGAATCACGGCACCTTGCATTATGTGAGGGCGTGAGGAGAATACGGTGGCCCTAGTGGCTTCTTGGGGAGCATTGTGCATCCACACCACTCCAACGGAGACGTACTTCCCCTCAAAGGGAAGGAACTTCGGTAACACATCCTCATCTTCACCGGTTCCACTTGTGGTTATTTCTTTCCTTTACTTGTGCAAGCTTTACTTATTTATTTTATATAGCTTGCTTGTGAGGTTGTTATCTTTGCTTCCTATAAGTTGTCTTCATAGTAGCATATCTAGACAACTTACTTTGTCGCTCAATTTAAAGTGGTTAATAAAAGCTAAAAATTGTTAGTTGCCTATTCACCCCTCCCCCCTCTAGTCAACCATATCGATCCTTTCACTATGGTTAAGGATCTCTTGGTCGATAATATAGATGGGTATGTTATTTACCTCCATGAGGAAGCTGCTAGAATCGCCAGACCAGATACTAGGAATAAACATAGACCTGTTGTAGGCATGCCTGTTATTTCCGTTAAAATAGGAGATCATTGCTATCATGGTTTATGTGATGTAGGTGCTAGTGCGAGTGTAATACTCATTTCCTTATATGAAGAAATTATGCATGATATTGCACCTGCTGAGCTAGAAGGTATTGATGTTACTATTAAGCTTGCCAATAGAGACACTATTGCATCAATTGGGATTGTTAGAGATGTTGAAGTCTTGTGTGGGAAAGTTAAATACCCTGCTGATTTTCTTGTTCTTGCCCCACAAGATGATTTTTGCCCCATTATATTTGGTAGAACCTTCTTGAATACTGTTAATGTTAAGATAGACTGCGAAAAAGATATTGTTACTGTTGGGTTAGGGGATATGTCTCATGATTTTAACTTTGCTAAATTCCGTAGACAACCCCATGATAAAGAATTGCCTAGTACGGATGAAATTATTGGTCCTGCTTCTATTGATGTACCTCCTAACGATCTCTTAGAACAATATTTGCTAGACCATGAAAATGATATGTATATGAATGAGAGAAGGGAAATAGATGAAATATTCTTTAAACAGGGACCCTTATTGAAACACAATTTGCCTGTTGAAATTCTAGGTGATTCTCCTCCACCCAAGGGTGATCCCGTGTATGAACTCAAACCATTACCTGATACTCTTAAGTAATTTTATCTTGATGAAATGAAGATACATCCTTATATTATTAGTGCTAACCTCTTAGAGCAAGAAGAAGGGAAACTACTAAAAACTCTAAAGAAGCACCGTGCTGCTATTGGATATACTCTTGATGATCTTAAGGGCATTAGTCCCACTCTATTCCAACACTAGATAAAATTGGAAAAGGACGCTAAACCGGTTATTGATCATCAACGACGGTTAAATCCTAGGATGAAAGAAGTGGTAAGGAAGGAAATACTAAAGCTTCTAGAGGCAGGTATAATTTATCCAGTTGCTGATAGTCAGTGGGTAAGCCCTGTCCATTGTGTCCCTAAGAAGGGATGTATTACTGTTGTTCCTAATGATAAAGATGAATTGATCCCGCAAAGAATTGTTGCAGGTTATAGGATGGTAATTTATTTCAGCAAATTAAATAAAGCTACTAAGAATGATCATTATCCTTTACCTTTTATTGATCAAATGCTAGAAAGGTTATCCAAACATACTCAGTTTTGCTTTCTAGATGGATATTCTGGTTTCTCTCAAATACCTGTGTCAAAAGAGGATCAAGAAAAGACCACTTTTACTTGTCCCTTCAGTACCTTTGTTTATAGATGTATGCCTTTTGGTTTATGTAATGCACCTGCTACCTTTCAAATATGCATGTTGGCTATATTCTTAGATTTTTGTGAAAAGATTGTTGAGGTTTTCATGGATGATTTTTTCATTTATGGAACTTCTTTTGATGATTGCTTAAGCAACCTTGATCGAGTTTTGCAGAGATGTGAAGGAACTAATCTTGTCTTGAATTGGGAAAAGTGCCACTTTATGGTTAATGAAGGCATTGTCTTGGGGCAAACAATTTCTGAAAGAGGTATTGAAGTTGATAAAGCTAAAGTTGATGTTATTCAAAAGATGCCGTGTCCCAAGGACATAAAAGGTATAAGAAGTTTCCTTGGTCATGCCGGGTTTTATGGGAGGTTCATTAAGGACTTCTCCAAAATCTCTAGGCCTCTGACTAATCTTTTACAAAAAGATGTTCCTTTTTCTTTGATGATGATTGTGTAGAAGCATTTGAAATACTTAAGAAAGCATTGATCTCTACACCTATTGTCTAGCCTCCTGACTGGAATTTACCCTTTGAAATTATGTGCGATGCTAGTGATTATGATGTAGGTGCTTTTGTAGGACAAAGAGTTGATAAGAAATTGAATGTTATCCAATATGCTCGTAAAACTCTAGACAATGCCTAGAAAAATTACGCTACTACCGAGAAAGAATTTTTAGTAGTTATATTTGTTTGTGATAAGTGTAGACCTTATATTGTTGATTCTAAAGTAACTATTCACACTGATCATGCTGCTATTAAATATCTTTTGGAAAAGAAAGATGCTAAACCTAAACTTATTAGATGGGTTCTCCTGCTACAAGAATTTGATTTGCATATTACTGATAGAAAGGGAGCTGAGAACCCCGTTGCACACAACTTGTCTAGGTTAGAGAATATTCTTGATGACCCACTACCTATTGATGATAGCTTTCGTGATGAACAATTAGCTGTCATAAATGCTTCTCGTACTGCTCCATGGTATGCTGATTATGCTAATTACATTGTTGCTAAATTTATACCACCTAGCTTCACATACCAGCAAAAGAAAAAGTTCTTTTATGATTTAAGACATTATTTCTGGGATGACCCACACCTTTATAAAGAAGGAGTAGATGGTATTATTAGACGTTGTGTACCTAAGCATGAACAGGAATAGATCCTACGCAAGTGTCACTCCGAAGCTTATGGAGGACACCATGCTGGAGATAGAACTGCACATAAGGTATTGCAATCTGGTTTTTATTGGCCCACTCTCTTCAAGGATGCCCGTAAGTTTGTCTTGTCTTGTGATGAATGTCAAAGAATTGGTAATATCAGTAGATGTCAAGAAATGCCTATGAATTATTCACTTGTTATTGAACCATTTGATGTATGTGGTTTTGATTATATGTGACCGTTTCCTTCCTCTAATGGGTATACCCATATTTTGGTTGTTGTTGATTACGTTACTAAGTGGGTAGAAGCTATTCCAACTAGTAGCGCTGATCATAACACCTCTATTAAGATGCTTAAAGAAGTTATTTTTCCGAGGTTTGGAGTCCCTAGATACTTAATGACTGATGGTGGTTCACACTTTATTCATGGTGCTTTCCGCAAAATGCTTGCTAAATATGATGTTAACCATAGAATTGCATCCCCATACCACCCACAGTCTAGTGGTCAAGTAGAACTAAGTAACAGAGAGCTGAAATTAATTTTGTAAAAGACTGTTAATAGATCTAGAAAGAATTGGTCCAAGAGACTTGATGATGCGTTATGGGCCTATAGAACTGCATACAAAAATCTGATACGTCTCCAACGTATCTACTTTTCCAAAAACTTTTTCCCTTGTTATGGACTCTAACTTGCATGATTTGAATGGAACTAACCCGGACTGACACTATTTTCAGCAGAATTGCCATGGTGTTATTTTTGTGCAGAAATAAAAAGTTCTTGGAATGACCTGAAACTCCACGGAGATTTATTTTGGAAAATATAAAACATATCTGCAAGAAGATCCTGACCAGGGGGGACACACCCTGTCCACGAAGGTGGGGGCGCCCCCCCTAGGGCGCGCCCCCTTGTGTCGAATCAATAAATTTGGGTTGAATACTTTACCCTCAAAAACCGTTGCGATCCCCTACACTTGTGGGTAATCAAGACTATTTTCTGGCGCCGTTGCCGGGGAGCATAGCTCTATTCTTTAAGTCACTTGGGATTTATATCTATTGATCACTATGAAGAATTTGAAGGACTCAAGAACCAAGATCTTACCCTCAACTACGAGGGGAGGTAAGGAACTGCCATCTAGCTCTGCACTTGATTCTCCTTCTGTTATGGGAAAATTTGCGACACCTACTCATGCTATTGAATCTGATATGTCGTACGTTCTTGATGATGCCACTTCTGCTATGTATGATGAAACTACTTCTATGCTTGATACTGTGCTACAAGGTGAATTTCTAGATGAACAAATTGTTAAGATTAGGGAGAATGCAAATATTGAAACTGATGATATTTATGAAAGTGATGATGAAGCTTCTCCCAATAGATATGAATTGCCTGTTCTTCCTGAGGGTTATGTTATGGATGAAGAAACTGCTAGAGACTTTCTTGCTTGCAACGATAGATATGATCTTAAGAAATTATTAGCTAAGCTGGAAGAAAAGTCCTTGAATGCTAGAATGAAACATGACCCTGCTTTTGCTACTTCACCTATATGTGTTACTGATAAGGATTATGAATTGTCTATTGATCCTGAGTTAATTACTTTGGTTGAATCTGATCCTTTCCATGGCTATGAGTCTGAAACTATTGTGGAACATCTTACTAAGTTGAATGATATAGCCACCCTATTTACCAACGATGAAAAGATTCGCTACTAATATATCCTTAAGTTATTTCCTTTCTCGTTAAAGGGTGATGCTAAGACTTGGTTTAATTCTCTTGATCCTGGTTGTGTGCGTAGTCCCCAGGATATGATGTATTACTTCTCTGCTAAATATTTTCCTGCTCATAAGAAACAAGCTGCTTTACGGGAAATATATAACTTTGTGCAAATTGAAGAAGAGAGTCTCCCACAAGCTTGGGGGAGGCTCCTCCAATTACTTAATGCTTTGCCTGATCATCCACTTGAGATGCATGATATACTTGATGTCTTTTATAATGGACTAAACGATGTTTCCAGAGACCACCTGGATAGTTGTGCTGGTTGTGTTTTCAGGGAAAGAATAGTTGAACAAGCTGAATTACTATTGAATAATATGCTGGCCAATAAAAATAATTGGACACTTCCTGAACCAGCCCCTAAGCCAACTCCGAAGAAAAGAGGTGTTCTATTTCTCAGTCCTGAAGATAAGCAAGAGGCAAAGAAATCTATGAAAGAAAAAGGTATTAAAGCTGAAGACGTTAAGAATTTACCACATATTGAAGAAATACATGGTCTTGATAACCCAACACAGGTAGTAAACGTAAATTCTCTTTATAGATTAGATGAAGGTGATATTCCTCGTTATAAGTCTGCTAGCCAATGCTTAGATGAGTTTGACAATTTTATTGTGAAACAAGAAAACTTCAATGCTTATGTTGGTAGACAATTGCAACACAATGCTTATATGATTGAACGCTTGAGTGATTACCTGTCTAGAGCTAAAGGTGAACTGAAACTTATTAGTATACATGCTTCTATGGTCACCACTCAAGTAGAACAAGTACTTAAGGCTCAGAATGATTTGCTCAATGAATTAAATAGTAAGAATAATGACTATGATGTTAGAGTTGCTACTGGAGGTGGTAAAATGACTCAGGAACCTCTGTATCCTGATGGCCACCCTAAGAGAATTGAGCAAAATTCTCAGAGAGCTAATTTAGATGCACCTAGTTCTTCTAAGAAGAAGAAAAAGAAAAATGATAGAACTTTGCATGCTTCTAGTGAACCTGTAGCTGAGACACCTGAGAATCCCAATGATATATCTGTTTCTGATGCCGAGACAAAATCTGGTAATGAACATGAACCTAGTGATAATGTTAATGATGATGTTCATGATGATGCTCAACCTAGCAATGATAATGATGTAGAGATTGAACCTGTAGTTGATCTTGATAACCCACAATCAAAGAATCAACGTTATGATAAGAGAGACTTTGTTGCTAGGAAGCACAGTAGGGAAAGAGAACCATGGGTTCAGAAACCCATGCCTTTTCCTCCGAAACCATCCAAGAAAAAGGATGATGAGGATTTTGAGCGCTTTGCTGAAATGATTAGACCTATCTTTTTGCGTATGTGTTTGACTGATGAGCTTAAAACAAATCCTTATGCTAAGTATATGAAAGATATTATTACCAACAAAAGAAAGATACCTGAAGTAGAAATTTCCACCATGCTTGCCAATTACACTTTTAAGGGTGGAATACCTAAGAAACTAGGAGATCCAGGAGTACCTACTATACCTTGCTCCATTAAGAAAAACTATGTTAAAACTGCTTTATGTGATCTTGGAGTCGGTGTCAGTGTTATGCCTCTCTCTTTATATCATAGACTTGACTTGAGTAAGTTGACACCTACTGAAATATCTTTGCAAATGGTTGATAAATCAACTGCTATACATGTCGGTATTTGTGAGGATGTGTCTGTTGTAATTGCAAATGTTATTATTCTAATGGACTTTGTTATACTTGATATTCCCGAGGATGATAGCATGTCTATTATCCTTGGTAGACCATTTTTGAATACTGTAGGGGCTGTTATTGATTGCAACAAAGGCAATGTCACTTTTCATGTCAATGGTAATGAGCATACGATACACTTTCCGAGGAAACAACCTCAGGTCCACAGTATCAATTATATTGGAAAAAATTCAACTATCACTATTGGAGGTTTTGAATTTCCTCTTCCTACTATCAAGAAGACATATGACATTCTTATTGTTGGGGACATACATATCCCCATTGAGATAACATAGTGTTATTCAAAAATTCTCCGGTTTCATGCTACTCGGAAAGAGTTTATTAACAAGACATGATCAACCTTGTTAATGGATTCCTTTTGATGAGCATGGGATAGGTGAATCTAGATAGCACAACCTTCTGTACCCTCCTTTTACTTTCTGTTAATTAGGATAAATAAAGCAAAAATAGTATTTTCTTTCTGTTTCCAGACTTATCCGTGCAATAAAAAAATACCTCGAAAATAAAAGTTCTCCAAATGCCATGAAAATGAAATATGATTTTTTTCTAGAATATTTGAGGAAATATGGCACACAACACACAACGAGGGGAGCCAGCACATGTCCACGAGGGTCCAGGGTGCCCTCCCTGCCAGGGCGCGCCCCCTGCCTCGTGGGCCCCACGTGGCCCCCCTCCACTTATTCCTACACCCATACTCTTTTTCTTCCTCCTAGAAAAATCACCAACCAGCTCAAACCCGAGTTCTATCTCATCTTGCTGCCATTTTCGATCTCCTTGCTCAAAGCATCATTCACCAAACTATTTGGGGAGATTGTTCCTTGGTATGTGACTCCTCCATTGGTCCAATTAGTTTTTGTTCTAGGCACCCAGTTTACTTCAAGGTTCTGGAGAAGATTCCAAGAAGCCTTGGGAAGCAAGTTTTCTTTCAGCACAGCTTTCCACCCACAGACCGGAGGTCAGACAGAACGAGTCAATCAAATTCTCGAAGATATGCTCCGAGCCTGTGTCCTGGCATATGGAACCAAGTGGGAAGATTGCCTCCCTTTTGCCGAGTTCTCCTATAACAACAGTTACCAGTCAAGCCTTCAGATGGCACCATTTGAGGTGTTGTATGGACGCAGATGCCGCACACCCCTCAACTGGTCAGAGACTGGAGAAGGACTAGTCTTTGGACCGGATATTCTCCGCGCAGCAGAAGAGCAAGTCCAACTAGTCAGAGAGCGTTTGAAGGCAGCCAAGTCAAGGCAGAAGAGTTATGCTGACACTCGACGCCGAGACATGAGTTCCCGTGTCGGAGATCATGTGTACCTGCGGGTAACCCCTCTAAAGGGAACCAAGCGTTTCCACGTCAAGGGGAAGCTCGCACCAAGGTTCATTGGCCCTTTCAAGATCACCGACCGACGAGGAGAAGTGGCTTACCAGTTGGAACTACCACCTGAGCTATCCGATGTGCACAATGTGTTCCACGTGTCACAACTCCGGAAATGTCTCCAAGTTCCAGACAAGCCCAATCTCTACAAGGATGTTGATCACCAAGCCATTGATCTGCAGCCTGATTTAACCTACCGCGAGAAGCCCATTCGCATTCTGGACGAAGCAGAACGACAGACGCGAAGCCGTACCATCAAGTACTTCAAGGTCCAGTGGAGCAACCACACCGAAGCAGAAGCAACCTGGGAACGTGAAGACTATCTTAGATCCGAGTTTCCCGATCTCTTTTAAGACCTAGTTTAGGAATCTCGGGGACGAGATTCTTGTAAGGGGGTAGGTCTGTCACACCCTGCATTTTGTAACATGTTATTTGCATCAATGTAGCATGAAAATTTGGACCAACTAAATTTTTTGGCATCATTTGGCTTTTATTTGAATTGAGTTTTCTTCATGTGCTTTTTCATGTGCTCAATCAAGTCAATATTAACTCTTGTAGAATTCATCTCCATACCCAAAACTTCTGCCCAGTGATCATGCCAAGTGTTATATATCAGCATAGTATTTTCTTACAAAATTAATTTCGCCAAAATATATTTTATAAATTTAGTTTTCCAAAACCCCCTGAATTGAGATTTGCACTACAAGTACTTGATTTAGGGTGAGAAAATTATTTCAAAAGGTATATTTGAAACCTAGTAGTCATAGGACTCTCAGAAACCACAAAAGTATAATTTTAAAAGTTATTTTCCTATTTTATTTAAAAGCCTTTTCTCAAGGCCGGAAATGGTCTTTAATAGGGAAAAATTATTTAACTAATTCAAAAATATTTGCCAAAATTCAGGGAGACTCAGAGGACATATATTGTCCATATATAAGAGTTTCAACACTTGGTCATGTTCAAAATAATGGGCTAATCCCTCTAAAATCGTTTCTGGATATTTCAAGCTTTTGAAATATTTACAAAGGAAATATTCTCCAAAAATTCCAGGGAAATTCTATCATGTCACATATGACATATTTGATGATCTTGTCAAGTCCCATGCCTTGGGAAGCAAGAAAACATCATCAAAACCGTCCATAACCATTCTGTCCATATTTGAAGTTTGAGAAACTTTACATTGCCAAACTTGTCCAAATGCTCTCAAACTTGGTGCACATGCTAGAAATGCCTAATAAGGCATCTAGACCAAATGGCACAAGATTTGGAATAGAGAAACTTGATCAGAACACCCCAAAACCCTTTCTGTTCAAATGCAAATTTGAACAACTTTACATTACCAACATTTTACCTAGATCTTCAAACTTTGTGGGCATGATCAATACCCCAAATGATGAAACTACACCAAGTGGTGCATCAAGGAGAGATGATTAGCTTGACTCAAACAAGATGAAGCCATTTCTGTTGATTTCTAGGGTTCACCAAAGTTACATTGGCTAGTTTCTTCAAATGAGCCCAAATTTGGTGAAGCACCCTATTTTCACATGTCATTCAATCCTGTTAAGTGTCATGGCAAGTGGAGATCATTTGCTTGACCAAACACTGATCAAACACCTTCTGGCTTTTTACCAAAACCCTCTTCTTGACCCCTTTTACCTTTCACCTTGGCCTCAACTTTCTACCACATGTTCATCCAGTTACTAGCCACCTCCAGTAAATTCCCCAGGACTCCAGCTCCATGATTGAGGGGTAAAAACCCTAGTTCACCCTGCTGGACAGCCATTTCTTATCAAGTCACCAGCTTCCTCTCTCTCTCCTTGACTCTCCAGAGCATCCAAAGCTTTAGCCGTGTTGCTTGCATCACCCTGGACCCCCCAGACACGGTGGACGCGTCCAGAGGCCCAATGGCATGCCGTGGCATGCGATAAGGGCGCTCCAGAGCGTGCTACAGTGCGCCCACGCACTGTAGCTTCGGCCAACCGTCTACCCCCGACAGCCTTGGGCTCCCCCTTCGCGCCAGTCGATGCCCCTCGACGTGCGCAACCACTCCGGCGCTGTCCCCCCTCCTCCTGCGCCCTCCAGTGGCCGTCGCCACACGCGCACCGGCCGCCCGCAACACCCACTCCTCGGCCTCACACGCGCGCACGGCCTGGAAGCTTCCCCGCTCCTCCTCTCTCCTCTAATGGACGTAGGACTCGTCCAGCAACGCCGCAGACACGCTCCCATCGCCTCCCGTGCGCTGTAGCATCGAGGAGGAGCTCGCCGGCGCACCGGTCCACGGGACTCCGTCGTTCCCCTATAAATAGGACCCCCCCCCGAGCCTCTCCAACAGCACCAACAGCTTCACCACATCTCCCTCAGTCCCCCAGCACCACCCGTTCTTCGCCAGGAAGCTCCAGTGCTCGGGATCGACCGGAGCTCCGCCGCGTCGGGCCGCCGGTGATCTCGCAGTACGGGCCTCCTCCGCCCCTCTTTTTGCCCGATCTAGAATCACCATGCACCACTGACTCTTTCCCCTCGCTTTCCCCTCTCTGTGGCAGTTGGAATCGGCCGGAGCGACGACCTCCCGAAGCTCCTCCGCCGTCCCACCTCGCCGCCGGCGAACCCGACCTCCCCGGCGTGCCGCACCACCACCCCTACCTCCGCAACACGACGCTGAGTCCGTTCCTGCCCTCCGTTTCCGTCGCCGTGGCCGGAATCAACGCCGGTGAGCTCGCCGTGGCCGTGGCCGTGAGGTTAGAGATGACAGGCGGGGCCCGCATGTCATCATCACCCCTCTCTCCCTCTCCTCACAGCCGCTGACCGCCGGGCCCCGCCCGTCAGGTTTGAAAACCTGACGTGCGCGCGCTAGCGCCCGTGCGGCTGGGTTGGATGCCCTGGGCCGTGCACTGTGGCCCCTCTGGCCCAGTTGCACAGGGCATTTTCTCCTTTTCTTTTCTGTAAATATTTCAAACATTTTTACAGAAATGAATATTGGTCCAAATAAAATAATTCCAACTCCTAAATTCTTGTAATATTCCAACCTATTTAATGGTGTCACTTTCACACATATCCATGAAACTTTTCTGTTCTGTTCAAATTTAAATTCAAATTTGAGCAATAAAACTCCTGTTCTAAAATCATTAGATTCCATTCTGTTACTCCAAAACTCCAACTAAGAATTTTCCCCATCTTAGAAATCCCTCTAGTATTTAACAAAAATAAGTTGATATTTTTCTGAGCACTTTGATTTTTCTGTTTTATTTGTGGTCTTATTTTTCCGTTGTTATAATGCGACGTATAGATACCGTATTTGACGAAGTTGCTGAAGAAAGAGAAGGAGAAGGATTTGAAGACTTTGAAGACCAAGCCAATCTAGGCAAGCAGCCCTTTGACCATGATACACTTGTTCTTCGGAACCCGTTTGTTTCCGATGCATGATGATAGGGTTACGGTGGTGACCTAGTTGAAACCACCACATGATGCATGCTTTACTCTTGATCTTGCCATGTGCTAGATGCCATGCATATGGTTAGTAGTAATGAGTAGTGATGCATGTGTGACATGAACCCTCGTGGTTGAAATCTTTGCATAAAACCCCGTCGGGTGCCATTCATGCCCGAGGGAGATGATGAGTTGGGTAACCACTTGATGACGAAGTGGTGTACCGAGGCAAGTGTGTTTTTTTCGAACGGATTGGTTTAAGTTGCGACCGTTATTCCAACCATACATGTGCAACCACTCTACCCCTTATGGGACGGGGCGTTATTGATTACTTAGGCTGATACTAGCATGGTGCCCGCATTACTAGTGACGGGAAGACTTGAGGTCTTTCCCGGGACGGGGTCGTGCTTGGATAGACGACCATGACTGTTTTCACAGGGCACCGGACACACCGTTGGTCCCTTCGGGTACGCGTGACATTGAAATTAGGGCAAGTCCCGTGATCTATTGTTTGTACTCGAGGGTCGTGTACCAACGAGTGGACTCTATGTTAGTGTCGTCTACGGAAAGATAATGACCGGGTGCTTCCCCCGAGTACTTGAGGTACTGCGGGATCGTGGATGACACGAAAGCTTCCCGGATCTTGTGGGTAAAGTGTACAACCTCTGTAGAGTGTAAAACTATTCGAATAGCCGTGTCCACGGTCATGGACAGTTGGGTAACCGCTCTTGGGCTACGTCCAATGTTTGTGAAACCATGTGCGTGTATGAGAGTCAAGGTGGAGACTTGACTCGATGAGTTGAATCATATTCATGCTGATATCGGTAACCTGCCTTCGAGGTTATGCGAGTTTATTGATGCATAAACCTGATGGTAGAATATCTATTCTAGCCCTTTGCTAGATTGTTCATTATTGTTCAATTGCACTGTTACTTTGTACCACATCATGGGTTGCTTGCGAGTACATTCAAAGTACTCATTGGCTTGCCACTGGTTATTTAATTGGCCAGGCATGGAGGAACAGGAATATGATGAAGAGTTCTTTGGAGACGAACATGCAAACTAGGACGCTATCCCAGTCAGAATGCCTATAGGGTTAAGGCAGATGGCATGGGTTCTACCTACTATCGAAGACTTCCGCTATTTGAGTTATTTGCTATTCAGCCCGTGAGGCTTTATCTATGTAAGACTTGGCCATAATGGCCTTAATTTGTGTAAGACGATATGTATGGATGTAAGACTCTTGTTATTCAGCTTCTGTGTGTTCAGTGAGCATTGATCTCTGGGATCACTGTACACGTGCATTCGGTGATCTCGACTTCTAAGTCGGGGTCCCCACAGAGCTGGTATCAGAGCCATCCTGACTGTAGGAAGCCTTAGTTAGCATGGGCGTTAGTTAGATGAGACCCCATTTTCAAAAACCTTCTGAACCTCTCTCCTTTTCTAAACCTGAGATTTCATCAGCTTATTAACCCCTCCTATTCCACCTTTGTAGATGGCCGCTGTACCCGAAGAGCACCTGACCAATGGGTTTCCCTTGCTTCTCGAGGATAGCCTCCAGGAGTGTCAGTTCCACCGAGCACCCATCCTCACCTACCTTGAGCATTGGGTTAGCGACACTGAGGTGGAGTACCATGTGGAAGTGATCGTGAAGGCAAACGATCCTCCCACAAGTTGGTTCTTCGAGGGACCCCAGATGGCAACACTACCTCTCGCTGTCGAGGCTGCTGCACTCAAGGCACTAACCCGTCTCCGCGAGCTTCTTCCGGAGATGGCAGCCAAGATGACAACTCGCTTCTTACCTTACCGGAAGGAAGGTGAAGAAGAAAGCAGCGCACTAGCCCCTCCACTGAAGGAAGGACTCTCGCTTCGGTTTCAGACCTACTTCAGTCTATGTGCCGATAGCTTGGCACAAGACTTGGCCTCGGAATCAATGAAGCTTTGAGAAGAACTTCACAAGACCAAGGCACTTCTTCGTCGAGCTCAAGAGAAGACAAATAGGATCAAGAAGGAAGGAGCACCTTCTGGACAGTCCGCTATCGCATATCGAGGCGGAAGGCCCTCCGAGGATGTATCTTCCAAGAATGAAGAACCACCTCGGCGACGCCGGATGACGGCAAGGGAATATCGCAAGCTTTTCCCTGCACCACCGACGAAGCACCGTTGTATCCAACTCCTCCACTCCCCCACACCCTCTAGTGATAAGGGGGCCCAGACAGATGAAGACAAGGAGGAAGACCCAGAAGAGCTGGAATACGCGACCAAGCATTCCGCCGCTTAGGCATTATTCGCTACTCAGATATGCCAGTTGTGACCCCTACGGTAGGATAGGTCGTGTAACCCCTATGCGCAGTCGAGTCCTTGTATGGTTCATATGAAACCATCTAGTGTTTGCTTTTGTTGTGTCTGGATGTATGTCGTAATCTTCCTTCGGGAATGTGTAAACGACTACATCACCCATTTGGATTTTAATGAATGTGTTTTGGCCTTTCGGCCCTTGCATGATTTGATTAGTGTCAAACCCACCACCTTACTAGGCACCCATCTATCTTGCTTTCCCTCTTCCGAGTCATGAGACCTTTTACCGCTCCAACAGGATGCCTGTTGTAACTCGTACTGGTGCCTCTACCCAGCAGCCTGAAGCCGGAGCATCCGCTCAGTCAGAGGCAGGCCACGACCAAACCAACGACCAAGCTCCACCACCACCTCCTCCGAACATGGACATGGCTCAGCTTCTCCAAGCTTTCCGAGAGGAACGCCAAGCCAACACTGCAGCCCTTCAGCTGATTGCTCAAGCTGTCACCAACAACCGCCAGCCAGCGGGGAATGGCAATGGACGTTCCACGTTGGCAGAGTTCAAGAAGCATGCACCGCCAACCTTTATCGAGACTGCTGAACCCCTGGATGCAGACGACTGGAGCCGCTCCATTGAGGAAATACTGGAACTAGTCGGATGCACCGAAGACCGCGAGAAGGTGGCTTATGCAGCCCACTGCCTCGGGGGGACTGCTAGAGCTTGGTGGGATGGATTCAAGGTCATGCATGCTGAACAAGACATCACTTGGGTCAACTTCAAGGCAGAATTCCGCAAGGCCCACATTCCTTCCGGAATCATGGCTATCAAAAAGCGTGAGTTCCGAGCCCTGAAGCAAGGAAGTGGCACTGTCAAGGAGTACATGCAGAAGTTCAGTGTTCTGTCAAGGTATGCCCCTGAAGATGTCAGCACTGATGCTGCAAAAAGGGAGCGCTTCATGGAAGGCCTCAATCAGACTCTGCAATACTCGCTTGTCGTGTGTGACTGCCCATCCTTCCCTGACCTGGTGAACAAAACACTTATGCTTGAAGACAAGCGGCGTGCTTTGGAAGACACTCGCAAGCGCAAGATGGTCAGTAAGGGAAGTTCCAGCAACCAGAAGCCTCGTCCGTGGCAGTCAGCCCCGGCCAAGCCAGCCTATCAGCAACCAAGAGCTCCTGCACCTCGCACCAACCCTCAGCCTCAGCAGTATGCCAACCCAAGGCCAGCTTTCAACCCCAATACCAGTGGTGGCAACAAGATCAACAATCCAAACCAAGTCACTTGCTTTGGATGTGGTCAGTCCGGACACATCTCAAGGGTGTGCCCCAACAAGAAGCCTGATGCCCCGCGCCCCAATGCGCAGAACCAGGGACAAGGCCGCGGGATGCCACCAAGGAACCCAGCTCCTCGCAATCCACCTAACCATGGGAAGGGGCGTGTGAATCACGTCACTGCTGAAGAAGCCCAGGAAGACCCCGGACGTCGTGCTGGGTATGTTCCTTGTCAACTCAGCACCTGCAACTGTCTTGTTTGATTCTGGAGCAACGCATTCATTTGTCACTCAAAGATTTGCATTAAAAAGTGGCATGACCCCTACACCCCTGAATAACCCTATGGTGGTACAAACCCCCGGAGCCGAGATGAGAGCCAAGATAGGCTGTAAAGGAGTCAGTATTACCATTAATGGTGTAGACTTCCTAGCAGACCTCATCATCCTAAGGTCGCAAGGCTTGGATGTGATCTTAGGGATGGATTGGCTCAGTAAGCACCAAGGCTTGATAGACTGTGCCAATCGGACAGTCACTGTGACCAATGACCAAGGAGTCGAAGTCAAGTTTGCTTCCAACTCCTCTTCCGCACAAACCGCTCAAGTCAACTGTCTGTCTGAAGTTGGGCTAGAGCAAGTACCGGTGGTATGTGAGTATCCTGATGTCTTTCCGGATGAACTACCGGGAATGCCCGCTGACCGTGACATTGAGTTCATCATCGAGCTCGTGCCCGGAGCAGGACCCATCTATAAGAAGCCTTATAGAATGGGGACGGAAGAATTAGCTGAGTTGAAGAAGCAGCTGGAAGAGCAGCTGAGGAAGGGATTTATCCGCCCAAGTGCCTCCCCTTGGGGATCTCCTGTTATGTTTGTGGCAAAGAGGGACGGTACCATCCGCTTATGCATTGACTATCGTTCCCTCAATGAAGTTACAATCAAGAACAAATATCCACTTACCAAGATCGAAGATCTGTTTGATCAGCTCAGCGGATCCAAGGTGTTCTCCAAGATCGACCTCAGATCTGGGTACTACCAGCTGAAGATCAGACCCCAAGATATTCTGAAGACGGCATTCGTAACCAGATATGGCCTGTACGAGTGCACGGTCATGTCCTTTGGGTTAACCAATGCCCCAGCATACTTCATGTATCTCAAGAATAAAGTCTTCATGGAATATTTGGACAAGTTCGTTGTTGTCTTCATTGATGACATTCTTGTCTTCTCGAAGTCGGAGGAAGAGCACGAGCAGCATCTGAGGATGGTCCTAGACAAGCTTCGGGAGCACCAACTGTATGCCAAATTCAGCAAGTGTGAGTTCTGGCTGCATAAAGTTGGATTCTTAGGTCATGTCTTGACCGAAGAAGGATTATCAGTTGATCCCGCAAAGATCGAAGCTGTGACCCAATGGCAATCTCCAACGACCGTCAAGGAAGTCAGAAGCTTCCTCGGACTTGCGGGCTATTACCGCAAATTCGTGGAAGGATTCTCTAGCATTGCACGGCCAATGACTCAGCTCCTCAAGAAGGACAAGAAGTTCGAGTGGATGCCAAAATGCGAAGAAAGCTTCCAAGAACTCAAGAAGAGATTGACCACCGCCCCAGTTCTGGCAACACCTGATATTCACAAGGAGTTCGTGATATATTGTGATGCCTCTCGAACCGGATTGGGAAGCGTTATGATGCAAGAAGGCCGAGTCATAGCATACCTCTCCAGGCAGCTACGACCCCATGAGGAGAACTACGCTACTCACGATCTTGAGTTAGCGGCAGTGGTTCATGCTTTGAAGACATGGCGGCATTACCTCCTAGGGAAACGGTGTGAGATCTACACAGACCACAAAAGTCTGAAGTACATTTTCACCCAAAAGGAATTGAACATGAGGCAGCGAAGATGGTTGGAACTCATCAAAGACTATGACCTCAGTGTTCAATATCACCCCGGGAAGGCTAACGTGGTGGCCGATGCCTTAAGCAGGAAGGCTTGCTCCTTGAATGCTGTTATTCAAAAAAGGCAGCCAACCTTGTTTAAGGAGTTCGAACAATTCAGTTTGGAATTGGTCACCCCTGGATTTCTGGATCATTTGGAAGTCAGACCGACCCTGACGGACGAAGTCAAGAAGGCACAAGATGGACACGCAAGCATTGAAGGCATCAAGAAGAAGATGAAGCTAGGCAAGGCCCCAGGATTCTCCGAAGACGAGCACGGGATTGTTTGGTACAAAGGCCGCATCTGCATACCAAACAACACAGAGCTGAAGAACCTGATTCTGCAAGAAGCCCACGACACTCCGTATTCCATCCACCCCGGAGGAACCAAGATGTACCAAGACTTGAAGGCACGATTCTGGTGGCACGGGATGAAAAGAGAGATTGCAACCTATGTTGCAAAGTGTGATGTGTGCCAAAGGGTCAAGGCTGAATATCAGCGACCTGCTGGATTGCTCCAACCACTCAAGGTTCCTGAGTGGAAGTGGGATAAAGTCGGAATGGACTTCATCACTGGTTTACCAAGGTCGAATAGGGGACATGACTCCATCTGGGTCATAGTCGACCATTTGACCAAGGTGGCCCATTTCATTCCTATCAAGACTACCTACTCAGGCAACCAGCTGGCAACTCTCTATATCAACCGAATCGTGAGCCTCCACGGCGTTCCCAAGGAGATTGTGTCAGATCGAGGCACCCAGTTTACTTCAAGGTTCTGGAGAAGATTCCAAGAAGCCTTGGGAACCAAATTGTCTTTCAGCACAGCTTTCCACCCACAGACCGAAGGTCAGACAGAACGAGTCAATCAAATTCTCGAAGATATGCTCCGAGCTTGTGTCCTGGCATATGGAACCAAGTGGGAAGATTGCCTCCCTTTTGCCGAGTTCTCCTATAACAACAGTTACCAGTCAAGCCTTCATATGGCACCATTTGAGGTGTTGTATGGACGCAGATGCCGCACACCCCTCAACTGGTCAGAGACTGGAGAAGGACTAGTCTTTGGACCGGATATTCTCCGCGCAGCAGAAGAGCAAGTCCAACTAGTCAGAGAGCGTTTGAAGGCAGCCAAGTCAAGGCAGAAGAGTTATGCTGACACTCGACGCCGAGACATGAGTTCCCGTGTCGGAGATCATGTGTACCTGCGGGTAACCCCTCTAAAGGGAACCAAGCGTTTCCACGTCAAGGGGAAGCTCGCACCAAGGTTCATTGGCCCTTTCAAGATCACCGACCGACGAGGAGAAGTGGCTTACCAGTTGGAACTACCACCTGAGCTATCCGATGTGCACAATGTGTTCCACGTGTCACAACTCCGGAAATGTCTCCAAGTTCCAGACAAGCCCAATCTCTACAAGGATGTTGATCACCAAGCCATTGATCTGCAGCCTGATTTAACCTACCGCGAGAAGCCCATTCGCATTCTGGACGAAGCAGAACGACGGACGCGAAGCCGTACCATCAAGTACTTCAAGGTCCAGTGGAGCAACCACACCGAAGCAGAAGCAACCTGGGAACGTGAAGACTATCTTAGATCCGAGTTTCCCGATCTCTTTTAAGACCTAGTTTAGGAATCTCGGGGACGAGATTCTTGTAAGGGGGTAGGTCTGTCACACCCTGCATTTTGTAACATGTTATTTGCATCAATGTAGCATGAAAATTTGGACCAACTAATTTTTTTGGCATCATTTGGCTTTTATTTGAATTGAGTTTTCTTCATGTGCTTTTTCGTGTGCTCAATAAAGTCAACTATTAACTCTTGTAGAATTCATCTCCATACCCAAAACTTCTGCCCAGTGATCATGCCAAGTGTTATATATCAGTATAGTATTTTCTTACAAAATTAATTTCGCCAAAATATATTTTATAAATTTAATTTTCCAAAAACCCCTGAATTGAGATTTGCACTGCAAGTACTTGATTTAGGGTGAGAAAATTATTCAAAAGGTATATTTGAAACCTAGTAGTCATAGGACTCTCAGAAACCACAAAAGTATAATTTTAAAAGTTATTTTCCTATTTTATTTAAAAGCTTTTTCTCAAGGCCAGAAATGGTCTTTAATAGGGAATTTTTTTTAACTAATTCAAAAATATTTGCCAAAATTCACGGAGACTCAGAGGACATATATTGTCCATATATAAGAGTTTCAACACTTGGTCAAGTTCAAAATAATGGGCTAATCCCTCTAAAACCCTTTCTGGATGTTTCAAGCTTTTGAAATATTTACAAAGGAAATATTCTCAAAAAATTCCAGGGAAATTCTATCATGTCACATATGACATATTTGATGATCTTGCCAAGTCCCATGCCTTGGGAAGCAAGAAAACATCATCAAAACCCTCCATAACAATTCTGTCCATATTTGAAGTTTGAGCAACTTTACATTGCCAAACTTGTCCAAATGCTATTAAACTTGGTGCACATGCTAGAAATGCCTAATAAGGCATCTAGACCAAATGGCACAAGATTCGGAATAGAGCAACTTGATCAGAACACCCCAAAACCCTTTCTGTTCAAATGCAAATTTGAACAACTTTACATTACCAACTTTTTACCTGGAGCTTCAAACTTTGTGGGCATGATCAATACCCCAAATGATGAAACTACACCAAGTGGTGCATCAAGGAGAGATGATTAGCTTGACTCAAACAAGATGAAGCCATTTCTGTTGATTTCTAGGGTTCACCAAAGTTACATTGGCTAGTTTCTTCAAATGAGCCCAAATTTGGTGAAGCACCCTATTTTCACATGTCATTCAATCCTGTTAAGTGTCATGGCAAGTGAAGATCATTTTCTTGACCAAACACTGATCAAACACCTTCTGGCTTTTTACCAAAACCCTCTTATTGACCCCTTTTACCTTTCACCTTGGCCTCAACTTTCTACCACATGTTCATCCAGTTACTAGCCACCTCCAGTAACTTCCCCAGGACTCCAGCTCCATGATTGAGGGGTAAAAACCCTAGTTCACCCTGCTGGACAGCCATTTCTTACCAAGTCATCAGCTTCCTCTCTCTCTCCTTGACTCTCCAGAGCATCCAAAGCTTTAGCCGTGTTGCTTGCATCACCCTGGACCCCCCCCCCCAGACACGGTGGACGCGTCCAGAGGCCCAATGGCATGCCGTGGCATGCGATAAGGGCGCTCCAGAGTGCACTACAGTGCGCCCACGCACTGTAGCTTCGGCCAATCGTCTGCCCCCGACAGCCTCGGGCTCCCCCTTCGCGCCAGTCGATGCCCCTCGATGTCCGCAACCACTCCGGCGCTGTCCCCCCTCCTCCTGCGCCCTCAAGTGGCCGTCGCCGCACGCGCACCGGCCGCCCGCAACACCCACTCCTCGGCCTCACACGCGCGCACGGCCTGGAAGCTTCCCCGCTCCTCCTCTCTCCTCTAATGGACGTAGGACTCGTCCAGCAACGCCGCAGACACGCTCCCATCGCCTCCCGTGCGCTGTAGCATCGAGCAGGAGCTCGCCGGCGCACCGGTCCACGGGACTCCGCCGTTCCCCTATAAATAGGACCCCCCCCAAGCCTCTCCAACAGCACCAGCAGCTTCACCACATCTCCCTCAGTCCCCCAGCACCACCCGTTCTTCCCCAGGAAGCTCCAGTGCTCGGGATCGATCGGAGCTCCGCCGCGTCGGGCCGCCGGTGATCTCGCAGTACGGGCCTCCTCCGCCCCTCTTTTTGCCCGATCTAGAATCACCATGCACCACTGACTCTTTCCCCTCGCTTTCCCCTCTCTGTGGCAGTTGGAATCGGCCGGAGCGACGACCTCCCGAAGCTCCTCCGCCGTCCCACCTCGCCGCCGGTGAACCCAACCTCCCCGGCGTGCCGCACCACCACCCCTACCTCCGCAACACGACACTGAGTCCGTTCCTGCCCTCCGTTGCCGTCGCCGTGGCCGGAATCAACGCCGGTGAGCTCGCCGTGGCCGTGGCCGTGAGGTTAGAGATGATAGGCGGGGCCCGCCTGTCATCCTCACCCCTCTCTCCCTCTCCTCACAGCCGCTGACCGCCGGGCCCCGCCCGTCAGGTTTGAAAACCTGACGTGCGCGCGCTGGCGCCCGTGCGGCTGAGCTGGATGCCCTGGGCCGTGCACTGTGGCCCCTCTGGCCCAGTTGCACAGGGCATTTTCTCCTTTTCTTTTCTGTAAATATTTCAAACATTTTTACAGAAATGAATATTGGTCCAAATAAAATAATTCCAACTCCTAAATTCTTGTAATATTCCAACCTATTTAATGGTGTCACTTTCACATATATCCATGAAACTTTTCTGTTCTGTTCAAGTTTAAATTCAAATTTGAGCAATAAAACTCCTGTTCTAAAATCATTAGATTCCATTCTGTTACTCCAAAACTCCAACTAAGAATTTTCCCCATCTTAGAAATCCCTCTAGTATTTAACAAAAATAAGTGGACATTTTTCTGAGCACTTTGATTTTTCTGTTTTATTTGTGGTCTTATTTTTCCGTTGTTATAATGCGACGTATAGATACCGTATTTGACGGAGTTGCTGAAGAAAGAGAAGGAGAAGGATTTGAAGACTTTGAAGACCAAGCCAATCTAGGCAAGCAGCCCTTTGACCATGATACACTTGTTCTTCGGAACCCGTTTGTTTCCGATGCATGATGATAGGGTTACGTGGTGACCTAGTTGAAACCACCACATGATGCATGCTTTACTCTTGATCTTGCCATGTGCTAGATGCCATGCATATGGTTAGTAGTAATGAGTAGTGATGCATGTGTGACATGAACCCTCGTGGTTGAAATCTTTGCATAAAACCCCGTCGGGTGCCATTCATGCCCGAGGGAGATGATGAGTTGGGTAACCACTTGATGACGAAGTGGTGTATCGAGGCAAGTGTGTGTTTTTCAAACGGATCTGTTTAAGTTGCGACCGTTATTCCAACCATACATGTGCAACCACTCTACCCCTTATGGGACGAGGCGTTATTGATTACTTAGGCTGATACTAGCATGGTGCCCGCATTACTAGTGACGGGAAGACTAGAGGTCTTTCCCGGGATGGGGTCGTGCTTGGATAGACGACCATGACTGTTTTCACAAGGCACCGGACACACCGTTGGTCCCTTCGGGTACGCGTGACATTGAAATTAGGGCAAGTCCCATGATCTATTGTTTGTACTCGAGGGACGTGTACCAACGAGTGGACTCTATGTTAGTGTCGTCTAAGGAAAGATAATGACCGGGTGCTTCCCCCGAGTACTTGAGGTACTGCGGGATCGTGGATGACACGAAAGCTTGCCGGATCTTGTGGGTAAAGTGTACAACCTCTGCAGAGTGTAAAACTATTCGAATAGCCGTGTCCACGGTCATGGACAGTTGGGTAACCGCTCTTGGGCTACGTCCAATGTTTGTGAAACCATGTGTGTGTATGACAGTCAAGGTGGAGACTTGACTCGATGAGTTGAATCATATTCATGTTGATATCGGTAACCTGCCTTCGAGGTTACGCGAGTTTATTGATGCATAAACCTGATGGTAGAATATCTATTCTAGCCCTTTGCTAGATTGTTCATTATTGTTCAATTGCACTGTTACTTTGTACCACATCATGGGTTGCTTGCGAGTACATTCAAAGTACTCATTGGCTTGCCACTGGTTATTTAATTGGCCAGGCATGGAGGAACAGGAATATGATGAAGAGTTCTTTGGAGACGAACTTGCGAACTAGGACGCTATCCCAGTCAGAATGCCTGTAGGGTTAAGGCAGATGGCATGGGTTCTACCTACTATCGAAGACTTCCGCTATTTGAGTTATTTGCTATTCAGCCCGTGAGGCTTTATCTATGTAAGACTTGGCCATAATGGCCTTAATTTGTGTGATATGTATGGATGTAAGACTCTTGTTATTCAGCTTCTGTGTGTTCAGTGAGCATTGATCTCTGGGATCACTGTACACGTGCATTCGGTGATCTCGACTTCTAAGTCGGGGTCCCCACATGCAGGCCTCACCGACTTCCTCCACGACCAAAAAGAACAGTATCTCTTACTCACCAATATTTCACGCAAAGTTTTCATTTTCATGCTAAGAAAACACCACCTACGGTGGAGTTTCGTTTATATGATGTGATTAAGGAGATATCACTCTTAGAATTTTGTGAAATATGCAAGGTACCTTTTGGAGGTAGACTTGATGAAGCACGTCATGAAGATGTTGAATGGTTTATCGACATGATAGCTGTAGGAGAAACTAGACAAGTCTTAGGGGCAAGAATCACTAGTATACACTTTCCTGTTTTGCGCTACTTTGCTTTGTTTGCTAGTAGATGTTTAATTGGTCGCGGGAACAGTGGGAATCTTAGTGCCCCTGATATTACCATTTTACGCCATGGTTTGTTTCAAGACACAACTTTTAGCTTGGGCGCCGTTGTTGCTAAACGACTGAGTCTGAACCGCTCAAAGGGGCCCGTCTTTGGATGCATCTTTGCTTCTCGCCTTGCTGAACATTTTAGAATACCTATTAGGCATCATGAGAAGGAAGAAAAATTGCTTGCCCCTGTTTATCTAGATTACAAGAGCATGGTAGCTCACGATTTTATTGTTAAAGAAAATAACATGTCGCTTAATTATAAATGAAGGTTCGATGAAATATACTGTGAAATTGTTACCTTGCCTGCACCATCTCTGTTTAATCTGTCCACAGGCATATACCTCATTACATCAGATGCCTTCTACAAGTACCAAGGCCAGGCACAAGCTTCAGAGCATGAGTCAAACCCACCACTTGATCCTTACCGTCAGTCTGTTTATGCTGGGAGCTGGATGAGCTCGCCAACCAGTGGCACCCAGAGGACACATCTCAGTACACTTGAGGGAGTAGCTTCGATCCATGGCCATAAACCAACTTAGGCCAAAAGCCTAAGCTTGGGGAGTACGTGTTTCTCACCGACTTTACACTCATGTTCACACTTATTCTAGTTGTCGGTGCTCACACTCTTTCATTGTACCATCCATGTTTAGTTTTAGTTTCTTTTTCTTAGTCTTTTTCTCGTGTGCTAGAAAAACCTTAAGAAAAAAAATATTAGTCGTAGATTTTAGCTAGTTCACTTTTCTTGCTTGTAATAGTAGTAATTAAAAAGAAAACCCAAAAAGATTTCCCGTTCTTCTTTTGCTTGTTGGGAGTTTTCCCGTGTAAATAGTTGCTTTTCTTTTCTTTGGGGGTTAAGAGTAGAAGACCATGATTGAAATTGCTTAGTGGCTCTCATATGCTTTATTGTTGATTTAACCTTGAGCCATATTACCTTGTCTTCTCTCTTGTATTTAAATGTCTGCAGATTCCAGCTTAGTCCAATGCACGTGCACTATTATTATTATCCACACCATTCGGTCGTGCGAGTGAAAGGCAATAAGGATGATATATGATGAACTAACTGAGATGATAAAGGCTGGTATGAACTTGACCTCTCTTGTTTTTGTAAATATGATACTTCATCGTTCCTGATTCAGCTTGTTATGAATGAAACATGCTTGCAATGACAATTAGAGATCATAGCTGCTTATGCCATGCTTAATTAGCTGAGAGTTTATAATGGTCTATCTTGCGTGCCAACATGATATTAAAATGGTTGTGATGTGGTATGATGGGGTGGTATCCTCCTTTGAACGATTTAAGTGATCTGACTTGGCACATGTTCATGCATGTAGTTGAAACAAATCAACATAGCCTCCACGATATTTATGTTCATGGTGATTTATATCCTACTCATGGTTGCATTCATTGTTGATTAATTTTAATGCATGTTCATGACCGTTGTTGCTCTCTAGCTGGTCGCTTCTCAGTCTCTTTCTAGCCTTCACCTGTACTAAGCGGGAATACTGCTTGTGCATCCACTTCCATAAACCCCAGAGTTATTCCACATGAGTCCACCATACCTTCCTATATGCGGTATTTACCTGTCGTTCCAAGTAAATTAGTATGTGCCAAACTCTAAACCTTCAAATGAAATTCTGTTTTGTATGCTCGAACAGCTCATGTATCAACTAGGGTTGTCTATATCTTCCATGCTAGGTGGGTTATTCTCACGATGAGTGGACTCCGCTCATCATTCATGAGAAAATGGATGGTAATCGGGATGCCCAGTCCCATGCTCAAAATCGTAATAATTAAACAAAACTCCCCTAGGGCTGTTACTTGTTTGGACGGTACCCCGTGGATTCGGATGGCCGTTGAGTGTGCTTGTTGGTGGTTGGGGGAGTATAAACTTTACCATTCTGTTTGGGAACCGCCTATAATGTGTGTAGCATGGGAGATATTGAGATTCTTGGTTGTTATGTTGACAATGAAAGTATACCGCTCAAAATGTTGTTCATCTCTATTTAAAAATTGAGCTCTGGCACCTCTACAAATCCCTGCTTCCCTCTGCGAAGGGCCTATCTATTTACTTTTATGCAGAGTCATCATCCTCTTATCAAAGAGCACCAGTAGGAGAGCACCTCTGTCATTGCATGTATTACTATCAATTTGCATTGAGTATGATCATGAATGGATCTCTTTTACCATGAATTACAATGTCTAGTCAGTCCTTGATCTTTAAAGGTGCTCTGCATTTACGTTTTGCGGTCTCAGAAAGGGCTAGCGAGATACCATCTTGTTATATCATATTTATGATTGTCTTGAGAAAGTGTTGTCATCCGAGGTTTATTATTATTGCTCGCTAGTTGATTATGCCATTGATATGAGTAGACTTGAGACCTGAAAGTTATTGTGAATTTGGTTAGTTCATGATCTTGTTGAAAACCTGAATGCTGGCTTACATATTTACAACAACAAGAGCAAACAGAGTTTGTCAAAGTTTTTATTTATCACTTTTAATTTATCAACTGAATTGCTTGAGGACAAGCAAAGGTTTAAGCTTGGGGGAGTTGATACGTCTCCAATGTATCTACTTTACCAAACACTTTTGCCCTTGTTATGGACTCTAACTTGCATGATTTGAATGGAACTAACCCGGACTGACGCTGTTTTCAGCAGAATTGCCATGGTGTTGTTTTTGTGCAGAAATAAAAAGTTCTCGGAATGACCTGAAACTCCACAGAGGTTTATTATGGAAAATATAAAAAAATATCTGCAAGAAGATCCAGACCAGGGGGCCCACACCCTGTCCACGAGGGTGGGGGCGCCCCCCCCCCTAGGGCGCGCCCCCTTGTGTCGAATCAATAAATTCGGGTTGAATACTTTACCCTCGAAAACTGTTGTGATCCCCTACACTTGTGGGTTATCAAAATCCTATGGACATATCTCCGTATAAAATGGTTTATGGAAAAGCATGTCACTTACCTCTCGAACTAGAACATAAGGCATATTGGGCTATTAAAGAGCTCAATTATGATTTCAAACTTGCCGATGAGAAGAGGTTATTTGACATTAGCTCGCTTGATGAATGGTGAACCCAGGCCTATGAAAATGACAAACTGTTTAAAGAAAAAGTTAAAAGATGGCACGATAAAAGGATACAAAAGCGGGAGTTTAACATAGGTGATTATGTCTTGCTATACAACTCTCGTTTAAGATTTTTTGCAGGAAAACTTCTCTCTAAATGGGAAGGTCCTTACGTTATCGAGGAGGTCTATCGTCCCGGTGCCATAAAAATCAACAACTTCGAAGGCACAAATCCGAAGGTGGTGAACGGTCAAAGAATCAAACATTATATCATAGGTAATCCTATAAATCTTGAAACCAATGTTGTTGAAACCATAACCCCAGAGGAGTACATAAGGGACACTTTCCAGAACGATTCAGACTCCGAAAAGGAAGAGGTATGTGGTACGGTAAGTAAACCGACTCCAAAACAGTTTTAATGGCAATTTTTCTCCGTTTTGGAATATTTCGAAAAACATAAAAATAAGAAGCGGTCCGGGAAGGACATGGGGCGTCCGTGTTGGAAATATGCCCTAGAGGCAATAATAAATTGGTTATTATTATATTTCCTTGTTCACGATAATTGTTTATTATCCATGCTAGAATTGTATTGAAAGGAAACTCAGATACATGTGTGGATACATAGACAAACACCATGTCCCTAGTAAGCCTCTAGACGACTAGCTCGTTGATCAATAGATGGTTACGGTTTCCTAACCATGGACATTGGATGTCGTTGATAACGGGATCACATCATTAGGAGAATGATGTGATGGACAAGACCCAATCCTAAGCCTAGCACAGATCGTGTAGTTCGTATGCTAAAGCTTTTCTATATGTCAAGTATCTTTTCCTTAGACCATGAGATTGTGCAACTCCCGGATACCGTAGGAATGCTTTGGGTGTACCAAACGTCACAACGTAACTGGGTGGCTATAAAGGTGCACTACAGGTATCTCCGGAAGTGTCTGTTGGGTTGGCACGAATCGAGACTGGGATTTGTCACTCCGTATGACGGAGAGGTATCTCTGGGCCCACTCGGTAGGACATCATCATAATGTGCACAATATGTGATCAAGGAGTTGATCACGGGATGATGTGTTACGGAACGAGTAAAGAGACTTGCCGGTAACGAGATTGAGCAAGGTATCGGTATACCGACGATCGAATCTCGGGCAAGTGCTATACCGATAGACAAAGGGAATCGTATACGGGATTGATTGAATCCTTGACATCGTGGTTCATCCGATGAGATCATCGTGGAACATGTGGGAGCCAACATGGGTATCCAGATCCCGCTGTTGGTTATTGGTCGGAGAGTTGTCTCGGTCATGTCTACATGGTTCCCGAGCCCGTAGGGTCTACACACTTAAGGTTCGATGACGCTAGGGTTATAGGGAAAGTATGTATGCGGTTACCGAATGTTGTTCGGAGTCCCGGATGAGATCTCGGACGTCACGAGGAGTTCCGGAATAGTCCGGAGGTAAAGATTCATATATGGGAAGTCCTGTTTTGGTCACCGGAAAAGTTTCGGGCGATATCGGTAATGTACCGGGACCACCGGGAGGGTCCCGGGGGTCCACCAGGTGGGGCCACCAGCCCCTGAAGGCTGCGTGGGCTAAGTGTGGGAGGGGACCAGCCCCAAGGGGGCTGGTGCGCCCCCCCCACCAAGTCCCTAGGCGCATGGAGAGTGGAGGGGGGCAAACCCTAGGTCCAGATGGGCCTTAAGGCCCACCCTAGGGCGCCCCCTCTCTCTCCCCCCCCCTTGGCCGCACCCTAGATGGGTTTTTGGGGGCTGCCGCACCCCTAGGGGTGGGAAACCCTAAAGGGGGCGCAGCCCCCCC
>LR738716.1:31743812-31754069 GCA_902687465.1 Secale cereale | reverse complement strand
AGATACCCATAGCAGCCACGTAAAACATGCAACAACAAATTAGAGGACGTCTAACTTGTTTTTGCAGGGTATGTATGTGATATGATATGGCCAAAGACATGATGAGATATATTTGATGTATGAGATGATCATGTTGTAATAGTTAATATCGACTTGCATGTCGATGTATACGGCAACCGGCAGGAGCCATAGGGTTGTCTTTAATTTTTGTATGACCTGCGTGTCAATCATTAAGCGCTATGTAATGCTTTACTTTATCGCTAAACGGTAGCAATAGTAGTAAGAGCATGGTGGGCGCGCGACAACCCCGATGGCGACACGATGATGGAGATCATGATGATGGGGATCATGGTGTTACGCCGGTGACGATGGAGATCATGCCGGTGCTTTATAGATGGAGATCGAAAGCACGAGTTGATGGCCATATCATGTCACTTATGATTTGCACTAGTAGTTGGGGCGCGCCCCGGGCGCGCCGCTTGAGGGGCATCTGGGCGGTGCCAGATAGATGAACGCCCTTTTTACTTTCCTTTTTGATCAAGATAGCAGCACATGTACATGCAATTGTTGATGGAACTTATTATATTAGAACATCTTGTGAGAAAGAAACTGAAACAACACACCCACAACAATATAGCATCGACAGGAGCATGTTGCTGTTTGGCAACATGAGATACATTAATGGAAATTGCACGCATGTCGGCCCCGGCAGCGGTGGCAGGCCCTTGATGCCTCCCTCTAACCGTGCGGCTGACGAAGCCGCGATAGTAGCTCGACGTCACAGACGGCGACGACCCTCCGGGACACGGTGTTGATGGAGGCGCGAGGGAGATGTTGAGCTTGGTCTAGAGGTCTCTGATGGCAGCCCTAGTCCTCTCGATGGCAAGCGGCTCCGCACCGTTGGCGTCCTGGTTCCTCAGCTTCATTGCCTGCAAACGAATTCCACTTCATATATGTGGCATGACTGGTTCTGGGCTTCTAATGATTATATGAATTCTGGGATAAGCGAGTGTTCTCGATCAAACATACACTGACTTCCGGCTCACCTTGTGGCTCTGAAAGAGCTAGAATGGCTCCGGCGAAGCTTTACAGTCGCCGACTTGCTCGTCGGCATCGTCACCGTCAACATCCCCTCTAAGAGCAGTTCGTTGAACTGTCTATGTACCAAATAGGTAAAAAAAAACATGAAAGCCTCACTTTATCCAAACAAACACGATGAGGAACAATGTAAAATGATTGGCCAGATACAAAGGAGTGGTTTGTGGGAGAGAAGAGTCGATGATTACCAGGGTTCAATTGTTGATCACTCTCAAGGATCCCAGCAGTGGCAAACCATTGCGGTTTATGAAATTAATATCAACCAAGTAGCGTTCCGGAGGCCACTGCTGCAGCTTCTACTAGTAGCACTGAAAGCTGAGAGTACTAAACCTTCATCGACTGAAAGGTGAACAGGGGGTGTAGTACTGAAGATATACTGCACTGAACTGAACTTGTAGCACATACTGGCTTCTAGAGTAGCAGGTGAAGATATACTGCAGTAAACTTGCATCACATATAATTGCAGGGATGAGCACATAAAAAAGTTGGCTTCTAGAGTAGCAGGTGAATATACACTGCACCGAACTTGTATATCACATATAATTGCAAGGATGAGCACATAATAAGGTTTTCTGGGTAGGGATGGAAAATACATGGATGAGACACATGGAGTAAAAAAAATGAAAGCATACACATTCTTTAATCCATCCAGGTAATACAAATTTTATTGACAGACAATAAATAGACATATGCATGTGGCAAATAAGGCAGGGAAATACATCCTTATGGCTCTTTACAAGATAAAACGACAGATGTAGTTCAACACTTATGGACATGTGATGAGAAGTAATAAAAGTATAAAACCAAAGTAATGAAGGGTTGGTTTATGAGGGAATTACAATATCTTTTAATTCAGAAGTGGGTTGTATGATGTACAGTGGGTACGCATAGTACTGCAGTTATTAGGATGTATCCGTATTAGTCCATGAGGTACAACCAGCCAAAGTGACAAATCAATTTTTATATTTGAAGGCTGGAGGCTATATTTCTGATCAGTGAGAATCCATTAATGCAAAAGGCTGGAGGCTATAAATGTAGATGAAATAAAGCCACATATTCAGTATGATATTCGTATTTTTTTGGACATTTAAAAAGGGAAGTCGCAGAAATTGAAAATTCACTTCAAACCACATTTTTAACCTGTGAGCTGGTTAACGAAGTTCATTTGTGCCATTGTCTCCTCCTGAGCTCACCTCGGCCACTTGCCTCATCAGTGACTTACACACTTTCATAGCATCAAACACATCTATTCATGCCTTAGGATATATCCTCCACCACTGTAACCAAAAATACAACATAAAAGAATTAAATGAGCATGTAATACAATAAGGAAATTGTGCCTAAAAAGAACCAGGTGCATACGCCCTGAGATGGTTCAACAGAGTATGGCAAGGATCAAATATAAAAAACCTCATGTGTCACTATGGTCATGCATCACTGAAACGAAAAAACAGACCTTCAAGATATCTTACCTCAATGCAATTTTTGCTGAGGGGGCAAAACTGGTACCAGATTTCGCTTCAGACTTTTAGGTTTAGCCTTCCACAAAAGTAAGTAGTCTTAAGATTCAGTTCAAGGTCAAAGCTGTAAGCACCACAAGATTAGATAAAATCCTCACCTTCAGATTTCTGTAGTTCCTAGAACTAATCAACGATGACATCACATAGTCAAACATCTAGCACCAAAATAGGTAATGTAGACAGTGCAAACAAAATACAGAACTGGTGCACAGGGCTCTTCTCTTTTATGCAATCACAAACCAGCAGACATGCAAATGCAAAATTAACATACCGTTTTCAGAACCTATAATCAATTGAGTACTGCTAGCCTTTCTTTAGAAAACTCCACTATTATTTCAATACATCATGAAATATGCTATCTCTATCACATGGAACAAATGCTAAAAAAGAGAAATCCAGTCCAAATAGTTTCATTAATCCTTCAACTACAAAATCTAGAACAATAGTGTTATAGCCTTAAGAAACAGAGAAAGCAACAATAAAAAATAGAAGTACTATTTGTGTAATAGTGCCAAGTGTGGTAGACACAAAGTAATCAAATTATGACCTATCGTCCTAAAACCAAAAACTACCAAAGACAAAAATAATCTAACAGAACATGGACACTCCTCTTGTAGGATATCAAGTTGTAGGACATCAGTACATTTGTGTTCAAATAGCTGATATTCAGTTGGCAAGATTTGGCTGGTCCGAGCTCGAGGAGCCCGGCGTGAGAGGAGATCAGGAGAGGGGTGATAGTTGTATCCCATGGGTGCAGAGAAGCTGGATCCCGGACACGTGATCCTGTGCGACCCCTCAACCTCTACGTCTATATTGTATAACTTTTATGTTTTAGCAAACAATAATAATTCAAGAATAGGTGTACTGAACTTCCAGAAATAACATATTCATGCATTTATATAGGTTCATGATTGAATGAGCTTTCATCCCCAGTGAACTGTATTTGGTTAACTCTGGACAAACAATAAATCAAGAAAAGTTGTGCTGGATTTCCAGAAAGAACATATTCATGCATTTATATAGTGCAAAAGAGAACATCCACTGCAATTGTAAATCCTAACCAACCTATCCATACCATGTTATCACAATTTTTTTAAAGCGTAAACACTATTTTTAGAACCCAGAAATCCCACAACAGAATCTCGAAGGCAAAAGAAAAAGTTCATACTTTTCTGAAGATAATACGGCATGAGTTTGCTCTTCAACAAACTGACCTATGACCCATAGAAACTCACACAGATGGCTGCGTGCGTTGAAATATTTGTATCTATATAAACAATCTGTGTGGGTAAGTTGCACTACTAATTTTAGCGAGAAGATAGGCAGTACAGATAAGTGACAGGTCCATTTGCTAGTTAACAATATGAGACACGGCAATAGAATTGCAGAACAGTGCACATTCAAATATAAACAAGGGTAAATGAAACAAATCGATGGTTAACTTAACTGAAGCTAGGTCCTATTTATCTGAACCAGTAGCGGTCACTCATAAATTATTTGACTAAGATATATTCATGGTATCAAGGTTCTACCTGATGTTGATCGAATTTGGTCGTGTAGTGGCGAGATGCAGATGGGCAACCTAGATGTCCGACACATGACGCGAGCGCCGTCTGGGCCTTCGGCATCGCTGCTCCTTCCCCAGCGTCGTCCTCCTCTGCTACTTCTCCCGCTGCCGTCCTCCTCAGCTCCTTGGCAGCGACCTGTGACATGTCCAGAACGACGACCCACATAGACTGGCATGAAGGGAGGAGGGAGGGATAGAGAGAGATGGATCTGGAGGGGGAAGAAGGATTGGGAAAGCTAACCTTGGCATCGACCATAACTGTGTTAACCGTCGCCAGGACTCGCCGGAATCGGCCGGCATGGGTGGCGGCGGCGAGGAGTCGCGGGGGCAGAGAGAGATCCTAAGAGAGGAGACGAGGGGAGGCGTGTGAGAGAAGGATGGAAGGGTCGCGTTTTTAACTTTTCCCCTTCGACACAGTTGATTCGATGTGGCTATTGCGAGCGCGATGGCCCTCGCCAATCCATTGTGCCCACGTGGATGCAACGAGAAGGCGCATATTGCGCGACTGCTAATGGGTTCGATGTGATGTTAATCCTTTTATGCATCTTATTTTGCTTAGGACGACGGTAGCATTATAAGATGATCCCTCACTAAAATTTCAAGATAAAATTGTGTTCCCCCCGAGTGTGCGCCGTTGCGAAGGTTCGTCGTTTCGAAGCACCACGTGATGATCGGGTGTGATAGACTCTACGTTCGCATACAACGGGTGCAAGCCAGTTTTGCACATGCAGAACACTCGGGTTAGACTTGACGGGCCTAGCATGTACAGACATGGCCTCGGAACACGGAAGACCGAAAGGTCGAGCATGAGTCATATAGTAGATATGATCAACATGAAGATGTTCACCATTGACACCACCTCATCTCACGTGATGATCGGACTTGGGTTGGTGGATTTGGATCATGTCACGCTCGGATGACCAGAGGGATGTCAATTTGAGTGGGAGTTATATGTAATTTGATTAGTTAAAACTCACTTGTCATGAACAATAGTCTAAGTTGTCTTTGCAAATTATGTAGTAGACCAATAACTGCGTTGTAGCTCCCTGTTTAATACGATCCTAGAGAAAGACTAAGTTGAAAGATATTGTAAGCAATGATGCGGACTGGGTCCGTAGTCCGAGGAGTGTCCTCACTGCTGCACAGAAAGCTTACGTCTTTGATGCACCGCTCGATGTGCAAACCCCTACAATGTTGTCTGTGGATGTTGTGAACACCTGACAGAGACGTCCTGATGACTACTTGATAGTTTAGTGCACCATACTTTACGGCTTAGAATCGGGATTCCAATGACGTTTTGAACGCCATAGAACATATGAGATGTTCTAAGAGCTGAAATTGGGATTTCAGGCTCATGCCGTGTTGAGAGGTATGAAACCTCTGACAAGTTCTTTTGCCAAAAAGATGGAGGAGAATGGCTCAACTAATGAGCATGTGCTCAGAATGTCTGGGTGCTGAAATCACTTGAACCAAGTGGGAGTTAATCTTCCAGGTGAGATAGTGGTTGACGGAATTCTCTAGACACTATCACCAAGCTACTAGAACTTCGTGATGAACTATGACATGCAAAGGATGGTGATAATCCCGGTGCTGTCAGCGGTTCTTAGTACCGCAAAAGTAGAGATCAAGAAGGAGCATCAAGTGTTGATGGTTTAACAAGACCACTGGTTTCAAAAGGGTAAGGGCTAGAAGGGAAACTTCATGAATGGCAAACCTGTTGTCGCTCTGATGAAGGAACCCATGGTTGAACCCAAACCTCGAGACTAAGTGCTTCTATTGTAAGGGGAATGGTCACATGGTAGCGGAACCACCCCAAATACATGGTAGATATGATAGCTGGCAACTTCAACAAAGTATATTTGATATACGTGTTATTGATGTGTACCTTAGTAGTACTCCTTGTAGCACCTGGGTATTGGATACCGGTTCAGTTGCTATTATTAGTGACTTGAAGCAAAAGCTACGGACTGAATGGAGACTAGCTAAGGGCGAGGTGACGATGTGTGTTGGAAGTGTTTCCAAGGTTGATGAGATCACCATCGCACACTTCCTCTATTTTCGAGATTAGTGCTGAACCTAGATAAATGTTATCAGGTGTCTACGTTGAGCATGAAAATGATTAGATCATGTTCATCGCAATACGGTTATTCATTTAAGTTAGAGAATAATGGTTATTCTATTTACATGAATAATACCTTTATGGTCATGCACCCAATGGTTCGTTGAATCTCGATCATGGTAATACACATAATGATAATATTAATGCCAAAAGATGTAGAGTTAATAATGATGGTACCACTTTCTTGTGGCACTGCCGCTTAGGTCATTTTGGCATAAAATGCATGAAGAAACTCCATGCTGATGGACGTTTGGAGTCACTTGATTTTGAATCGCTTGACACATGCGAGCCATGCCTCATGGGCAGGATGACTGAGATCTCGTTTTCAGGTACAATGAAACGGGTAAGTGACTTATTGGAAATCATACATGCTGATGTATGTGATCCAAAGAGAATTAAGGCGTGTGGTGGATATCGTTATTTTCTCATCTTCACTGACGATTTGAGTAGATATGGTATATTTACTTAATGAAGCAAAAGTCTGAAATGTTTGAAAGGTTCAAAAATTTCAGAGTGAAGATTAAGAATCATCATAACAAGAAGATCATGTTCCTACGATCTGATCAAGGGGATATTATCTGAATTATGAGTTTGGCAATCACTTAAGACATTGTGGAATTGTTTCGCAGTTGAAGTCCCCTGGAACACCACAGCGTAATGGTGTGTCCGGACATCGTAATCGAACCTTATGAGATATGGTGCGATCTATGGTGTGTCTTACCGATCTACCGCTATTATTTTGAGGTTATGCATTAGAGACAGCTGCATTCACTTTATATAGGGCACCATCTAAGTCCGTTGAGACGACGTCGTATGGTTTGGCAAGAAACCAAAGTTGTCGTTTTCTTAAATGTTTGGGGCTGCGATGCTTATGGCTTCAGCCAGGAAAAGCTCGAACCCAAAGCGGACAAATACATCTTCATGGAATACCCACTGGTAACGGTTGGGTATGCCTTCTATCTCAGATCCAAGGACAAAAATGTTTGTCGCTAAGAATGGGTCCTTTCTCGAGAAGGAGTTTCTCTCGAAAGAATTGAGTGGGAGGAAGATAGAACTTGATGAGGTTGTCGAACCCTCACTTCAACCGGAGAGTAGTGCAACACAGAAAGATGTTTCTGTGGAACCTACGACAGTTGAAGAGGATACTAATGATAGTGATCATGAAGCTCCAGATCAAGTTGCTATCGAACCTCGTGGGTCGACAAGGATGTGTACTACTCCTGAGTGGTACGGTGATCCTGTCTTAAGAGGTCATGTTGTTGGACAACGATGAACCTACGAACTATGGAGAAGCGATGGTGGGCCCATATTCCGACAAATGGCTAGAAGCCGATAAATCCGAGATAGGATCCATGTATCAAAACAAAGTATGAACTTTGGTGGACTTGCCCTATGATCGGCAAGCCATTGAGACAAATGGATCTTTAAGACTAAGACGGACGTGGACGGTAATGTCACCGTCTATGAAGCTCGACTTGTGGCGAAGAGTTTTCCACAAGTTCAAGGAGTTGACTGCGATGAGATTTTCTCACCCGTAGCGATGCTTAAGTTCGTCGGAATCATGATTAGCATTAGCTGCATTTATGAAATCTGGCAGATGGATGGCAAAACAAGTTTCCTTACCAGTTTTCGTAAGGAAAGGTTGTATATGATAAAATCAGAAAGGTTTTGTCGATCCTAAGGATGCTAAAAGATATGCTAGCTCCAGCGATCCTTCCATGGACTAGAGCAAGCATCTCGGAGTCGGAATATATGCTTTGATGGAGTAATCAAAGTTTTTGGGTTTATACAAAGTTTGTTAGAAACTTGTATTTACAATAAAGTGAGTGGGAGCACTACAACTTTTCTGATAAGTATATGTGAATGACATATTGTCGATCCGAAATGATGTAGAAGTTCTGGAAAGCATAAAGGGTTGTTTGAAAGGAGTTTTTCAAAGGAAGACCTGGATAAAAGCTGCTTACATATTGGGCATCAAGATCTATAGAGATAGATCAAGACGCCTGATGATACTTTCAAAAGAACACACACCTTGGCATGATTTTGAAGGAGTTCAAAATAGATCAGTCAAAGAAGGAGTTCTTACCTGAGTTGTAAGGTGTGAAGTTGAGTAAGACTCAAAGCTTGACCACGGCAGAAGAAAGAGGAAGGACAAGGTCGTCCCCTATGCTTTTGTCATAGGCTCTATACGGTATGCCATGCTAAGTACCGCACCTGATGTGTGCCTTGCCACATGTCTGGCAAGAGGGTACAAAGGTGATCTAGGAGTAGATCACTAGATAGTGGTCAAAATTATCCTTAGAGGAATAAGGAAATGTTTCTCGGTTATGGAGGTGATAAAGAGTTCGACGTAAAGAGTTACGTCGATGCAAGCTTAAACCTATCCGGATAACTCTAAGTGGAGATACCGGATACGTATAATGGAGCAACAGTTTGGAATAGCTCCAAGTGGAACGTGGTAGCAGCATCTACGATATGACATAAAGTTTTGCGAAGTACATAGGGATCTGAATATTGCAGACCCGTTGACTACAACCTCTCTCACGAGCATAACATGATCAAACCCAGAACTCATTGAGTGTTAATCACATATCGATGTGAACTAGATTACTGACTCTAGTAAACTCTTTGGATGTTGGTCACATGATGATGTGACCTGTGAGTGTTAATCACATGGCGATGTGAACTAGATTATTGACTCTAGTGCAAGTGGGAGACTGTTGGAAATATGCCCTAGAGGCAATAATAAATTGGTTATTATTATATTTCCTTGTTCACGATAATCGTTTATTATCCATGCTAGAATTGTATTGAAAGGAAACTCAGATACATGTGTGGATACATAGACAAACACCATGTCCCTAGTAAGCCTCTAGACGACTAGCTCGTTGATCAATAGATGGTTACGGTTTCCTAACCATGGACATTGGATGTCGTTGATAACGGGATCACATCATTAGGAGAATGATGTGATGGACAAGACCCAATCCTAAGCCTAGCACAGATCGTGTAGTTCGTATGCTAAAGCTTTTCTATATGTCAAGTATCTTTTCCTTAGACCATGAGATTGTGCAACTCCCGGATACCGTAGGAATGCTTTGGGTGTACCAAACGTCACAACGTAACTGGGTGGCTATAAAGGTGCACTACAGGTATCTCTGAAAGTGTCTGTTGGGTTGGCACGAATCGAGACTGGGATTTGTCACTCCGTATGACGGAGAGGTATCTCTGGGCTCACTCGGTAGGACATCATCATAATGTGCACAATATGTGATCAAGGAGTTGATCACGGGATGATGTGTTACGGAACGAGTAAAGAGACTTGCCGGTAACGAGATTGAGCAAGGTATCGGTATACCGACGATCGAATCTCGGGCAAGTGCTATACCGATAGACAAAGGGAATCGTATACGGGATTGATTGAATCCTTGACATCGTGGTTCATCCAATGAGATCATCGTGGAACATGTGGGAGCCAACATGGGTATCCAGATCCCGCTGTTGGTTATTGGTCGGAGAGTTGTCTCGGTCATGTCTACATGGTTCCCGAGCCCGTAGGGTCTACACACTTAAGGTTCGATGACGCTAGGGTTATAGGGAAAGTATGTATGCGGTTACCGAATGTTGTTCGGAGTCCCGGATGAGATCCCGGACGTCACGAGGAGTTCCGGAATAGTCCGGAGGTAAAGATTCATATATGGGAAGTCCTGTTTTGGTCACCGGAAAAGTTTCGGGCGATATCGGTAATGTACCGGGACCATCGGGAGGGTCCCGGGGGTCCACCAGGTGGGGCCACCAGCCCCTGAAGGCTGCGTGGGCTAAGTGTGGGAGGGGACCAGCCCCAAGGGGGCTGGTGCGCCCCCCCACCAATTCCCTAGGCGCATGGAGAGTGGAGGGGGGCAAACCCTAGGTCCAGATGGGCCTTAAGGCCCACCCTAGGGCGCCCCCTCTCT
>LR738716.1:31662793-31727948 GCA_902687465.1 Secale cereale | reverse complement strand
AGAGAGAGAGAGAGAGAGAGAGAGAGAGATCTTACCTACTACTATGGACCCGTAGGTTATGGTGTCCTGGACTAAGGGGTACTAACCTATGCGACCCACAGTCCATGGGCCAAGCTTATGGCCCATCGATCATAACAAGGAAGGACTCGAGAAGCTGTGAACCACAACGTAATCTAGATGAAAACCTCCGAAGACTTGACGTGTACTTCAAGGATAGCTCAATAGCCAATATGTTGGCAACCGACCATATGTGTAATCTCGGTACTCCCGATACATATATAAGCCGTAGGGTTTAGTCTTCAGGGACACGATTACCAGCTTGACAGTAGGTCCTGAAAGAACTACTCTCAAATCATCGTGGAGACAACAAGGTTGATGAAGATGGTCTCCCCAATGATTCCCTATCTCCGCACGTGTGCAAAACACACATGAGATACCGAGAACGTATAGTCCTTTTGCCAATTCGTGGAGTGGGGCGCAAATCGTTGGTTGGTATCAGCTAGAAACAAGTAAAGCACACCACAACCAAACCAGGTTCGAGCCGCATGGTTGCATAATACCCTGCACCTACCTTGTGTTTTATCGATTCGGTGGGTGGTGAGCTACAATCCCTTCCTGGGAACAGGGAAGAGTCGAGTGTTTTGCTCCTACTAGCGATCTACCAAGTGTCCAACGTTGTCGGCATTCTGGGAACGGGGATACCCAGACCTGCCTGCTTGCGGCCCGTGGTGTGGCTTCATCGGCGGCCTGATACGGCCCAGCTTCAGCAATCGCGACTCAAGACCCTCACGAGGGCCGAGCCTCGCGAGGCGGACGACAGCAAGACCTTCCTGGGGGCAGTCTCCCTAGGCTGGCTCCCGAGGAGCGGAGATAACTGTTCAAGGTTCACCTCGCGAGGTTCGCATGACGTCCAGGGCCAGGCGGGTGCTAGCGGGCGCAGTGTACCAGTTTCCTCTTTGGTGATAGGAGGGCAAGCGCGGGCATTGAGTCCCAAGGAATCAGGCAAAGGTTTCCATATCGGTGCAACTAGACCAACGACCGTCAGGGCGGCAGAATGAAGGTCATCGTGGAGCCTGGCGCGGCGTCACCACCAGAGCCTTTGGCAGGCGAAGACTACTTTTGTCACGATAACTTGTACTAGCCTTTCCCCTTCAAATTTGGTTGTTGTGGGATCCCTTCCCGCCGATATTTGGGAAGAGGACCAAGGCCACTATAAATAGGACCTAGCCACCACCATAGGGAGAGGGCTGATATGATCTTGAGCTGATCCAACCATAGAAGGGATCAGATCTATTCCACCCCACACACACCACAAGCTCATTCGAGCCCAAGAACTCCTCTCCTCCGGAGGTTGTTCATCCCTTGTACTAGTTCATCCTCAGCCCCACGGGGCAATCCACCACACACACTAGAGTAGGGTATTACACCGCAAGGTGGCCCGAACCAGTATAATCCTCTGTGTCCCTTGTTCTTTGAGTTCGTCGAGCTAGGCTGTGGAATCGTAGGGCGGGCGCGCTGGGGAGAGAGCGTTCTTGGTGCGCACCCCAGTGTTCGACCCTCTCAAGGGTTTGCGGAACCCAAAATCCGATATTTGGCGCGCCAGGTAGGGGTGCACCGAAGTACCGCCTCTCCGTTCACCTCGCCCTCCGTCCACCAGACTCCCATGGCAAGCGCCACCTCTCCGACCGACTTTCTGGGCGCGCGCGGCGGTGTTACGAGTCACCGAGCCTTCACCCCCGCCTTGCGACATGTAAAGTGGCCACCCTGGTTCAGGCCGGAAATGCCACCTCGCTACGACGGAGCGGCAGATCCGGTCGTTTTCCTCCAGGCCTACGAGGAGGCCGTTTCGGCGGCCGGCGGCGAAAGCAAAGTCATGGCTAGTTGGCTCCCCATGGCCCTCACCGGCGTGCCACACGCCTGGTTTCTCAGCCTGCTAGAGTCATCTGTGGCCTCCTATAGCTGCGCGGTTTCTTCACCGCACGCTTCGCGGCGCCGGTGCCCCACGCCATCGCGGGCCTCCTCGGCGGCACTTAGGCGCCACCATCAGATCGCCATGTCAAGCAGTTCTTTTGACAAGTGGGTACCATCCGAGCCTCGCAGGGAGTCCCTCCAGGATGGGCGGCGCCAGAGGCCGACCTCAACTTTGACTCCAAAGACCACCCGGTGATCACCGTGTTGGGGAACGTAGTATTTCAAAAAAATCCTACGATCACGCAAGATGTATCTAGGAGAAGAATAGCAACGAGAGGGGAGAGTGTGTGTACGTACCCTTGTAGACCGAAAGCGGAAGCATCTAGTGACGTGGTTGATGTAGTCGAACATCTTCGCGATCCAACCGATCCAAGCACCGAACGTACGGCACCTCCGCGTTCAGCCCACGTTCAACTCGATGACGTCCCATGAGCTATTGGTCCAGTTGAGCGTCACGTGAGAGTTTTGTCAGCACGACGGCGTGGTGACGGTGATGATGAAGCTACCGACGCAGGGCTTCGCCTAAGCACTGCAACGATATGACCAAGGTGTGTAACTGTGGAGGGGGGCACCGCACACGGCTAAGACAAATCTTGGAGTGCCTTTGGGGTGTTCCCCTCCCCCATATATAAAGGAGGGAGGGAGGAGGCGGCCGGCCTAGGGGGCGCGCCAAGCATAGGGAGTCCTACTAGGACTCCCAAGTCCAAGTAGGATTCCTTTTCCTATTTGGAGTAGGAGAGAAGGAAAGAGAGGGAGAGGGAGAAGGAAAGGGGGGCCGCACCCCTTGTCCAATTCGGTTTGGGCAAGGGGGAGGCGCGCGCCACCTTTTGGCCCTTCTCCCCTCTCTCCACTAAAGCCCAATAAGGCCCATTACTTCTCCCGGTGAATTCCCGTAACTCCCCGGTACTCCGAAAAATACCCGAATCACTCGGAACCTTTCCGATGTTCGAATATAGCCTTCCAATATATGAATCTTTACCTCTCGACTTTTTTGAGACTGTTCGTCATGTCCGTGATCTCATCCGTGACACCGAACAAACGTCGGTCATCAAATCACATAACTCATAATACAAATCGTCATCGAACGTTAAGTGTGCGGACCATACGGGTTCGAGAACTATGTAGACATGACCGAGACACATCTCCAGTCAATAACCAATAGCGGAACCTGGATGCTCATATTGGCTCCTACGGTCAAACCGCATAACAATATACGTTGTTCCCTTTGTCATCGGTATGTTACTTGCCCGAGATTCGATCGTCAGTATCATCATACCTAGTTCAATCTCGTTACCGGCAAGTCTCTTTACTCGTGCCGTAATGCATCATACCGCAACTAACTCATTAGTCACATTGCTTGCAAGGCTTATAATGATGTGCATTACCGAGAGGGCCCAGAGATACCTCTCCGACACTCGGAGTGACAAATCCTACTCTCGATATATGCCAACACCACAAACACCTTCGGAGACACCTGTAGAGCATCTTTATTATCACCCAGTTACGTTGTGACGTTTGATAGCACACAAGGTGTTCCTCCGGTATTCGGGAGTTGCACAATCTCATAGTCATAGGAACATGTATAAGTTATGAAGAAAGCAATAGCAGTAAAACTAAACAATCAAGGTGCTAAGCTAACGGATGGGTCTTGTCCATCACATCATTCTCCTAATGATGTGATCTTGTTGATCAAATGACAACTCATGTCTATGGCTAGGAAACATAACCGTCTTTGATCAATGAGCTAGTCTAGTAGAGGCACACTAGGGACATTTTGTTTTGTCTATGTATTCACACATGTACTAAGTTTCTGGTTAATACAATTCTAGCATGAATAATAAAAATTTATCATGATATAAGGAAATATAAATAACAACTTTATTATTGCCTCTAGGGCATATTTCCTTCAGTCTCCCACTTGCACTAGAGTCAATAATCTAGTTCACATCGCCATGTGATTTAATACCCAAAGGGTTCACTAGAGTCAATAATCTAGTTGACATCGCCATGTGATTTAATACCCAAAGGGTTTACTAGAGTCAATAATCTAGTTCACATCGCCATGTGATTAACACCCAAAGAGTACTGAGGTGTGATCATGCTTTGCTTGTGACAGAGGTTTAGTCAATGGGCTGCCACATTCAGATCCGTATGTATTTTGCAAATTTCTATGTCTACAATGCTCTGCACGGAGCTACTCTAGCTAAATGCTCCCACTTTCAATATGTATCTAGATCGAGACTCAGAGTCATCCAGATCGGTGTCAAAGCTTGCATCAACGTAACTCTTTACGACGAACTCTTTATCACCTCCATAATCGAGAAACATTTCCTTTGTTATCCAGTAACTAATGATAATTTTGACCGCTGTACAGTGATCTATTCCTGGATCAATTTTGTACCTCTTTGCCAAACTCATGGCAAGGTACACAACAGGTTTCGTACACATCATGGCATACTTTATAGAACCTATGGCTGAGGCATAGGGAATGACTTTCATTTTTCTCTATCTTATACCGTGGTCGGGTTTTGAGTCTTACTCAACTTCATACCTTGCAACACAGGCAAGAACTCTTTCTTTGACTATTCCATTTTGAACTACTTCAAAAAACTTGTCAAGGTATGTACTCATTGAAAAAACTTATCAAGCGTCTTGATCTATCTCTATAGATCTTGATGCTCAATATTTAAGCAGCTTCACTGAGGTCTTTCTTTGAAAAACTCCTTTCGAACACTCCTTTAAGCTTTCCAGAAAATTCTACATCATTTCCGATCGACAATATGTCATTCACATAAACTTATCAGAAAGGTTGTAGTGCTCCCACTCACTTTCTTGTAAATACAGGCTTCACCGGAAGTCTGTATAAAACTATATGCTTTGATCAACTTATCAAAACGTATATTCCAACTCCGAGATGCTTGCACCAGTCCATTGATGGATCGCTGGAGCTTGCACATTTTGTTAGCTCCTTTAGGATCTCCAAAAACCTTCTGGTTGCATCATATACAACTCTTCTTTAAGATATCCATCAATGAATGCAGTTTTGACATCCATTTGCCAGATTTCATAATAATATAATGTGGCAATTGCTAACATGGTTCATACAGACTTAAGCATCGCTACGGGTGAGAAAATCTCATCGTAGTCAACTCCTTGAACTTATCGAAAACCTTTCGCAACAAGTCGAGCTTTGTAGACAGTAACATTACCATCGGCGTGAGTCTTCCTCTTAAAGATTTTATTTTCAATGGCTTGCCGATCATCGGGCAAGTCAACCAAAGTCCACACTTTGTTCTCATACATGGATCCCATCTCAGATTTCATGGCCTCAAGCCATTTTGCGGAATCTGGGCTCATCATCGCTTCCTCATAGTTCGTAGGTTCATCATGGTCTAGTAACATGACTTCCAGAACTGGGTTGCCGTACGACTCTCGTGCGGAACATACTCTGGTTGACCTATGAGGTTCAGTAGTAACTTGATCCGAAGTTTCATGATCATCATCATTAGCTTCCTCGCTGATTGGTGTAGGAATCACTGGAACTAGTTTCTGTGATGTGCTACTTTCCAATTCGGGAGAAGGTACAATTACGTCATCAAGTTCTACTTTCCTCCCACTCACTTCTTTTGAGAGAAACTCCTTCTCAAGAAAGGATCCATTCTTAGCAACGAATATCTTGCCTTCAGATCTGTCATAGAAGGTGTACCCAATAGTTTCCTTTGGCTATCCTATGAAGACACATTTCTCCGACTTGGGTTCGAGCTTATCAGGTTGAAGCTTTTTCACATAAGCGTCGCTGCCCCAAACTTTAAGAAACAACAACTTTGGTTTCTTTCCAAACCACAGTTCATAAGGCGTAGTCTCAACGGATTTAGATGGTGCCCTTATTTAACGTGAATGCAGCTGTCTCTAATGCATAACCCAAAACGATAGTGGTAAATCGGTAAGAGACATCATAGATTGCACCATATCTAGTAAAGTACGGTTACGACATTCGGACACACCATTACGCTGTGGTGTTCCGGGTGGCGTGAGCTGTGAAACTATTCCACATTGTTTCAAATGAAGGCCAAACTCGTAACTCAAATATTCGCCTCCACGATCAGATCGTAGAAACTTTATTTTCTTGTTATGATGATTCTCTACTTCACTCTGAAATTCTTTGAACTTTTCAAATGTTCCAGACTTGTGTTTCAGCAAGTAGATATACCCATATCTGCTCAATTCATCAGTGAAGGTCAGAACATAATGATACCCGTCGCGAGGCTCAACACTCATTGGTCCACATACACCAGTATGTATGATTTCCAACAAATCAGTTGCTCGCTCCATTGTTCCGGAGAACGGAGCCTTAGTCATCTTGCCCATGAGGCATGGTTCGCAAGCACCAAGTGATTCATAATCAAGTGATTCCAAAAGTCCATCTGCATGGAGTTTCTTCGTGCGCTTTACACCAATATGACCTAAACGACAGTTCCACGAATAAGTTGCACTATCATTATCCACTCTGCATCGTTTGGCTTCAATATTATGAATATGTGTATTTACTACGATCGAGATCCAACAAACTATTTTCATTGGGTGTATGAGCATCGAAGGTTTTATTCATGTAAACAGAACAACAATTATTCTATGACTTTAAATGAATAACCGTATTGCAACAAACATGATCAAATCATATTCATGCCCAACGCAAATGCCAAATAACATTTATTTAGGTCTACATTAATCCCGAAAGTATAGGGAGTGTGCGATGATGATCATATCAATCTTGGAACCACTTCCAACACACATCGTCACCTCACCTTTAACTAGACTCTGTTCATTCTGCAACTCTCGTTTCGAGTTACTAATCTTAGCAACCGAACAAGTATCAAATACCCAGGGGCTACTATGAACACTAGTGAGCTACACATTATCAATAACATGTATATGGAATATACCTTTGTTCACTTTGCCATCCTTCTTATCCACCAAATATTCGGGGAACTTCCGCTTCCAGTGACCATTTTCTTTGCAGTTAGAAGCACTCAGTTTCAGGCTTAGGTCCAGCTTTGGGCTTCTTCACGGGAGTGACAACTTGCTTGCCATTCTTCTTGAAGTTCCCTTCGCCCTTTTCTTGAAACTAGACGTCTTGTTAACCATCAACAGTTGATGCTCTTTCTTGATTTATACCTTCGTTGATTTCAGTATCACGAAGAGCTCGGGAATCATTTTCGTCATCCCTTGCATATTATAGTTCATCACAGAGTTCCAGTAACTTGGTGATAGTGACTAGAAAATTCTATCAATCACTATCTTATCTGAAAGATTAACTCCCACTTGATTCAAGTGATTGTAGTACACATACATTCTGAGCACATGCTCATTGGTTGAGCTATTCTCCTCCATCTTGTAGGCAAAATACTGTCAGAGGTCTCATACCTCTCGACACGGGCATGAGTATGAAATACTAATTTCAACTCTTGGAACATTCTATATGCTCCGTGGCGTTAAAAACATTTTTGAAGTCCCAGTTATAAGCCGTAAAGCATGGTGCACTAAACTATTAAGTAGACATCATTTTGAGCTTTGCCAAATGTTCATAACGTTTGCATCTGCTCCTGCAATAGATCTATTACCTAGCGGTGCATCAAGGACATAATACTTCTATGCAGCAATGAGGATAATCCTCAGATCACAGACCTAGTCCGCATCATTGCTACCAACATCTTTCAACTTAGTTTTCTCTAGGAACATATCAAAAAACATACGGGAGCTATAAAGCGAGCTATTGATCTACAACATAATTTGCAAAAACTATGAGGACTAAGTTCATGATAAATTAAAGTTCAATTAATCATATTACTAAAGAACTCCACTTAGATAGAGATCCATCTAGTCATCTAAATGATCACGTGATCCAAATCAACTAAACCATGTCTGATCATCACGTGAGATGGAGTAGTTTTCAATGGTGAACATCTTATGTTGATCATATCTACTATATGATTCACGCTCGACCTTTCGATCTCCAGTGTTCCGAGGCCATGTCAGTACATGCTAGGTTCGTCAAGTTTAACCTGAGTATTCTGCATGTGCAAAACTGTCTTACACCTGTTGTATTTGAACGTAGAGCTTATCACACACGATCATCACGTGGTGTCTCGGCACGACGAACTTTCGCAACGGTGCATACTCAGGGAGAACACTTGTACCTTGAAATTTTGTAAGGGATCATCTTATAATGCTACCACCGTTCTAAGCAAAATAAGAAGCATAATAAGATAAACATGACATGCAATCGAAATATGTGACATGATATGGCCATCATCATCTTGTGCTTTCGATCTCCATCTCCAAAGCATCGTCATGATCTCCATCGTCACCGGCTTGACACCATGATTTTCATCGTAGCATCGTGGTCGTCTCGCCAATTATTGCTACTACTACTATCGCTAACTCATAGTGATAAAGTAAAGCAATTACATGGCATTCGCAATTCATACAATAAAGAGACAACCAAAAGGCTACTGCCGGTTGCCGATAATTTACAAAACATGATCATCTCATACAATAACGTATAACTCATCACGTCTTGACCATATCATATCACAACATGCCCTGCAAAAACAAGTTAGACGTCCTCTACTTTGTTGTTGCAAGTTTTACGTGGCTGCTACGGGCTTAGCAAGAACCGTTCTTACCTACGCATACAAAACCACAACAATTTTTCATCAAGTATGTGATGTTTTAACCTTCACAAGGACTGGGTGTAGCCACACTCGATTCAACTAAAGTGAGAGAGACAGACACCAGCCGGTCACCTTTAAGCAACGAGTGCTCGTAACGGTGAAACCAGTCTCGCGTAAGCACGCATAATGTCGGTCCGGGCCGCTTCATCTCATAATACCGCCGAATCAAAGTATGACATGCTGGTAAGCAGTATGACTATTATCGCCCACAACTCATTGTGTTCTACTCGTGCATATCATCTACGCATAGACCTAGCTCTGATGCCACTGTTGGGGAACAAAGTATTTCAAAAAAATTCCTACGATCACGCAAGATCTATCTAGGAGAAGCATAGCAACGAGAGGGGAGAGTGTGTCTACATACCCTTGTAGTCCGAAAGCAGAAGCGTCTAGTGACGCGGTTGATGTAGTCGAAAGTCTTCGCGATCCAACCGATCCAAGCACCGAACGTACGGCACCTCCGCGTTCAGCACACGTTCAGCTCGATGACGTCCCACGAGCTCTTGATCCAGTTGAGCGTCACGGGAGAGTTTCATCAGCACGACGGCGTGGTGACGGTGATGATGAAGCTACCGACGCAGGGCTTCGCCTAAGCACTGCAACGATATGACCAAGGTGTGTAACTGTGGAGGGGGCACCACACACGGCTAAGACAAATCTTCGAGTGCCTTTGGGGTGCTCCCCTCCCCCGTATATAAAGGAGGGAGGGAGGAGGCGGCCGGCCTAGGGGGCGCGGCAAGCATAGGGAGTCCTACTAGGACTCTCAAGTCCTAGTAGGATTCGTTTTCCTATTCGGAGTAGGAGAGAAGGAAAGAGAGGGAGAGGGAGAAGGAAAAGGGGGCCGCACCCCTTGTCCAATTTGGTTTGGGCAAGGGGGAGGCACGTGCCACCTCTTGGCCCTTCTCCCCTCTCTCCACTAAATCCCAATAAGGCCCATTACTACTCCCGGTGAATTCCCATAACTCCCCGGTACTCCGAAAAATACCCGAATCACTCGGAACCTTTCCGATGTCCGAATATAGCCTTCCAATATATGAATCTTTACCTCTCAACCATTTTAAGACTGTTCGTCATGTCCGTGATCTCATCCGGACTCCGAACAAATGTCGGTCATCAAATCACATAACTCATAATACAAATAGTCATCGAACGTTAAGCGTGCGGACCCTACGGGTCCGAGAACTATGTAGACATGACAGAGACACATCTCCGGTAAATAACCAATAGCGGAACCTGGATGCTCATATTGGCTCCTACATATTCTTCGATGATCTTTATCGGTCAAACCGCATAACAACATACGTTGTTCCCTTTGTCATCGGTATGTTACTTGCTCGAGATTCGATCGTCGGTATCGTCATACCTAGTTCAATCTCGTTACCAGCAAGTCTCTTTACTCGTTCCATAATGCATCATCCCGCAACTAACTCATTAGTCACATTGCTTGCAAGGCTTATAGTGATGTGCATTACCGAGAGGGCCCAGAGATACCTCTCCGACACTCGGAGTGACAAATCCTACTGTCGATCTATGACAACACCACAAACACCTTCGGAGACACCTGTAGAGCATCTTTATAATCACCCAGTTACGTTGTGACGTTTGATAGCACACAAGGTGTTCCTCCGGTATTCGGGAGTTGCACAAAGTTGTGACGTTTGATAGCACACAAGGTGTTCCTCCGGTATTCGGGAGTTGCACAATCTCATAGTCATAGGAACATGTATAAGTTATGAAGAAAGCAATAGCAGTAAAACTAAACGATCAAATTGCTAAGCTAACGGATGGGTCTTTTCCATCACATCATTCTCCTAATGATGTGATCCCGTTGATCAAATGATAACTCATGTCTATGGCTAGGAAACATAACCATCTTTGATCAATGAGCTAGTCTAGTAGAGGCACACTAGGGACATTCTGTTTTGTCTATGTATTCACACATGTACTAAGTTTCCGGTTAATACAATTCTAGCATGAATAATAAACATTTATCATGATATAAGGAAATATAAATAACAACTTTATTATTGCCTCTAGGGCATATTTCCTTCACACCGCAGGTGCAGGCACGCTCCCGATGCTCTGCACCCCCAGCATCTGCAATGTGGCGGTAACCAAGACCCTCATCGACGGTGGGGCTGGACTCAAGGTGCTCTCCGCGGAAGCATTCGGCATGCTCCATGTGTCGCCCGAATGGCTTCGCCCCACCAGGCCATTCTCTGGGGTCGTCGATGGCTCCACCAACCCCATGGATTAGATCCGGCTCCCCGTCACATTCGGCACCCGCAACAACTACCGCACCGAGCTCATCAACTTTGGCATCACCTACATCAGCCTCCCATACAATGCCATTCTTGGGTACCAGCCCTAGCCAAGTTCATGGCGGCGACTCACCCGGCCTACAACCTCATGAAGATGCCGAGGAGCAATGGCGTCCTCACTGTGGCCGGAGATACCAAGGAGGCCCTGGGGCCCTCAAGCTCGCCTTCAGGGCCGCGGTGGCAGCATGCCCAGCCAACGAAGCGGCTCTGGAGGCCGTGGGGGCTGCGCCAGCAAAGAAGAAGCATCTTTTCTCTCAAGACCGGGCCAAGACAAAGCAAGTGTTGGTTGACGAGGACGGGGCGTCGGGAGCCACCTTCACCATAGGCGCCGGCCTTCCCCCAGATCAAGAAAAGGCGCTAGTCGGTTTCTTGCGCGCGAACAAGGAGGTGTTCGCATGGGAACCCAAGACCTGGCGGGAGTCCCAGGGGGGTGATTGAGCATCACCTAAACGTATGCCCCAACGTACGCCCAGTAAAGCAGAAGGCTCGATGGCACTCCACTGAGAAGCAGTCTTTCATCGTACAAGAGACTCGTAAGTTGCAAGAAGCTGGTGTGATCCACGAGGCGCGGTATCCGGAATGGTTGGCAAACCCAGTAGTTGTGCCCAAGAAAGGAGGGAAATAGCGCATGTGCGTCAACTTCACCAACCTCAACAAGGCCTGCCCACAAAACCCATTCTCGCTACCGCGAATCAACTAGATTGTCGACTCCACCATCGAGTGCGACCTACTATGTTTCCTGGATGCCTTTTCAGGCTATCATCAAATCAAGATGGCGGTGCAAGATTTCAAGAAGACGGCCTTCATCACCCCATGCGGGGTATACTCCTATATGATAACCCACAAGTATAGGGGATTGATGTCTACACACGCATCTACTCTTGTAGACTATGTTGGGCCTCCAAGCGCAGAGGTTTGTAGGACAGCAGCAATTTCCCTCAAGTGGATGACCTAAGGTTTATCGAACTCAGGGAAGTAGAGGTTGAAGATGGTCTCTCTCAAGCAACCCTGCAACTAAGATACAAGAAGTCTCTTGTGTCCCCAACACACCTAATACACTAGTCAGATGTATAGGTGCACTAGTTCGGCGAAGAGATGTTAAATGGCAAGTGATATGGATGGCAAAACAAAGTAATATAAATCTGTAATAAAAAGTGCAGCAAGCAAACAAGTGGTAAACGTGAGCACAAATGGTATTGCAATGGTGGAAACAAGGCCTAGGCTTCATACTTTCACTAGTGGCAACTCCCAACAACATTAACATAATTGAATCACATGATATTTCCCATAAAACATGCAAAGGGGACACACTCGGAGGTCATTCCTTCGTGGTCAAGAGAGGACGAGAATTATGGAGGGCTACAAAAGCACACCTCAAAGTTCGTAGTTCTCAATCTAAGGATTTCCCAATGTCACCGCGGCCATCCAAAGAGAGTCCCACAATCACCACAACATATCTAAAGGATAGTCAAAGACAAGCACCAAGAGACTCTCAATCTTCAATCAACACACAAGAGAGGAAATCACTCATGAAAATACTTTTCTAATCCATGTCCAATAGACCGCTGTCACCTTGGTCTCGGGGATTATACTAGATAAAGACAAGTGAGTACATCAATCCAATACATAGAGGAAGGGGAAATATCATGGGATCACCCTAGATTAACATAGCCTATGATCACAACGAAGATCACATCATGGGAGAGAGAATTGACCACATAGCTTCTGGTAAGAACCTCAGCCCCGAGGAGGAACTACTCCCGCATCATGGAGGGAGGAAGCAACGTCGATGGAGATGAATCTGGGGGCACTTCCCCGTCCCAGCAGGCTGCCGGCACAGGAATTCTGGTCCCCCGAAGCTTGATGGCGATGGCGGCGGAGATCGGAATTGCGTCTGGAGAAAAGGGGTCCGGAATCAGGGTTTCTACGACGGGTGTTAAATATATGCCAAAGGGGGGCTTCAGCGGAGGCCTGGGGGGCCCAGGCGCCCCCCCGGCGCGGCCAGGAGGGTGGCCGCCTGGAGCCCGTGTGGCCCCCCCTCTGGCCCTACTTTGGCCGCATGGAAGCTTCCGGAACGCTGATTTTTTATATAATTTTTCCGGGATTTTTCTGGCAGTTTACGTGATGGGAAAACCTGAAATACAAAAACAGCAGAAAACAGATTCTGGCACTGGGGTGCACTGAGTTAATAGGTTAGTCCAAATATGATCAAAAGTGTATGTGTGACGCCCGAGACCGACGTCCCAGAAGATTCCAGAAGCTTCCCGAAGGTTCCAGATGTTCTGGGCTGCCCGTGTGTTCTTTTGTGCTTGTGTTTTTATTTTTTTGCATTGCATCATGTCATTATGCCATCATGTCATTTTATTTTGCATCTCAACCTAATAAATTGTGTGGACCTTCGGTCCGTTTAAATCGAGGGAAGTTGTCTTCTCTTTATAACATATAAAAGCCTCCTAATAATTATGGAGCTATATTAATAATTATTCCGTTGTTTGGAATTACCGTAACACACTTGCATAATTTTCCCCATGTCTCTTAATTCTAGTTTCACCTTCAAAATCTTGCCGGTAATTTCTTTCCGTTGTTTCGAGGCTCCTCCAAAAATCTAAACTCCTTTTTTTGCAAGCTAAATGTTTTAGTTTGCACTTCCTTTGTGTTGGAACTATTTTTGTTGGGTTGGTAATATCCCGTAAAGCCTTATAAAAATGTTCCATATTTTATTTTCCGTTCTTTGCCTCTTTTCTTTTTATTTTGCTCTCTCTCTCTTTTATTTCTGTTTAAGAAATAAAAACAGAGGCAGCCAGCCTCTTGGGCCTCCTCTTCCCTCACCAGCCCCGCTTTGGTCCCTCCTCTAGGCCCAAGGCCACTTCAGCCCCCTCTCCTTCCCTAGGCCTAACCGGCTCAGGCCTGCTAGGCCCGTTCCAGTCCTAACCCTAATCCCACCAAGCAGCAGCTCCTCCCTCCGTTCCTTTCCAGCCGCCGCCACCCCTCGTCCCGCATCCCCGCTCCTCGAGCCCCATCGCTCGCTCGATCTGGCCCGAGCCCGTTCCCTTCTCCCTCTGCCTCGACCTCCCCTTCTCCCTCGCTCTGCCCGATCCCATCGGCAGCCTCCCTCTCTCCCTCGAGCCTGCTGGCTCCCTCCTCCCTAGCGACGCGAAGCCAGGCGCCCCTCCGCCCTGAGGCCGCGACCCTCCGGCGCGGTCCCTCCCTTCGCCCCAGGACGAAGCCCCGAGGCGCCATCTCCTGTGTGCACCGCGGCCTCCCTCTCCAGTGTCCCGGCCAGCAGCCGGCGACCGCCCCCAAGCCGAGCGCCTCCCGAGCGCCATGGCCTCCTTCCTCCAGCAGCCGCCGTCGCCGCGGGAATCCAGCGCCGTCCGCCCTGCGGCCTTCTCCCCTCCGGCCAGGATCCGCAGCGGCGTCCTCCCCTCCGGCCTCCGTCGCCAGGACCGCGCCCCCGAGCGACGAGCTTGCGGCCTCCCTCCGTTCCAGCGCGGCCCCATCGCACTTGCTCTCCGCCTCGACCGCGAGCTGTCCTCTCCAGCAGCCCGCGTCTCCAGGGCGCCGGTTCGAGGCAGCAGCAGCTCCAGGCCTCTCCTGCGCCAGTTCCGCCGCCGGCCAGCTCCATCGGCGCCTCGACGTGCGCCGTCCCCAAGTCGCTGACCCCTTTGCTGCCTTGCACTGTGTATTTTGTTTTGTTTTTGTTTTGTTGCTTCGTGTTGTTGAGCTTGACAGAGGACCCGTGTACAATGACTGGAGCACTACATAACATGTACCCCTACGTCCAACGCCATGACAAGTACGACTACCGACGCCCGGAAACGCCAAGTACCACTACATCCGTGTACGACTACATGACCGACAAGTACCACGACGACCCGAACGACTTCCGTTGCGTGTACCACTACCGTCGCCCCGTGAACGACTACCGAGGCGCCAAGTACCTCTACGGAACGACTACTTCCACTTCGGAAACGTGAACGCCTACTTCGCTCTACGGCCGTGAACGACTTCTTCCACTACGTCTCGAACCGCCCCGAAACGCACGCTTCGAAGGTATAACCCCGAGACGTGACCCGTGTGATGCTTGCTTGTGTTGTTTGGAACGTCTCCCGTGTGTGCTTCGTGGCCGTTGTGCCTCTTGTCATGTTCCTCGGTTGCCTCGTCACCGACTCGTGGGAACCCGGCAACGGGATCACCCCATCATCTCGTTTGACTCGTTCACTCCACCTTTTGTTTTGCACCGGTCCCTCACCGAGTTACCGGTACCGATATGTTGCCATGCTTCATTTTCGGTTCGTTGCCGTGGCACCCTTTCTTCCACCACGGTGACAAATGCTTCATGTCTCTTTTTGTCAACCTTTTAATAAAATTGCATAAACTTGATCATATCATCCGCATCATATTAACAACATTAATATGTGTGAATTGTTGTTTGCTTATAATTATTAAACATGCTCATGGGGATTTTCCGGATATGTTGTTGTTATTTTCCCGCCTCATTTAAAATGTCTTAATAGTGTAGTTTCTTTATGCTTCACCTCTTGCCATGTTAACAAACTATTAATCTTGTCTTGTAATTAAACGAGAGTCAATTAAATAATTAAATGTGGTGTTTCGTCAATATGCAACTCGTTGCATATTGCGCTCCACTTAACTTGTAGTATTTGTTTGTGCACTTGCCATGCCATGCATAATTAAACCGGACATGCATCATGCTTGCTTGTGCATCGTATGCCATGTTGATGCTTGTGTGTTTACCCTGTGTTGTTTCCTTCTTTCCGGTTGCTTCTCTTGTTAGCTTCGGTTTCGTTCCGGAGTGGTGAGGATCCGCCCGACTGTTGCTCCGTCTTCTTCTTGGATCCGTTCTTCTCCTTTGTGGAATCCCAGGCAAGATGACCGAACCCGGATACCATTACTATCTTTGCCTATTGCTAGTAGCTCCGCTCTATAGTTTTGCCTCGATGCCCATGTCTTTCTTGTCAGCCTCCTACTTGTAACCAATTGCCATGTTTAACCACCCTACCTACGCAAACCGTTGCTTGGCTAAGTACGCTTCGCTCAGCCCCTCTTATAGCATTGTTAGTTGCAGGTGAAGATTGAAGATGCTTGCTTCATGTTGAAGTTTGGTTGGGTTATATCACACTATATTAATGCTTAAAAATGAAATCATCTATATATTGGCAAGGGTGGAAGGCTAAGCCTTTTGCTTGGTGTTTTGTTCCACTCATGCCGTTAGGAACCGTATAAACCGGTGTTATGTTCCTTGATTTTGCGTTCCTAACACGGTTGGGGTGTATGGGACCCCCTTGATAAACCGCTAAGTGCTAAGTCTTTTCCAGCAAATCCCAACATTGGTACTATTTGCCTCATAATAACAACTTAATTATTTAATTAATTTGCATAAGGGGGACGCTCCTTGGAGATTCTTTTCTACATAGCAGGGGGGGCCAGTGCTGATGGCGTTGGTCCCAAACGGGGGTTACGCGGGGCCACCTCGAGGAAACTCAAGGTTTGGTATAAACCTGTGGGATCACCCATCCGGTCGTGGCCTGAGACGAGATACGCGCGGCTACTATCAGGGTGTCGGCACGCCGGGAGGATTTGCTGGATTAGCCTTACCTTAGTTCGGTTTAACTTGAGCACGGGATTCCGAGAATACTCGGGTCTTCCCACCTATGGAGTTGCGACTTCGCGGATCGTGGGCTTGTGATGGGCCAAGTTGGAACACCCCTGCAGGGTTTGAACTTTCGAAAGCCGTGCCCGCGGTTATGTGGCAGATGGGAGCTTGTTAATTCCGGTTGTAGATAACTTGACACAATGTTTCAATACACTACCAGCGTGTGTACCGTGACCGTCAATTTCCAAATAGGGATTCGGGAGTTGAACACGGTGGGGTTATGTTTGACCGGCTTTAGCTAGGATCACTTCGTGATCATCTTTCGACCGATGCACTTCTCTTCTCGCTCTCTTTTACGTAAGTTAGTGCTAGTTGCTGCTGCAGACTCTTGTTTGTTCCTTCACCTCATATTTCTTTCTTCAGCCTTATCCTCACCCAAGGCTTAAATAGTCGTGTTACCCGGGAACGGGATTGCTGAGTCCTCTGTGGCTCACAGTTACTTCACAACACCAGATGCAGGTTCAGCCGAGTCGATGCAGGAGTTGGATCAGTTCTTCACCAGGAGTTCGTTGAAGAGTGTGGCCGTTTGCTTGTGACGTTTCGATGTTCAGTAGTGGTTTCTACTAGGATTCGATCCTGACCTGTGGCTTTATGTTGTTTTGGTATCTTTCTTTTGGTTCTTCACCCGTAGTCGGGTTGTGATGTTTTGTATGATGATTGTTTATGTAATGTATTGTGTGAAGTGGCGAGTGTAAGCCAACTATCTCCTTTTGCAATTTAATCCCTCTTTTACATGAGTTGTGCAAAGATACCAAACTTGAGATCATTCTAGGATGGGCTTATACCTTTAAGTCGTGCCTCGACACGTAGGAGGTATAGTCCCATCCTGGGCATTACAAGTTGGTATTCAGAGCCTTCTCCGACCTAGAAGCCCCCACTGTTTGATCGAATCGTTGACGGTTGAGTCTAGGCACACACTGAAAACTTTTTGAGTCCTATATTATATCGGAGAGTAGGATTTCTTTGCTTCTCATCCCCTTTTCTCTCTGGTGAGGACTCCTGACGATTACTCTTTTCTCTTCTACTTTCAAAAATTGCACCAAATTTTTTTTAGGATCCCGCGAGTATTCTGGGATTGTTTCGATGTTCTTGTGACAAGGATATTGTTCTCGATGCCTCCTGTTACCGAGGAGTTGAGCTTCGGGGTATCATTGACACAAGCATATCGCGGCAGTACTAAATACTTAAGACGGCCGACATCGAAAATCTCTCCTATACGGCCAGTGGCAAGATAACCCCGACATCACCCAGTACTGGGGAGGTAGTTCGAGAGTATTGCCATAGCTTGTTATAGTGGATGCATTTTCGAAGGTCCGAGGTAAACAGTTTCCGAGAAAGACTGGTTATGTGTTGAAGGATGGATACACCTGGATGTAGGTTTAGAGTTGATTGCGCGGTGCTTCCCGTGTATCCCCAACACCTGATTGCATAACTGGAAACTTTCGGAAATCTATAGGTGGGTTCATCTAGTAGTTCTAGGCATTCTTCCGACGGATGCTCGAAATGAAGTTTGGGGTTCTGCATTGAGTGAAGTGGTTTTATGGACTTGTTCTGATCGGGAGTTGCATCTTAAAGGGTCCTTGGCTATGCTGATCCGGGGATTGCAAAACCCTTTTGTAACATGTTCCATGAGCTTTCAGCACGAAGATGGTGAACGAAGCTTCTATCCTGTATTTGTTCTATCTGTTCCTTGTTCCTTTTTATTTTCATTTTATTCTCCAAGTGGCTTCTCGTCAAGTTGATGTATCTGCGGAATTCATTCGTTCAATCCTCTGTTCGAATGATATTGTGAAGATCATGCTGCACATCTACCCTTTGTTTTTGTTTTGATTCTGGTATTCGAGTTGCTTCGATGTCAAATGTTGATTCCATACCTTTCCTAATCGGTATTCTCATATTTCTACGAGACTACAAATTCTTCTTGATCATCAAGATGGCTATGTTAAATTCTTTTTCAACCGGTTTTCATTTTGTTCGTCTCAAATTGTCTTTGTTTTCCCCACCCTCCCACCCTTCTTCTTCTTGGAGTCAGAAATTCTCAGATGAAGTATCCATTTTATTCATGTGATGTTTCTTCTTTCTTTTCCTTCAATGTTCTTATCCGGTGATTTATCGTGAAGATGCTCAAGAGCTTCAAGTTCATCATTCTTTTGTTCTCTAATTCTTCCGGTGGTTTTAATTCAAGATTTCGGTGTTGATCTTATCCTTTTCCTCTTTTCACAATGCTTTCTTATTCCGGTGCATCAATTAATCATTCTCCTCTTGTTATTCATATCCGGAGTGCTGAAGATTCATAATTCCATTCTTAATCCATTCAAGCTATTTTGAGCATTGCTATCTTATTCAAGCCATTTAATTCAACCGGTGCAATATCTCTTAAGTAATCTTTTTCAACGGTGATTCTTTGAGTGGGCCCTAACCCACAGGTCTTTTCCGAGGATCTTACCTGACTCTTCTTTCCGGAGTTATATTCAAATTCTTTTCAAAGTGTGACGTAAGAATGATTTCCATCAGTCACGTGCCTTCTCCAAGATCGCTTTCAAATTCTTCTCATCATTGGTTCAACCTTTTTAATTCTTCATTCCGGAGTGCTCAACAATTCTTATGGCATTTCTCGTCTTCATTCTCAACTTTTGGAGACCGGAGAAGAGTTTCTCTTAAATCTTGGCATCCTCTTCAAGATTCGTGGTTCTAGCTTCTTGCCATCCTCAGTATTGTTTTGATTGTGAGGAATTCTTTTATACCCTTCCGAAGCATTCTTGAATTCTTTTCTTTGTGATCCTCCGAAGGCCATCATTTCAAAATATTTCTTCGTTCTCAGTTTTCAACTTCGTCCTCCAAATATTCTTCATTGATGTCTCTTCGTTCGTCTCTATATTCTTACGGTGGTTCTTTCAAGTTTACCTTCCGTTGTTATCGTTTTAATTCATTTGTTCTTTCATAATCCTACCGGTGGTTCGTTGAGTAATTATCCGAGCTTGTGCTAGATCTCTCTTTAATTCTTTCCAACAAGAATAAGTAGTATGCCAAATCCTTTTTGTCATCAATTTAAATTGGTGAAGGAGATGCATTACATAATTCTTATTCTTATTCCTTCAAGGTCATGTTAATTCTTTTGTCTGGAACCTGTTCATCATATCAGATTCTTGGTCCTAAGTTGTTCATCTTGTTTTCCGGAGCTTCATGTCATTTCAATGATATCATTTCAACTCAATCTAATTCATCATAGGCCTTGAACCTTATTCTTTTCATCTTTCACTTCTTATGCTTTCATTACCGGAGTTCTTCATGGTGGTTCATCATGTTTTAATTCATCCTCAAAGTTTCATCAAGATTCTTGTTGGAGCTCAAGCATTCTTCATCATGCATTCCAATTGCAATTCTTGCTACCTTATCTTTGAGATGGTGTTATGTCATTCTTGACAATTCCTTCATGTTTCATGATTCACGAGTTATCAAGAATGGGATATTTAAAACCCATCATTTTCTTTGTTCAGGAGATCTTTCCAACCATTTCAATTTATTTGTGGAGTTATCTTGGGTTGTATTTCACCTAAAAGCTTTCCTTAAGGATTGTTGTTATTATGGTGCTTATAAATGACCCAAGTTCTTCATTTATCATTCCGGTGAGATAAGTTTATCATCTCCTTGTTGATCTCAATCAAATCAATTGTTTTCGTTAGTGGCTGGTTGTCACCTCTTAATTTTGAGATGTTTCCATAAGCCCACATCAAGCTTATTCTTTCGTTGTTGAATTTCCAACAACTCAGTTCAACCCTTCTTTGTAAGATGCTCTTTCAAATTTAATTTTGGGAGAAGTTGTCATTTTCTTCTCTGTTCAATTCTTTCATTGAGCTATATGCTATTCTTTCATTCCGGAGGCCTTGTGATATTGCTCTCTTTAACCATCATCTCGTTTTTATCAAGATCATATTCCCCCTTGCTTGTTTATTTAACCGGAGTGTTGTATTCTTCATTCTAGTTCCCTCATCTTATCAAGTTTTGCCTGTCTTTTAACCGGAGTGCTGTCTGAATCTTTCTTACTCCTGGTGCCATTCTTTTAATTGCTCCGGAGGCTATGTATTGTTGTTTTCATCAAGTATCTTCCCAACTTGGCTAGTTCTTGTTAATTCCTTCCATTTTCAGACGGAGTGCTGTCCAAATTCTGTCATTCTTATTCCTTGGCTATACCATTGCGGTTCTTATTCTTTCGTCATCCGTGAGCTCTTGTTTCATGTCCTTCAACCTACAAGGTTCCCGTATGTTCCTTGTTCCTCCTTTTACCGAAGTGCTCCTAACTTCGTTCTTCTCTGTTCTATTCTTCTTTCAATTTGTTCAACCTCTCAAGGTTCTTTGGTTTCACTCGTCTGTCAAGGAAGCAACTTTGTTTTACCTCTTCCTCTTCCGTTTTTACCCGGTGATATCTCTAGGATCTCGGGTCGAGATCCTCTGTTAGTGTGGGAGAGTTGTGACGCCCGAGACCGACGTCCCAGAAGATTCCAGAAGCTTCCCGAAGGTTCCAGATGTTCTGGGCTGCCCGTGTGTTCTTTTGTGCTTGTGTTTTTATTTTTTTGCATTGCATCATGTCATTATGCCATCATGTCATTTTATTTTGCATCTCAACCTAATAAATTGTGTGGACCTTCGGTCCGTTTAAATCGAGGGAAGTTGTCTTCTCTTTATAACATATAAAAGCCTCCTAATAATTATGGAGCTATATTAATAATTATTCCGTTGTTTGGAATTACCGTAACACACTTGCATAATTTTCCCCATGTCTCTTAATTCTAGTTTCACCTTCAAAATCTTGCCGGTAATTTCTTTCCGTTGTTTCGAGGCTCCTCCAAAAATCTAAACTCCTTTTTTTGCAAGCTAAATGTTTTAGTTTGCACTTCCTTTGTGTTGGAACTATTTTTGTTGGGTTGGTAATATCCCGTAAAGCCTTATAAAAATGTTCCATATTTTATTTTCCGTTCTTTGCCTCTTTTCTTTTTATTTTGCTCTCTCTCTCTTTTATTTCTGTTTAAGAAATAAAAACAGAGGCAGCCAGCCTCTTGGGCCTCCTCTTCCCTCACCAGCCCCGCTTGGGTCCCTCCTCTAGGCCCAAGGCCACTTCAGCCCCCTCTCCTTCCCTAGGCCCAACCGGCTCAGGCCTGCTAGGCCCGTTCCAGTCCTAACCCTAATCCCACCAAGCAGCAGCTCCTCCCTCCGTTCCTTTCCAGCCGCCGCCACCCCTCGTCCCGCATCCCCGCTCCTCGAGCCCCATCGCTCGCTTGATCTGGCCCGAGCCCGTTCCCTTCTCCCTCTGCCTCGACCTCCCCTTCTCCCTCGCTCTGCCCGATCCCATCGGCAGCCTCCCTCTCTCCCTCGAGCCTGCTGGCTCCCTCCTCCCTAGCGACGCGAAGCCAGGCGCCCCTCCGCCCTAAGGCCGCGACCCTCCGGCGCGGTCCCTCCCTTCGCCCCAGGACGAAGCCCCGAGGCGCCATCTCCTGTGTGCACCGCGGCCTCCCTCTCCAGTGTCCCGGCCAGCAGCCGGCGACCGCCCCCAAGCCGAGCGCCTCCCGAGCGCCATGGCCTCCTTCCTCCAGCAGCCGCCGTCGCCGCGGGAATCCAGCGCCGTCCGCCCTGCGGCCTTCTCCCCTCCGGCCAGGATCCGCAGCGGCGTCCTCCCCTTCGGCCTCCGTCGCCAGGACCGCGCCCCCGAGCGACGAGCTTGTGGCCTCCCTCCGTTCCAGCGCGGCCCCGTCGCACTTGCTCTCCGCCTCGACCGCGAGCCGTCCTCTCCAGCAGCCCGCGTCTCCAGGGCGCCGGTTCGAGGCTGCAGCAGCTCCAGGCCTCTCCTGCGCCAGTTCCGCCGCCGGCCAGCTCCATCGGCGCCTCGACGTGCGCCGTCCCCAAGTCGCTGACCCCTTTGCTGCCTTGCACTGTGTATTTTGTTTTGTTTTTGTTTTGTTGCTTCGTGTTGTTGAGCTTGACAGAGGACCCGTGTACAATGACTGGAGCACTACATAACATGTACCCCTACGTCCAACGCCATGACAAGTACGACTACCGACGCCCGGAAACGCCAAGTACCACTACATCCGTGTACGACTACATGACCGACAAGTACCACGACGACCCGAACGACTTCCGTCGCGTGTACCACTACCGTCGCCCCGTGAACGACTACCGAGGCGCCAAGTACCTCTACGGAACGACTACTTCCACTTCGGAAACGTGAACGCCTACTTCGCTCTACGGCCGTGAACGACTTCTTCCACTACGTCTCGAACCGCCCCGAAACGCACGCTTCGAAGGTATAACCCCGAGACGTGACCCGTGTGATGCTTGCTTGTGTTGTTTGGAACGTCTCCCGTGTGTCCTTCGTGGCCGTTGTGCCTCTTGTCATGTTCCTCGGTTGCCTCGTCACCGACTCGTGGGAACCCGGCAACGGGATCACCCCATCATCTCGTTTGACTCGTTCACTCCACCTTTTGTTTTGCACCGGTCCCTCACCGAGTTACCGGTACCGATATGTTGCCATGCTTCATTTTCGGTTCGTTGCCGTGGCACCCTTTCTTCCACCACGGTGACAAATGCTTCATGTCTCTTTTTGTCAACCTTTTAATAAAATTGCATAAACTTGATCATATCATCCGCATCATATTAACAACATTAATATGTGTGAATTGTTGTTTGCTTATAATTATTAAACATGCTCATGGGGATTTTCCGGATATGTTGTTGTTATTTTCCCGCCTCATTTAAAATGTCTTAATAGTGTAGTTTCTTTATGCTTCACCTCTTGCCATGTTAACAAACTATTAATCTTGTCTTGTAATTAAACGAGAGTCAATTAAATAATTAAATGTGGTGTTTCGTCAATATGCAACTCGTTGCATATTGCGCTCCACTTAACTTGTAGTATTTGTTTGTGCACTTGCCATGCCATGCATAATTAAACCGGACATGCATCATGCTTGCTTGTGCATCGTATGCCATGTTGATGCTTGTGTGTTTACCCTGTGTTGTTTCCTTCTTTCCGGTTGCTTCTCTTGTTAGCTTCGGTTTCGTTCCGGAGTGGTGAGGATCCGCCCGACTGTTGCTCCGTCTTCTTCTTGGATCCGTTCTTCTCCTTTGTGGAATCCCAGGCAAGATGACCGAACCCGGATACCATTACTATCTTTGCCTATTGCTAGTAGCTCCGCTCTATAGTTTTGCCTCGATGCCCATGTCTTTCTTGTCAGCCTCCTACTTGTAACCAATTGCCATGTTTAACCACCCTACCTACGCAAACCGTTGCTTGGCTAAGTACGCTTCGCTCAGCCCCTCTTATAGCATTGTTAGTTGCAGGTGAAGATTGAAGATGCTTGCTTCATGTTGAAGTTTGGTTGGGTTATATCACACTATATTAATGCTTAAAAATGAAATCATCTATATATTGGCAAGGGTGGAAGGCTAAGCCTTTTGCTTGGTGTTTTGTTCCACTCATGCCGTTAGGAACCGTATAAACCGGTGTTATGTTCCTTGATTTTGCGTTCCTAACACGGTTGGGGTGTATGGGACCCCCTTGATAAACCGCTAAGTGCTAAGTCTTTTCCAGCAAATCCCAACATTGGTACTATTTGCCTCATAATAACAACTTAATTAATTAATTAATTTGCATAAGGGGGACGCTCCTTGGAGATTCTTTTCTACATAGCAGGGGGGGCCAGTGCTGATGGCGTTGGTCCCAAACGGGGGTCCTGCAGGGCCGCCTTGGGGCAACCCGAGGTATTTGGTATAACCTGTAGCATCACCCATCCGGTCGTGTCCTGAGACTTAGATACGCGCGGCTACTATCAGGGTGTCGACACGCCGGGAGGATTTGCTGGATTAGCCTTACCTTAGTTCGGTTTAACTCGAGCACGGGATTCCGAGAATACTCGGGTCTTCCCACCTATGGAGTTGCGACTTCGCGGATCGTGGGCTTGTGATGGGCCAAGTTGGAACACCCCTGCAGGGTTTGAACTTTCGAAAGCCGTGCCCGCGGTTATGTGGCAGATGGGAGCTTGTTAATTCCGGTTGTAGATAACTTGACACAATGTTTCAATACACTACCAGCGTGTGTACCGTGACTGTCAATTTCCGAATAGGGATTCGGGAGTTGAACACGGTGGGGTTATGTTTGACCGGCTTTAGCTAGGATCACTTCGTGATCATCTTTCGACCGATGCACTTCTCTTCTCGCTCTCTTTTACGTAAGTTAGTGCTAGTTGCTGCTGCAGACTCTTGTTTGTTCCTTCACCTCATATTTCTTTCTTCAGCCTTATCCTCACCCAAGGCTTAAATAGTCGTGTTACCCGGGAACGGGATTGCTGAGTCCTCTGTGGCTCACAGTTACTTCACAACTCCAGATGCAGGTTCAGCCGAGTCGATGCAGGAGTTGGATCAGTTCTTCACCAGGAGTTCGTTGAAGAGTGTGGCCGTTTGCTTGTGACGTTTCGATGTTCAGTAGTGGTTTCTACTAGGATTCGATCCTGACCTGTGGCTTTATGTTGTTTTGGTATCTTTCTTTTGGTTCTTCACCCGTAGTCGGGTTGTGATGTTTTGTATGATGATTGTTTATGTAATGTATTGTGTGAAGTGGCGAGTGTAAGCCAACTATCTCCTTTTGCAATTTAATCCCTCTTTTACATGAGTTGTGCAAAGATACCAAACTTGAGATCATTCTAGGATGGGCTTATACCTTTAAGTCGTGCCTCGACACGTAGGAGGTATAGTCCCATCCTGGGCATTACAGTATGGAAGTGTATAAATATCATAGCAATATCACCCAAAAGAGGCATGGAGCAAGTAGAAATTATAGATACGTTTTGGACGTATCAACATCCCCAAGCTTAATTCCTGCTCGTCATCGAGTAGGTAAATGATAACAAGAATAATTTCTGTGGTGACATGCTATTAACCATATAGGACTTTTCATAGTCATATGACAAAAGCTTACTGAGACAATGAATCTATTGTAATTAAGTTGCCTTATGATAAAATCACAAAGAACTGAAAGTTTTACAATATGATATTGAAACATCAAATAGATTTGTAATGAGCATGGTGTGCAAATATGATAAAGTGATATCTCGCTTGCCCCCTTTAGTGAAGCAAAACATAAATGCAGGGGCACCTCCAAGGTTTAAGTGATGACTAGATACAATGATTTCAAAATAAACGATATCACAATCATGCAAAAGACAATGCTACTTTGGGACAATGCACATTACACTCAGAATGACAATCATGCTCTCAATAGTTGGTGCTTTAAAAGAAGGTGGAGACTCTCGAACCGTGGCTTTTGTTGGCAAGGTTGAAAACCCGTAGTCGGAAACAAAGACAATACATGTACCAGAGCTCTTGGTTTTAAAAACAGAGGTAATAATTATTATTTTGATTATGCATGTTCCGTCAACGAATGCTAGCAGACAACTCAATCACTTCTTGAGATGGACAAGTTTCGAGGAACGGCTCCCGAATGAGGACGATCACATCTTCTTAATCTCCTTTGTTTATCACTGCCAAAGTTTTCTGATTTGTCATGAACAAAGCGTGAAGGAGTGTTTGTTTGTTATATTATTTTTGAGCCGGGTGCACTCTATGCCAGTTCCTTCTCGTATTATGGGTTTGCACATTAGACATGCAATCCCGGGGTGAAGCTTGTCCAACTTAAAAAGATCATGAATTAACTACTACTTCCTCATGAGCTAAAACAGAGGCACAAAAGAGAAATGCTTTTTTGAATAATTTCGAGATGGTACATGAAAGTCTTCGTTAGGAATGGCAGGTAAATACCATGTATAGGAAGGTATGGTGGACTCATATGGCATAACTGGTTTAAAGGATTTTGGATGCACAAGCAGTCAGTCCGCTTAGTACAGGTGGAGGTTAGCAAAAGACTGGGAGCGACCAACTAAAAGAGCAATGACGGTCATAATCATGCAGAGCGACAAAGCAACATTGAATCAGGCATGGAAGTTATATCGCTACTCAGAAACAAAAGATCATCAAGGCTTGACAGACTTTCTTTACAGTCTTAAATATGCGTGAGCATGCGCCAAGTCAATCAAAATAAATTCTTGAAGGAAGATATCACTAAACCATACCACATCATAAGCAAACAAATCATGTTGGTACTCCAATAACACATTGGGAACCCCCTAGCTATTTGAGACTAACCATAAGAAAACATGAACTACTAAGCACCATTATGCACGTAGCATTTTTATCATAGACATATTGACCAATGCAACAGAAGCAAACTCTCTTAATAAGATAAGCATGATAACTAAAGAGAGTTCAAGCAACCAACTAACAAAAGCTCTTTAAAAAGATAAGCATGAAAACTAAGAGCTAAACATCATAGTAGCTATTGAAAGACAAAGAACACACACAACAAAGATAGACATGAAAATTCTATGTTATGTTCTAGGTTGAAGTGGAGCGTGTTTCTCTCCCACACAAAGAAAGCTGAGTTCCAACTCGTTATGAACAGCAAGCAAAGCTAAAGAAAACTAAAAAGGAAACTAAAAGCAAGACGCTCCAAGCATAGCACATAACACATGAAGTGATAAAAATATAGTGGAACGAAAGACGAACTGATAATTGTCGATGGAGAAGGGGATGCACGGGGGCATCCCCAAGCTTAGATGCTTGAGTCTTCTTGAATATTTCTTGGGGGTGCATGGGGGCATCCCCAAGCTTGAGCGTTTGACACTCCTGAATCTTTTTATCATCTTCCCTCGCACACTTGAAAACTCCCTTCATACATAACTCATCATAATCTGATTAGCGAGGTTAGTACCCATAATAAAATAATTGTTCCTTGCTGTAAATAAGGATATTCTTGAAGGTCTACTGTTTCTCAAGATTGCCAAAAGGTTTTTGCAAAGAAAAAGCAAGCTCTAGGTTTGCAAAATGAAGGAAAGGCAAAACAGGACAGAATCTGTGAAAAACAGAACAACAGGTAGTAAATGATTTTTTCGGGGCACTTCTGCAACTCTAATCAAAAAACTCAGAACAGAAGCACGAAAGAAAATTATATAGAGCACGCTGTCGAAAAAATTCAGACCAAAAAGATGATCTGGTGATTTTATACGAATTGTTCTATCCAAGGACAGAATCTGTTTCCTGGACAGCACGTCACAACTTTTGAACTTTCTCGCAATCAGAGGCTACACTTGGCACAAAGTTGAAAAGTAAAGATACAATGATGATTCTACTGTAGTAACAACATCAAGACACAACAAAATCAAAATAGAATTTTATTCATTGTGGGCTGCCTCCCAAAAGCGCTTTCTTTTATGCCTTTAAGCTAGGCATAAGACTTTAATGATGCTCTCGTAGGAATAAGAGTTGAAGAACAAAAGAGAGCATCAAGAAGCAAATACCAAATACATTTAAGCCTAACATGCTTCCTATGCATAGGAATATTGCAATAGAATAATTCATTGAAGCACAAAGAAATAAGCATAGGAAGACAAAACAAGTGCAGCTTCAAAACCTTCAACATAAAGAGAGGGAACTTGATATTATTGAAATATCTATAAGCATATGTTCCCTCCTCATAATAATTTTCAGTGGGATCAAGAATAAACTCAACAATATAAGCATCACATAAAGCATTGTTACCATGATCCACATGCAAAAAGGTACTCTTACTCTCCACATAAGCATAATCTTTCTCATTGGTAATAGTGGGAGTAGGACTATCATAAACAACTTGAACACTATAGATTAATTGTGTATTAGGAGGATGGTGTTCAACAAGGGAGTAATTCCCTCCATGATTATGACAAGTTTCATAAGGATAATTTCTCCTTATGTCATAGGTACCTTTATAAGCACTATAGATTGGAGTTATAACATCATCATGGTAGAGAAGAGCATTATCATTGCTAGCAACTATATTTGTAATCATGTTGTCTTTATTCTTACTAGCAAAAGAATTATCAATTGTCACATCACTAGTGGGTAAAGGATTTGCAATCCTATCGTCCCCAAGCTTAGAGCTTTCCATATCATCACTTTCAGAGTTGGTACCAAAAGATTTTCAAGATCATAAGTAGCATTATCATCATTTTCCCAATCACAATAAGTAACATGCATATCATAATCAAAATCATCTTCAATAGTACCTACGGACGTATCATCAAGATGATAATTAAGGCAATAAACTTCACCTTCTTCTTTAAACTTACAACCGTTAGGATAAAAGTTGATGGGAGGAATATGCTCAGGCCAGGTTGATACCCATTCTTCTTCCTTCTTGCTCCTCTTCCTCCTCCTCTTCTTTTTCTTCTTCTTCACCTTAGGAGGGGGTGGTTTGAGATGAAGCTTCTCCACATATCCTGGTTTATCATTAGAAACAATAGGGGAAACTTGGGAGAAACTCTCCTTTTTATTAGCAGAAATATAAGAGACATTTTTATACTTTGGTAAAGTTCCCTTCTTTCTAATCTTACTTATGTAATCATTTTCATGGCAATTAACAACACAATAGAGATGGCAATTTTGCAAAGTGTTTTTATTCCTATGGCATTAAAATCTAGCCAAGAAGTCTTTTCTGTTAACTCTTCACACATCAAAAATAACATAAGCTCATCATAAAGATCAGAGGTGATCATGTTATCACACAACTGGTTAACAGTTATGTTTTGAAAGTTCATGCATTGAAAATTAAAGTGACCCTCTATACGGCAAAGTTCACAAGTAAAAGGATAAAGGTCACACAATTCTCTAGCAATTTCATTTAAATCTCTGACCCAAGTGATTGTTCTTTCATGCTTATGTTGCTTACAATACTTCTCTTCTTCGATCGTAGGCCTTTCACAAGGTCTATCCACTCCACAAAAATTAACATGCTTACATAAACCTTCATTTTTAGGAATTGGATCATGCATGTTGCAATCATCATGAACAATTTCATTTTCTTTGCAAGTCTCTTTAAAAGGTTTATGATACTTGATCCAATCCTCCTTAGGCATATTAAGATGTGAAGCAAAAGATTTGAGGAAATCAACAAGGAGTTGAGAATCAAGCCCAAACTTAGCACTAAACTTATTAAAACTTGTAGTTTCAACAAAGGACTTAATGCAATCATATTCATAAATTATACCTGACTCTTTACCTTTGTCGATCTCCCAATCTTCAGTGTTGCGTTGAATTCTTTCAAGGAGTTCCCATTTAGCATCAATCTTTTTGTTTGTGAAAGAACCCATAGAGGAAGGGTCGAGCAAATCTTTATCCTGTCGAGAAAGCCTCGCATAGAAATTAGTAATAATCATATCTTTGGGGAGCCCATGGTTAAGACATTTTAGCATTAACGTTTTCAGTCTCCCCCAAGCTTGAGCTATGCTCTCTCCGTCATGAGGATAGAAATTATAAATATAATTCCTATTCTCATGGACTTCATGAAGAGGATAAAACTTGGAGTAAAAGAGAGACTGGATCTCTTCCCAATCCAGCAGGTGAGAGTCATCTAGTAGCCTATACCATTCCAATGCTTTTCCTTTCAGTGACAAGGCAAATAATTTCCTCATGACAAACTCCCTTGATACACTTGCAAGCTTAAATAATGAACATAGTTGTGACAGATATAGCAAGTGTTCACCGGGATGTTTGTCTCCTGCATAACGATTAGCCAAAACATAATCGATAATACCAGCTGGTATTTTATAGGGCACAATTTCAGTAGGGGGAGGAGCAACCACCACAGGTGTGGGGCGTCTTCCCGCAAGCAACGATCCAATAGCAAGGTTGTCCATAAGCATAACTAGTGAAATAAAAACAAGAAACAAAAAGATTTAATTGCAAGATCTAAAGATATACCTTCAAGCGCTCACCTCCCCGGCTACGGCGCCAGAAATAGCTTGATGTCTACACACGCTTCTACTCTTGTAGACTATGTTGGGCCTCCAAGCGCAGAGGTTTGTAGGACAGTAGCAATTTCCCTCAAGTGGATGACCTAAGGTTTATCGAACTCAGGGAAGTAGAGGTTGAAGATGGTCTCTCTCAAGCAACCCTGCAACTAAGATACAAGAAGTCTCTTGTGTCCCCAACACACCTAATACACTAGTCAGATGTATAGGTGCACTAGTTCGGCGAAGAGATGTTAAATGGCAAGTGATATGGATGGCAAAACAAAGTAATATAAATCTGTAATAAAAAGTGCAGCAAGCAAACAAGTGGTAAACGTGAGCACAAATGGTATTGCAATGGTGGAAACAAGGCCTAGGCTTCATACTTTCACTAGTGGCAACTCCCAACAACATTAACATAATCGAATCACATGATATTTCCCATAAAACATGCAAAGGGGACACACTCGGAGGTCATTCCTTCGTGGTCAAGAGAGGACGAGAATTATGGAGGGCTACAAAAGCACACCTCAAAGTTCGTAGTTCTCAATCTAAGGATTTCCCAATGTCACCGCGGCCATCCAAAGAGAGTCCCACAATCACCACAACATATCTAAAGGATAGTCAAAGACAAGCACCAAGAGACTCTCAATCTTCAATCAACACACAAGAGAGGAAATCACTCATGAAAATACTTTTCTAATCCATGTCCAATAGACCGCTGTCACCTTGGTCTCGGGGATTATACTAGATAAAGACAAGTGAGTACATCAATCCAATACATAGAGGAAGGGGAAATATCATGGGATCACCCTAGATTAACATAGCCTATGATCACAACGAAGATCACATCATGGGAGAGAGAATTGACCACATAGCTACTGGTAAGAACCTCAGCCCCGAGGAGGAACTACTCCCGCATCATGGAGGGAGGAAGCAACGTCGATGGAGATGAATCCGGGGGCACTTCCCCGTCCCGGCAAGGTGCCGGCACAGGAATTTTGGTCCCCCGAAGCTTGATAACGATGGCGGCGGAGATCGGAATTGCGTCTGGAGAAAAGGGGTCCGGAATCAGGGTTTCTGCGACGGGTGTTAAATATATGCCAAAGGGGGGCATCAGCGGAGGCCCGGGGGGCCCAGGCGCCCCCCCGGCGCGGCCAGGAGGGTGGCCGCCTGGGCAGGCCGCCTGGAGCCCCTGTGGCCCCCCTCTGGCCCTACTTTGGCCGCATGGAAGCTTCCGGAACGCTGATATTTTATATAAATTTTCCGGGATTTTTCTAGCAGTTTACGTGATGGGAAAACCTGAAATACAAAAACAGCATAAAACAGAAACTGGCACTGGGGTGCACTGAGTTAATATGTTAGTCCAAATATGATCAAAAGTGTATGGAAGTGTATAAATATCGTAGCAATATCACCCAAAAGAGGCATGGAGCAAGCAGAAATTATAGATACGTTTTGGACGTATCAGGGATCGCAACAGTTTTTGAGGGTCGAGTATTCAGCCCAAATTTATTGATTCGACACAAGGGGAGCCAAAGAATATTCTCAAGTATTAGCAGTTGAGTTGTCAATTCAACCACGCCTAAAATACTTAATATCTGCATCAAAGTATTTAGTAGCAAAGTAGTATGGAAGTAACGGTCGCAAAAGTAACAGTAATAGTTTTGCAGTAATTGTAACAGTGGCAACGGAAAAGTAACTAAGAAAAGATCAATATGTGAAAAGCTCATAGGCAATGGATCAGTGATGGATAATTATGTCGGATCCGATTCCTCATGTAATAGTTATAACATAGGGTGACACAGAACTAGCTCCAGTTCATCAATATAATGTAGGCATGTATTCCGAATATAGTCATACGTGTTTATGGAAAAGAACTTGCATGACATCTTTTGTCCTACCCTCCCGTTGCAGTGGGGTCCTATTGGAAGCTAAGGGATATTAAGGCCTCCTTTTAATAGAGTACCACACCAAAGCATTAACACTGAGTGAATACATGAACTCCTCAAACTACGGTCATCACCGGGAGTGGTCCCGATTATTGTCACTTCGGGGTTGCTGGATCATAGCACATAGTAGGTGACTATTGACTTGCAAGATAGGATCAATAACTCACATATATTCATGAAAACATAATAGGTTCACATCTGAAATCATGGCAGTCGGGCCCTAGTGACAAGCATTAAGCATGGCCAAGTCATAGCAACATCAATCTTAGAACATAATAGATACTAGGGATCAAAACCTAACCAAACTAACTTGATTACATGGTAAATCTCATCCAACCCATCACCGTCCTGCAAGCCTACGATGGAATTACTCACGCATGGCAGTGAGCATCATGAAATTGGTGATGGGGGAAGGTTGATGATGATGACGGCGACGATCTCCACTCTCCGGAGCCCCAAACGGGCTCCAGATCAGCCCTCCCGAGAGAGTTTAGGCCTTGGCGGCGGCTCCGTATCGTAAAATGCGATGAATCCTTTTCTTTGATTTTTTTTCTCCCCGAACGTGAATATATGGAGTTGGAGTTGAGGTCGGTGGAGCCTCAGGGGGCCCACGAGGAAGGGGGGCGCCCAGGGGGGCAGGCGCACCCCCACCCTCGTGGACAGGGTGTGGCCCCCCTAGTCTAGATACTTTCGCCAGTATTTTTTATATATTCGAAAAATATTCTCCGTGGATTTTTAGGTCATTCCGAGAACTTTTATTTCTGCACAAAAATATCACCATGGAAATTTTGCTGAAAACAACGCCAGTCCGGGTTAGTTCCATTCAAATCATGCAAGTTAGAGTCCAAAATAAGGGCAAACGTGTTTGGAAATGTAGATACGTTGGAGACGTATCAACTCCCCCAAGCTTAAACCTTTGCTTGTCCTCAAGCAATTCAGTTGACAAACTGAAAGTGATAAAGAAAAACTTTTACAAACTCTGTTTGCTCTTGTTGTTGCAAATATGTAAAGCCAGCATTCAAGTTTTCGGCAAAGATTATGAACTAACCACATTCACAATGACTTTTAGATCTCATGTTTACTCATATCAATGGCATAATCAACTAGCAAGCAATAATAATAAACCTCGGATGACAACACTTTCTCAAAACAATCATAATATAATATAACAAGACGGTATCTCGCTAGCCCAATCTGAGACCGCAAAACATAAATGCAGAGCACCTTTGAAGATCAAGGACTGACTAGACATTGTAATTCATGGTAAAAGAGATCCAGTCACAGTCATGCTCAATGTAAATTAATAGCAATACATGCAAATGACATCGGTGCTCTCCAACTGGTGCTTTTTGATAAGAGGATGATGACTCAACATAAAAGTAAATAGATAGGCCCTTCGCAGAGCGAGGCAGGGATTTGCAGAGGTGCAAGAGCTCGTGTTTTGCAATAGAGATAAATAATATTTTGAGTGGCATACTTTCATTGTCAACATAACGACCAGGAGATCTCGATATTTCAATGCTACACACATTATAGGCGGTTCCCAAACAGAATGGTAAATTTTATATTCCCCCACAACCAACAAGCACACTCCACGGCTGCCCCGAAACAACGGGTACCGTCCATACCAACAACAGCACTGGGGGAGTTTTGTTTAATTATTTTGATTTGATTTGAGCATGGGACTGGGCATCCCGGTTACCGACCATTTTCTCGTGAATGATGAGCGGAGTCGACTCATCGTGAGAATAACCCACCTAGCTTGGAAGATATAGACAACCCTAGTTGATACAAGAGCTGTTTGAGCATACAAAACAGAATTTCATTTGAAGGTTTAGAGTTTGGCACATACAAATTTACTTGGAACGGCAGGTAAATACCGCATATTAGAAGGTATGGTGGACTCATATGGAATAACTTCGGGGTTTATGGAACTGGATGCACAAATAGTATTCCCGCTTATTACAAGTGAAGGCTAGAAAGAGACTGGGAAGCGACCAGCTAGAGAGCGACAACAGTCATGAACATGCATTAAAATTAATCAACAGTGGGTGCAAGCATGATTAGGATAGAAATCACCATGAACATAAATATCGTGGAGGCTATGTTGATTTTGTATCAACTACATGCGTGAACATGTGCCAAGTCAAGCCACTTGAATCGTTCAAAGGAGGATACCACCCTATCATACCACATCACAACCATTTAATAGCATGTTGGCACGCAAGGTAAACCATTATAAACTCCTAGCTAATTAAGCATGGCATGAGCAACTATAATCTCTAATTGTCATTGCAAGCATGTTTCATTCATAATAGGCTGAATCAGGAACGATGAACTATTCATATTTACAAAAACAAGATAGGCCGAGTTCATACCAGCTTCTCTCATCTCAGTCAGTTTATCATATATCGTCATTATTGCCTTTCACTCGCACGACCGAACGGTGTGGATAACAATAATAGTGCACGTGCATTGGACTAAGCTGGAATCTACGAGCATTTAATACAAGGGAGAAGACAAGGTAATATGGCTCTTGGTTAAATCAACAATAATGCATATGAGGGCCACTAAACATTTTCATCATGGTCTTCTCCTCTTGACCCCCAAAGAAAAGAAAAGAAATAAAACTATTTACACGGGAAAGCTCCCAACAAACAAAAGAAGAACGAGAAATCTTTTGGGTTTCCTTTTAATTACTACTACTACATGCATGGAAAGTAAGCTAGCTAAAAGCTTTCAACTATTTTTTTTTGTTTTTCTAACACACGAGAAACAGACTTAGAAAAGAAAATAAACTAGCATGGATAGTACAATGAAAAAGTATGAGCACCGCAACTAGAATGAGTGTGTGAACATGTATATAACGTCGGTGAGAAATACGTACTCCCCCAAGCTTAGTGTCGGGGGAAACTGTCCTCCCACGAGCACCTATGGGACCGGAGCCCCTTCTACGTTGCGGTAAGGGAGAGGAGGGAGCACGAAGAGCAGATCGAGGAGAGCACGCGGGCAGTTTACCCAGGTTCGGGCCGCGCGGACGCGTAAAACCCTACTCCTGCTTTGGTTGTATTGAGCTCGGGAGCTTGAAGAGCTACAGTACTAGCTACACCGAGCGAGAGAGTTGCTTAGGATTCGAACCCTTTCTACGTTGTGCATGGGCCTCCTTTTATAGCCCAAGGGGTCACCGACAGGTGTCAACGTAGAGGAGGGTAAAAATGTAACTTTGGTGGTAGTTGTAACAGTGCGGGAATAGTGCGTGAACAGTGAATGAACAGTGGTCATCACCTAACTTTGACAGTGGGGGACAAGGGCATTAAATGCCCGTCACCATCGACCCCAAAAGTGTCCGTCCATGCTTCTCCATTCGACACGGCGGTAGCCTCGTCACCGTGGATTGCCACCATGTGCCCCAGGCTGCATAGCCGTCCGCCACGCGTCCCTGGGAGGGCCCTAGGGCGACGCATGGACAGATGAGCTGGAGCGCGGGCACACAGCATGAGTTTCCCCCGGCAAGCACCTTGCCGGGGCCGTGACCTTGCCGGGCCCGGAAGCTTGTCGCTTCCCGGGCCCTGCTGGGGCGCATGATGCGCCGAGGCGCTTCTCGAGGTGCGCATTCCTTGGTCTTCCTGGCAAGCTCCTCTTGCTAGGGCCTTGTGCTAAAGTGACAGTCTTGAGCCTGGTGTGGCCTTCCCGGCAAGCTCCACTTGCCGGGGCCTTGATCTTCTGTCTTGTATACTTTGTTCTTGAGTGGCTTAAGAAGGACCGAAAATGTTTCCGGCAAGCACGTGGTAAACCCTGCCGCGGGAAGCTGCTACTGCCCGTGCACAAGTTGGGGTACTAAGGTACCCCTACCTTAGTACACCGACAGGAGCCCCCGGGCCTGGGCCACACACGGTGCCGAGCGCTGTTGGGCCAGGCCCAAAACAGTGCACGGGCACGCGCGGCCCACGGCGAGCCGTAAATCCCCTTCCGCATCCGCCGCGCCCCTCCCTAACGGCACGCGTCGATTCCGGCGTCGTGGGAGAGATCGTGGCCTCGTTCTTTAATGGGAAATGCGGAGCGTCCCCCACTTCCCCCTTAAAAGCAGAGGAAGCAGGGGCAGTTTCCCTCCTTCGTCTTCATTGCGTCTTCATCCTCCAGAAATCCTTCGCTGCTCCTAGCCTCCACCCCTCCTCCGCCGTCTCCCGCATCCGCGGCGCCGTCGAGCTCCTCGCCTCTTCCCTCGCCGCCTCCGCCATGGCTCCGAAAAGCGAGAAGGCGAAAGCTGACAAGGCCAAGAAGGAGAAATCCGAGCAGGCGGCGAAGCTTGCCGCCCTGCGGAAGAGGAACGTGGTCTTCGCGCCGAGGCTCAGCGTGAAGGAGCTGCGGAACAAGTACTACCTCTTATGGTCCGGGGAGACCAAAGCTCATCCCCGCACCAGAGCCTTCCCCGCCGTCGCCAGAGATTTGTTTCCCGGCGGGTACTTCTTCTTTGCTGTTTTCTTTCACTGCGGATTGTGCCCTCCATACTCGGAGTTTTTCTGTGACATTATGAACACATATGGCCTCCACCTCCTAGACTTTACCCCCAACGCCATCCTTACGATGGCGGTTTTCGCACATCTGTGCGAAAACTATGTGGGGATCCATCCAAACGTAGCACTCTTTCGCCATTTCTTTATGCCTAGAGTAGAGGCTGGCGCTCCCCTCTCCGGCGGCATCTCCTGGATCTTCCGGTTGAATAAGAAGGACTCATACCTGAAGGGAGAACTCCGCGGCAAGTGGGAAGAATGGCGCGCAGATTGGTGCTGGGTAGTGGAGGACAAGCCGGAGCCTTTCACTGCGCCGCGCACAACAGCCATAGTGCGCGGCAGGAACTGGAGCGAATTGGCCCCGGAGGACAACAAGCTAACTATTGCCCTCGTCAGGATTATCCGTCTCCGGGTAGCCAATCTGACTATCGGAGAGGTTGGCGCAGATTTCCTCCGCCGCCGCATTGCCCCTTTACAAGAGAGGAAAAGGCCCGCCTGGGAATTTGGCAATGCGGCGGATATCATGAGGCTGCGCTGTGGATTGAACTTCAATTTTACTGCTTTGGAGCTGAAAGGAATGGTCCGAGAGCTCTTCAAGCATGACCCGGCGCACCCAGAGTGGTTCAGACCCGCCAAGGGAGTAGTGCCGCTGTGCAACAGCACTGCCTGTGACTCCTTGCACGCGATGATGCCGGAGTGCGACTCCCATGGCATCGTCCCCACCTGGATCGAGCCGCCGCCGGATACAGTGTTGAGTTTCTTCGACAATTTGGTTGAGGTGCCCAAGAACCTCGAGGAGAACAGGGGCCTTACCCGGGCCACTACGGCCTGGGATATAGCTTATATTGCTTCCCGGATGGAAGAAGCCGCCGCAGCTGCAGCGGCAGGAGATTTCGGATTCACCGTCGACGAGGCGCAGGCCGCGGACGAGGCGTGCCAAGCAGAGGAGGCAGAGATCCGCAGACTGCTCAAGCTTCCGCCCGAGGAGTTTAGCGGAGTGCCTTCCCTGAGGCTTTCCGGAAAACCCGGGGTTGCCGGGGTAAGCGAGGCCGCCGGAGGAAGCGGGGCCGCCGGAGGGAGCGGGACCGCCAGAGGGAGCGGGGCCGCCGGAGGGAGCGAGGTTGCCGGGCATGGCGCTGGGCCCAGCGAGCCTGCCGGGGAGGAGGAGGAGGACACCGGGGCCGATGAAGATACCGGTGGATCTCTGGGGCTTGACGATGACGCCTCCTCGTCCTCAGAGAATTCCCCGCCTCCGGCAAGTCCCACGCAAGCACCGAGGAAACACCTCCGCAAGGCGGCTACAGCGACGAGGACGCAGGCGCCCCGACAGCAGCCTGTTCGCCGGGCGACGCGAGCCACCAGGGCGAGCCAAACCGCGACGGAGGCGCCCCGCGCACCAGCGCCAAGCGGAGGGGGATCCTCCCGGAGCGAAGCGGCCGCTCCGCCTGCTCCTCGGGCCTCGGCGTCAACGGAGGCTGGGTCTTCGCAGCCCCTAGCCCCGGAGACCGCCAAGCGCTCGAGGAAGCCTTCTCCTCCTGCTCCTCGCGCGGGTGCATCTCAGGTGGAGTTCAATTTCTTCGCCCTCAGCTCCGATGACGATGAGGACGAGGAGTAAGTACTTGTAATTTGTAACTTCTTCGATTCTGTCTCGATCCTTCTTTGATGATTCTGATCTTGTTCTTGCTTTGCTTTCAGGACCTTGGCTCAGCGGACGGCAAAGAGGGCCAAGATCCCCGTGGTTGAGGTGGAAGACGACTCGCCCACCGCGGCGACTGGAGACGCGCCAGCGGCAAGCTTGCCGGATCAGCCTGCTGCTCCGAGGAGCAGCCCCCAGCGCAGCCCCCAGCGTAAGTCTGGTAGTCATTCTTTTCTGTTTGGCAGGCGCGCTCGAGGTTGCTATCTGTACTGATGTTTTGTTGTCTTGTTTGTCTTGTGCAGAAGTGGAGCCGCAGCCGCAGGAGCGCCCGGAGACTGCCCCCGACGAGCCACTTGCTCCACCCTCCCCGCCAAGGGCGAACTCCCCGGCGAGGGAGAATGATCCGACGAGGACGGGCACCCCGCCAAGGGCGAGCAGCCCGACAAGGGTGGCCACCCCGCCAAGGGAGGGCACGGGCGGCCCTCCGCCAGCAGGGGCCGCTGCTCCACCGCCAAGGGAGGACTCCCCGGCGAGGGAGCCTGTCGTCGAAGAAGTCCGCGAAGGTGAGTCTTGTAGCTTTATCTTCTTGAACTTGTCTTTTTGGATATTTGCTTGATCTTTTCTTTTCTTTTTCTTCTGCTAGATCCTCCTGTGCCGGAGCGGATGGAGACTGAGGTCACCGGCGAGGAGGGCGCGCAAGGCGACGGCGACAACGCCACTGCCGCTGAGGGCATGGCAGGAGCCGACGAGCCTGCTGCTGAGGAGACTGCCCCGGCCGCAGACGCCGTGGCTGGGGAGAGGGACGGCGACCACACTGCCGGCCCGGAGGTAGCAGGAGCGTCAAGCGCTGCACCGGCCGCCGACCCCTCCGCCGCCAAGGAGCAGCCAGGCATCTACCTTGAGGCCCCCAACGGAGTCTTCATACAGGTCCCGTGGGGGTCTTCGTCGCGAGCTCCCGTGGAGGGAGAGACCTACGACAGAGAGGTCCTCGCCTCCGCGGGGTTGAAGATTGTTGAGGCGCCTGGCGGGAGCGACGAGCCCGAAGAGGAGAAGCTACTTCGCCGGCTCTTGGCCCTTTACCGGGCCAGGCAGGCGAAGCTGGACTCCCGGGAAGCTCTTGCCGCCAAGGCTGGAGTGGACTTGGAGAAGCGGGCCACGGAGCTTCGCGCCGCCAACCAGGCCGCCCTCCGCAACTTGGCGGAGGAGCGGGAAGAACTCGCCGGGGAGCAGCAAGCCTTTCTCCTGGAGAAGGCGGAGGCTGAAGAGCGACAGCGGCTGGCCGCCGAGGAGCTGTCTCGGCGGGAGGGGGCGCTCAACCAGCGGAAGGTTGAGCTCGACGCCCATGACGATGAGCTCACCGCCCGGGAAGAGGCCATGAAGGAGGCAAAGGAAGCCGCAGCCGCCGCGGAAACCGCCAAGAGGGAACTGGAACTCAAGGTTGAACAGCTGGAGCGGTACCTGAAGGCGAGTGATGACAGGGTCACCGCGCTCAATGTGGAGCGGGAGAAGGACGCCCACACCAACTCTGACCTGCAGGTACGCCTCTCCAAGAAGGGCGACGAGCTTACTGCCGCCAAAGATTCAATCGCTGACTTGGAGTTGAAGGTCTCCACTTTGACTGATTCACTCGACGCTGCCCGGGACCGCGAAACGAAGCTGAAGGACGAGCTCAGCAAGGAACGAGGCCTAGTGGAGAGCGCCGCCACTTCAGCGAACAACTTCAGCCGGGCTGTGGAGCAGTGGACCAACGACTTGGTCGCTTCTGCTGCTAATATCGACAAGGAGTTGATGGTGCTGAGGGTGGAGCACCTCGTGTACTCTCCGGACCAGAATCTCCCCCACAACGCCAAGTTAAGTCTCTTCTTCAGGGGAATCGCGCCGGCGCTTGCACGGCTGCAGGAGAAGCTCCCCGCGCAGCTGGCCGGGGAGTCGCGTCAGCTCTGCGCGGGTACCTTGGAGCGCGTCTTGACGAAGATCGTCTACCGCAATCCTGGCATCAATCTTGTGAACGTCCTCCGTAGCTTGCCGGACGATGCAGATCTGGAGGCGTTGAAGGCGCAGGTTGCCCACATCGTCGCCAAGGTGAACAAGATCTCCAGGCGTGAAGGCGACCGCGTGGATTAGGCCTCTTTCTTTCTATTTCCTTTGCTGCTGCAAAGTGTGCCATGAACATGAATCTATTAGTCATTGCGACAAGTTATCTCTGTAATATATTATCTTATTTCTGAGCAATTGACGCATTGTTATCTCCCTTGCTTTTGGTCCTCCACTTTGTATGCTTTTTGCCCTACGCTTTTAGGGGACTTGCCGGCAAGGGGCCCTCGCCGCGAGCGCTGAGTGCTGGACTCTTAGCAGCCCGCCGGCAAAGGACCTTACCAGCAAGTAACCTTGCCGCAGCTAGTCGCAGCGCACTTAGCTTGCTGACCGAGCTCGAAAACGAAATAAGGGCGCGACACTTGTCGCAGCTCACTTAAGTCATTGAGCGTGCTCGGAAACAAGGTAAGGGCGCGGCTAGCCACGGGTAGGTTCCTCCGCGCACAGGTTTTCCATACAAAGTGTGGTTGTTCAAGGAAGATAACTAAAATTTAAAAATTTGAACTGCTCAAATTCTGGTAACTTAGCTTTCATGTATTGCTTGTTCCCCGACAAGGCTCCTCTTTCTTGAACAGCGCTTGGTTCATCCTCCATCTCCTTCCCCTCGGCAAACTTGTGCGTGAGGAAGACTCCTTCGGCTTAAGAGGGAAAGAAAAAGAGGAGGGAAAACAAGTATATAGCCTCACGGCTTGCTAGTGCTTACCGGGGACGTGTATCGCACAAGGTGCCAAACAATGCATGCAAATAACCAAAGAAAAGCATGGAAATGGCAAATAGTACGAAGCACAAAAACTTTACTGATGCACGGGATCTGCGCCCGGCTTTGTACAAAGGTTTATATGCAACAGCGGCAAGACTCGTACAAAAGGTGGTTGCCGGAGCGGATCACGGCAACCGCGCCTTATGGGTGAAACTTGCGAAGATGCTCTATGTTCCAGGAGTTGCTCACCGGTAAGCCTTCTTCGGTCTCAAGGCGGACAGCGCCGGGCCTTGTGACTTGTCTCACCCGATAAGGGCCTTCCCACTTCGGCGTCAACTTGTTGGAATTCTTGGCGGACTGAACACGCCGAAGAACAAGGTCGCCTTCCTCGAGACTCCTGGCCTTGACCTTGCGGCTATGATAGCGACGCAAGGCTTGCTAGTATCGAGCAGCTCGTACAGCAGCCTGGAGACGTTCCTCCTCGAGGAGTAGTGCATCATCTTGGCGCAGTTGCTCTTGCTCGAGCTCATCATAAGCGAGCACTCGAGGAGATCCGTATACGAGTTCCGTGGGGAGAACTACCTCTGCTCCATAGACAAGAGCAAAGGGTGTCTGTCCGGTGGCTCGACTTGGTGTCGTCCTGATTGACCAAAGAGCTGCCGGTAGCTCCTCTGTCCAGTTTCTTCCGCACTTGCGCAGCCTGTCGAAGGTTCTTGTCTTGAGTCCGCGCAGCACTTCAGCATTGGCCCTCTCCGCTTGACCATTGCTCCTTGGGTGAGCAACAGAAGCAAAACAGACCTTGGCGCCAAGGTCTTGGACGTACTGCATGAAGGTGCGACTTGTGAATTGGGTGCCGTTGTCGGTGATGATCCTGTTAGGGATCCCGAAACGGCAAACAATCGACCTGAAGTACCTGACTGCTGACTGTGTTGTCACCTTTCTCACCGGTTCCACTTCTGGCCACTTTGTGAACTTGTCGATTGCAACGTACAAGTACTCAAAGCCCCCGACAGCACGAGGGAAGGGGCCGAGGATATCAAGCCCCCAGACCGAGAAGGGCCAGGACAAAGGGATCGTCTGGAGAGCTTGAGCTGGCTGATGAATTTGCTTGGCATGGAACTGGCACGCTTCACACTTGGTTACTTATGCAGTTGCATCTTGGAGGGCTTCTGGCCAGAAGAACCCTTGCCGGAACGCCTTCCCGGCAAGTGCCCTTGCGCCAATGTGGTGACCACATATGCCTCCATGTATCTCTGCCAACAGCTTCTGTCCATCTTCTCTGGAAATGCACTTCAACCTGACACCATTGAGCCTTCTTCTGTATAGTTCATTGTCAACGAACTGGTACATACTTGACTGTCTGGTTATCTTCTCTATCTCTTCTGGCTCGTCGGGAAGTTCTCCAGTTTGCAGAAAACGGACGATCTGCTGTGCCCATGCCGGAGCCTGAGGCTCAATGGCAAGGACTAAAGGCATGAGGGCCGCTGCGGGAACCCCAGCTTCTACGACAAGAACCGCTGGTTCTGTCGGAGCTGATGGTCCCCCGGCAAGCCTGCCGGGGCAAGGCTTGTCGGGAACGCTTGCTTCAACTGTACAGACCCTTGGGTCTGCAGGAGCAAACTGTTCCTCAGCGTTTTGGTTGTTGATCTTGGGGGTCTTGGCGGCTGCTTCAGGAAGATCCGCCGGCAAGTAGTCGCCGGAGACCAACTTTCTTTTCTTACTTTGCCCAACTGATGGTGTAACGGATGGTTGAGTTAGCTTGAGCAGGAAGGTCCCTGGTTCCACAGGTAACTTCATCGCAGCACACTTTAAAAGGCCATCTGCAATATCATTCTGAGCTCTCGGGACGTGCTCCATTTGCAGACCTTCAAAGTGTTCTTCAAGCCTCCTCACTTCATCAACATAGGCTTCCATCAAAGGGCTCTGATAACTCTTGTTCACTTGTCGGACCACCAACTGAGAATCTCCCCGCACAATCAACTTCTTGATCCCAAGTTCGGCCGCAATTCTGAGGCCGGCAAGCAAACCTTCATACTCAGCAGTATTGTTTGTCGCTTGCTCCTTGGGAAAGTGCATCTGGACAACATACTTGAGGTGCTCTCCGGTGGGCGCTATGAGTACCACGCCGGCACCGGCGCCTTGCAGCGAGAAGGCACCATCAAAGTACATTACCCATTCACTGCTTGCTTCTTGTACGGGGACGCTTGTCTCTGGAACTTCTTCATCCGGCGTTGGGGTCCATTCAGCTATAAATTCTGCCAAAGCTCTGCTCTGTATAGTTGAAGTACTTTCAAACTTGAGACCAAAGCTTGACAGCTCCAGTGCCCACTCGACGATCCTGCCTGTTGCTTCTGGATTCTGCAATATCCTCTTCAACGGAAAGCGAGTGACCACTGTTATCTCATGTGCTTGGAAGTAATGGCGCAGCTTTCTCGAGGCCATGAGGAGGCCGAAAAGCAACTTCTGCACTCCAGAGTATCTTGATGTAGCCCCCTGTAGAAGGGAACTTACAAAATACACTGGGCGCTGCACCATCTTCCTTCGCACTTCTCCTTGTTCCTGCGCAGACTTGTCCTTGTCGGAGTCAGAGCTTGTCGGGGAAGCCCCCTGCTTGTCGCTGGATTCGCTTGCCGGTGGTGTAGACTCCTCTTCCGCCTCCCTCTCCGCTACTAACGCAGCACTAACCACTTGATTGGTTGCTGCTAGGTATAGCAGCAACTTCTCTTGTGGCCTAGGTGCGACAAGTATTGGAGTGGAGGATAGGTATCCTTTCAAGTCTTGCAGCGCTGCCTCCGCTTCCGGAGTCCATTTCATAGGACCCGCCTTCTTCAAGATTTTGAAGAAAGGCAGGGCGCGTTCTGCAGACTTTGAAATGAACCTACTGAGGGTAGCCACACAACCTGCAAGTCTCCTTACGTCCTTGACGCGCTTCGGGGCTTCGATCTGCTCGATGGCTTTTATCTTGTCGGGATTGGCTTCAATCCCCCTCTGGGACACAAAGAACCCGAGAAGCTTGCCGGAGGGGACTCCAAAGACGCACTTCTCGGGGTTCAACTTAAGCTGGATCTTGCGCAGATTCTCAAATGTCTCTTCCAGATCTTGTATCAGGGTGTCTTTGCTCTTGCTCTTGACCACTATGTCATCCATGTAGGCTTCTACGTTTCTGTGAATCTGTGGGTCAAAAGCAGTGTGCACCACCCTTGCAAATGTGGAGCCTGCATTCTTCAATCCAAAGGGCATGCGTATGAAGCAATATGTGCCGCATGGAGTAATGAATGCAGTTTTCTCTGCATCTTCCTTGGCCATAAAAATCTGGTGGTACCCTGAGTATGCATCAAGGAAGGAAAGCAGCTCGCATCCGGCGGTGGAGTCGACAATCTGGTCAATATGCGGCAAGGGAAATGGATCCTTGGGACATGCTTTATTCACATCAGTGAAGTCTATACAAAGTCTCCACTTCCCGTTAGCCTTCCGTACGACAACTGGATTGGCCAACCACTTTGGATGGATCACGCCTCTAACCAGGCCTGCTGCTTCTAGCTTCTTGATCTCTTCGGCGATGAATTCTTGGCGCTCCACGGCTTGCTTCCTGACCTTCTGCTTGACGGGCCGCGCATGAGGACAAACAGCAAGCTTTTGCTCAATTACCTTCCTGGGAACGCCGGGGATGTCAGATGATTGCCACGCAAACACATCGACATTCGCCCGCAGGAAGGCAACGAGCGCGCTTTCCTATTTATCGTCGAGCGTAGCACTGATGGTAAAGGTACCACCAGTGCCGTCCTCCTTGGCGGACACCTTGTTGGTTGCCGGTGGAGCGGCCATCCCCTTCTTGCACTTGCCGGTGGAGCTCGATGGGGCGTCCTCGACGGCAGCGCAGCACTCCGAAGAGGTGCGTTTGCCGGAGTGGGCCCCAGAGCACTTGCCGGACTTGGTCTTGGTCTTCTTCCCCCCGGGTGCTTCAGCGGCAAGTGTGTCGTTCTCCGCTGCGGCTGCTGCATCCCGGTAAATCTTATCGGCGCAGATAAGCGCGTCCTTCTTGTCGCCAGGGACAGAGATGACGCTTATCGGCCCCGGCATCTTGAGTACGTTGTAGGCAAAGTGGGAAGCTGCCATGAACTTGGCGAGGGCAGGACGTCCAAGTATCCCATTGTATGGCAATGGGATATCGGCCACGTCAAAGGTTATCCTCTCCGTCCTGAAGTTGAGCTCCCCGCCAAAGGTCACTGGCAGTGTAATCTTCCCCTTGGGCTTGCTCCTTCCCGGGTTTATTCCTTGGAACGACCCGGTTTCTTCGAGCTCGCCGTCTGGGATCTGGAGTTTCTTGATCACAGCTGAGGAGATCAAGTTCAGGCCGGCCCCGCCGTCAACCAACATTTTGGTGACCTTGAGGTTGCGGATAGTTGGTGAGACCAACATCGGCAAGCACCCGACCGCTGTTGTGCGGTCAGGGTGATCCTCAAGATCAAAAATGATGGGCGTGCTGGACCACTTCAGCAGCCTGCGTGACTCAACGGGCGGCTCAGCTGCGTTTACTTCCCGCACCCACTGCTTGAGTTGGCGGTGGGAAGTATGCAGAGAAGCGCCTCCGTCGACACACAGAACCTCTGTGGCCTTCTGGAACTCCTGCTCGCTGTTATCACCTTCCTCCATGTCGTCGTCGTCGTCTTCTTCCTCATCCTTGTCGCGGCCCCGGGGAGGTCGATCTCCTTGCCGCTGCTTGGCCTTGCCGCGGCGTCCTCCCCGGCCATTGAATGGCCGCTTCTTGCTTGGCTCTCCTCCGCCACCTTGGGCCTTCTCCTTGTCGCGACGCTCGTATTCAGCCTTCTGCTGCTCTACGAGGTACTCGACTCGCTTGCAGTTCGAAAGGTCGTGGCCCTTGGTGCGATGGATCTTGCAATATTGCTTGTCGGAGCCGTCCTGCTTGTCGGCTGCCGCTACAGGGGCAGGCTCCTTGCCGGAGCCGCCAGCCTGTGCCTTCTTGGCGGGAGCCTCCTTGCCGGACTGCTCGACGACCAGCACTTCCTTGCTTTTCTTTCTTCTGTTGTTCCGCCGCCGGCTCTTCTTTGCCGGGGCGGCGTCCTCGCTGTCGCTTCCTTCTGCGCCAGTGTCCTCTCCGGGGAGTTTCCTCCCCTCTTCGGCGCGCGCGCACTTGTCAGCCAGAGCGTAGAGCTCGCTGACATCCCGTATCTTGGTCATGGCCATCTCCTCCCGCATGCGGCGGTTACGCACGTTCTGGTGGAACGCGCTGATAATCGCGGCGGGGTGGACGTCGGGAATGTTGTGTTGCACGCGGCTGAATCGTTGAATGTACTTGCGCAGGGATTCTCCTTCCTTCTGGGCCAAGATATGGAGATCACTCTCCTGGCCGTGGGGTTTGTGGCCGCCCGTGAAGGCGCCAACAAATTGGTGGCACAGATCTGCCCACGAAGAAATGGAGCCTTCCGGCAAGTGCATAAGCCAAGAGCGGACGTTCGGCTTAAGCACTAGCGGGAAGTAGTTGGCGAGTATCTTCTCGTCGCGTCCCCCGGCAGCCTGCACCGCGATGGTGTAGATGCTGAGGAACTCCGAGGGGTGCGTCTTGCCGTCGTACTTCTCGGGTACGTCGGGCTTGAAGTTTTTCATGCTGGGCCACTGGACGCGCCGCAGCTCGCGGGTGAACGCAGGGCAACCTGCCGCGTATGGCAAGTCGCCTGGCTCACCGGGCGCGTACGTGTCGACAGCGGTCCCAGCGCGCTGGTCCGATTGTCGCCTGGTCTCTCGTCGGCGCTCGATGCGCGTCCGAGCATCTTCTTGCCGCCGATCGTCGAGGACTTGGCGCTGCTCCCGACGAGCCCGCGGATCCGACGACGCCGTGGAGTCGTCGTCGACGTTAATCCGGCGGGGTGGCGTCTTCTGCTTCCGCGGCGGGGAGTGCACGGTGGTTGCACCCCCGGTGGTCTTGTCCCCGTCGGCCTTCGTCTGCTCGACTTGCCGTGGCCGCGATGTCGCCGGCTGCTGCGGCGTGTTGTTGTTGGCGAAGGCGATGAGGCTCTGGATCGTCGCCCTCCAGTCTTCGGCCTTGTCTGCCGCTGGAGGGAAATCGAGAAGCAGTTGCGCTCTTGCGAGAGCTTCTGCTGGAGAGGAGGGGAGCGGCGGCGAGCGGTGCGAGGAGCGAGATATGCTCGGACTCCTAATAGGGTTAGAAGGAGCAGTCTCTCGCCCCGGCGACCACGCCTTGCTCGTGCCAGGACGATGGCCTTGAGCGTCCCGCGATCCTCCGGTTTGTCCCTGGCCCAGCAAGCGGATCGTACCTCCTGTTCCACGGCGCTGCTGGCCTGTCGTCTGCTGAGATGGACGTGGCGCGTCTACGGACACCGAGGCTTTGGAATTTGTCCGGTCGTCCGTCTTGTCCTTGGATTTGGTGGCGCCGTGAGTTTCCTCGCCGGCGACCACCCTTCCGCCGGCGTCTCCTCCACCCATCATTGGTTCTGGTGGCGGTGGAACAGACGCGGACGGGCCTCCGACCTCCGAAGCCTTCTTCTTTGGGGCCATGTTGGTGATGAAGTTGATGAAGCTGGAGAGGTTGATGAAGAATGCGCCCGCGTGAGCGCCGGATCAGGTTCGCACAACCTCGACGCCCCCTACCTGGCGCGCCAAAGATGTCGGGGGAAACTGTCCTCCCACGAGCACCTATGGGACCGGAGCCCCTTCTACGTTGCGGTAAGGGAGCGGAGGGAGCACGAAGAGCAGATCGAGGAGAGCACGCGGGCAGTTTACCCAGGTTCGGGCCGCGCGGACGCGTAAAACCCTACTCCTGCTTTGGTTGTATTGAGCTCGGGAGCTTGAAGAGCTACAGTACTAGCTACACCGAGCGAGAGAGTTGCTTAGGATTCGAACCCTTTCTACGTTGTGCATGGGCCTCCTTTTATAGCCCAAGGGGTCACCGACAGGTGTCAACGTAGAGGAGGGTAAAAATGTAACTTTGGTGGTAGTTGTAACAGTGCGGGAATAGTGCGTGAACAGTGAATGAACAGTGGTCATCACCTAACTTTGACAGTGGGGGACAAGGGCATTAAATGCCCGTCACCGTCGACCCCAAAAGTGTCCGTCCATACTTCTCCATTCGACACGGCGGTAGCCTCGTCACCGTGGATTGCCACCGTGTGCCCCAGGCTGCACAGCCGTCCGCCACGCGTCCCTGGGAGGGCCCCAGGGCGACGCGTGGACAGATGAGCTGGAGCGCGGGCACACAGCATGAGTTTCCCCCGGCAAGCACCTTGCCGGGGCCGTGACCTTGCCGGGCCCGGAAGCTTGTCGCTTCCCGGGCCCTGCCGGGGCGCATGATGCGCCGAGGCGCTTCTCGAGGTGCGCATTCCTTGGTATTCCTGGCAAGCTCCTCTTGCTAGGGCCTTGTGCTAAAGTGACAGTCTTGAGCCTGGTGTGGCCTTCCCGGCAAGCTCCACTTGCCGGGGCCTTGATCTTCTGTCTTGTATACTTTGTTCTTGAGTGGCTTAAGAAGGACCGGAAAGGTTTCCGGCAAGCACGTGGTAAACCCTGCCGCGGGAAGCTGCTACTGCCCGTGCACAAGTTGGGGTACTAAGGTACCCCTACCTTAGTACACCGACACTTAGGCTTTTGGCCTAAGTTGGTCTTTGGACACGGATCAAAGCTAATCTCTTCGGTGTACGGAGGAGTGTTCTCTGGGTGCCACTGGCTGGCAAGCTCCTTCGGATCCCACTGATAAACCGACTGCCGATAAGGGTCAAGTGGTGGCTCTGGCTCAGGCTCTGAAACTTGTGCCAGGCTCCAGTACGCATAAACGGCATCTGGCAAGATGAGGTACGTGCCTGAAAGTATATCAAACAAAGAGGGTGCAAGCAAGGTAATAATTTCACAATACTTTTTATCAAATATCTAGTTATACTTAAGCAACTTCTTCTTATCTTTAACAATAAAATCATGTGCTATCATACTTTTATAATTTAGAAAAGTAGGGGTCAGCAACTTCTCCTCCTTCTCATAATACCTAATAGGTATCCTAAAGTGTTCAGCAAGGCACGAAGCAAAGATTCCTCCAAAGATGGGGCCCTTTGTACGATTCAGACTTAATCGTTTAGCAACAACATCGCCTAAACTAAAAGTGGTATCTCGAAACAAAGCATGACGCAAAATAACAATATCAGAGGCACTAAGATTTCCCCTGTTCCCGCGACCAATTAAGCATCTACTAGCAAATATCACAAAGTAGTGTAGAACAGAAAAAAGTATACTAGTGATTCTTGCCTCTGAAACTTTCCTCGTTTCCCTACAGCGATCATATCAATAAACCCCTCCACATTTTTACGATGTGGTTCCTCTAGGCTACCCGCAAAGGGTATCTTACAGACTTGACAAAAATCATAAAGTGACATCTCCTTAACCTCATCATATAAGTGAAACTCCACTGAAGGTGGTGATTTCTTAGCATAGAAGTAAAAAATTTGCATGAAAATATTAGTGAGTAAGAGATACTGTTCGTGCTGGTTGTGGAGGAAGCTGGTGAGGCCTGCATTCTCAGCCAAGTAATAAAAGTCTTCATAAATCCCAGCGGCTCTCAAGTACTCGTCACAAGGCCATTCACATGGCCGAACTTCCGCAGTGCGAGGAAGATTGTATTTGGGATTTTGACTCTCCTCCTTCTCCTTATCCTCTGAGCTTTGGCTAGAAGAGCCTCTCAACAATCTCCTCATCATTTTCTTCCTCTTAAAAAATTTCTGAAATTTTTAGTGACTCAAAATAAAGGTGAACCAATATCAATAAGATTGATAGCAACTACTCCCACAAGTGCCTAGAGACTGTATCATGCATTAGAACTACTTTTGACCACTTAAATTTGACATGCAAGCACAAGAACAGGGTTACCTTAGCAGCAAAAATTTGCTATAAATAAAGCACTAGAACAAAAACTAATTGGACCATTGGAGGAGTCACATACCGAAGAACAATCTCCCCAAACAGTTTGTGAATGGAGCTTTGAGCAAGGAGATCGAAAATGGCAGCAAGATGAGCTAGAACACGGGTTTGAGCTATGGGAGGATTTTTCTGGAGGAAGATGAAGTGTGTGGGTGCTGGAATAAGTGGAGGGGGCCACGTGGGGCCCACGAGGCAGGGGGTGCGCCGAGGGGGGTGGGCGCGCCCTGTACCCTCGTGGCCAGGTGGTGTGGCCCCCTGATGTGTTCTCAGTGCCAAATATTCTTTAATATTCTAGAAAAAAAATCATATTTCATTTTCGGCACATTTGGAGAACTTTTATTTTCGGGGTATTTTTTTGCAAGGATAACTCAGAAGACAGACAAACAATACTATTTTTGCTTCATTTAATCAAAATAACAGAAAATAAAAGGAGGGTACATATAGTTGTGCTTTCTAACTTCATCCATCTCATGCTCATCAAAATGAATCCACTAACAAGGTTGATCAAGTCTTGTTAACAAACTCTTTTCGGTTAGCATGAAACCGGAAATTTTTCGAATAACACTAGCTTACCTCAATGGGGATATGTATGTCCTCAACAATAAGAATATCATAGTTCTTCTTGATAGTAGGAAGAGAAAATTCAAAACCTCCAATAATAATCGTTGAAAATTTTCCAATAGAATTGATACCGTGGACTTGCGGTTGTTTCCTCGGAAAGTGTACCGTATGCTCATTAACATTAACATAAAAAGTGACATTGCCTTTATTGCAATCAATAATAGCCTCTGCAGTATTCAAAAAGGGTCTACCAAGGATAATAGACATACTATCGTCCACAGGAATATCAAGATTAACAAAGTCCGTTAAAATAGTAACGTTTGCAACCACAATAGGCACATCCTCACAAATACCGATAGGTATAGCAGTTGATTTATCGGCCATTTGCAAAGATATTTCAGTAGGTGTCAACTTATTCAAATCAATTCTACGATATAAAGAGAGAGGCATAACGCTAACACTGGCTCCAAGATCACATAAAGCAGTTTTAACATAGTTTCTTTTAATGGAGCATGGTATAGTTGGTACTCCTGGATCTCCTAGTTTCTTTGGTATTCCACCTTTAAAAGTATAATTGGCAAGTATGGTGGAAATTTCAACCTCTGGTATCCTTCTTTTATTTGTAATAATATCTTTCATATACTTAGCATAAGGATGCGTTTTAAGCACATCAGTCAAATGCATACGCAAAAATATAGGTCTAATCATTTCAGCAAAGCGCTCAAAATCCTCATCGTCCTTTTTCTTGGATGGTTTAGGAGGAAAAGGCATGGGTTTCTGAACCCATGGTTCTCTTTCTTTACCGTGCTTCTAGCAACGAAGTCTCTCTTATCATAACGTTTATTCTTTGATTGTGGGTTATCAAGATCAACAACAGGTTCAATCTCTACATCATTGTTATTGCTAGGTTGAGTATCAACATGAACATCATCATTATCATTTTCACTAGGTTGATGCTCATTACCGGATTGTGTTTCAGCATCAGAAATAGAAATATCATTGGGATTCTCAGGTGTGTCAACAACAGGTTCACTAGAAGCATGTAAAGTCCTATCATTTTTATTTTTCTTCTTCTTAGAAGGACTAGGTGCATCAACATTAGTTCTCTGAGAATCTTGCTCAATTCTCTTAGGGTGGCCCTCAGGATACAAAGGTTCCTGAGACATTCTACCCACTCTAGTCATAACTCTAACAACATTACCATTTTTCTTACTATTTAATTCACTGAGCAAATCATTATGTGCTTTAAGTACTTGTTCTACTTGAGTGGTAACCATAGAAGCATGTTTACTAATGACTTTAAGTTCACCTTTAACTCTAGACATATAATCACTCAAGTGTTCAATCATATAAGCATTCTGTTTCAATTGTCTACGAACATAAGCATTGAAGTTTTCTTGTTTAACAATAAAATTGTCAAACTCATCTAAGCATTAGCTAGCAGACTTATTACGACGAATATCACCTTCATCAAATCTAAGACCATGTATTTCTTCAATAGTCGGTAAATTCTTAACATCTTCAGCTTTAATACCTTTTTCTTTCATAGATTTCTTTGCCTCTTGCATATCTTCGGGACTGAGAAATAGAATACCCCTTTTCTTCGGAGTTGGCTTAGGAGTTGGTTAAGGAAGTGTCCAATTGTTTTCATTAATCAACATATTATTCAATAGCAATTCAACTTGATCAACAGTTCTTTCCCTGAAAACACAACCAGCACAACTATCCAGGTGGTCTCTGGAAGAATCGGTTAGTCCATTATAAAAGATATTAAGTATTTCATTTTTCTTAAGAGGATGATCAGGCAAAGCATTAATTAATTGGAGAATACTCCCCCAAGCTTGTGGAGACTCTCTTCTTCAATTTGCACAAAATTATATATTTCCCTTAAGGCAGCTTGTTTCTTATGAGCGGGAAAATATTTAGCAGATAAGTAATAAATCATATCATAGGGACTAAGCACACAACCAGGATCAGGAGAATTAAACCATGTTTTAGCATCACCTTTAACAAGAACGGAAATAGCTTAAGGATATAGTAGTAACGATTTTTTTCCTCATTGGTGAATAGGGTGGCTATATCATTCAACTTAGTAAGATGTGCCACAACAATTTCAGATTCATAGCCATGGAAAGGATCAGATTCAAAAGTAATTAACTCAGGATTGACAGAGAAATCGTAATACATATCAGAAATACAAATAAGTGAAGTAGCAAAAGCAGGTCATATTTCATTCTAGCATTCAAGGACTTTTCTTTCAGCTTAGCTAACAATTTCTAAAGATCATACCTATCATTGCAAGCTAAAAGATCTCTAGCAGTTTCTTCATCCATAATATAACCCTCAGGCACAACATGCAATTCATATCTAGGGGGAGAATCTTCATCATCACTTTCATCAATATTATCAGTTTCAATAATTTCATTCTCTCTAGCCCTAGCAAGTTGTTCATCAAGAAATTCACCTAGTGGCACAGTATTATCAAGCATAGAAGTAGTTTCATCATAAGTATCATTCATAGCACAAGTGGCATCGTCAAGAACATGCGACATATCAGATTCAATAGCAGGTGTAGGTGTCACAAATTTACTCATAACAGAGGATGAATCAAGTGCAGAGCTAGATGGCAGTTCCTTACCTCCCCTCATAGTTGAGGGATAAATCTTTGTCTTTTCTTCATTCAAGTTCTTCATAGTGATCAACAGATATAAATCCCAAGTGACTCAAAGAATATAGCTACGCTCCCCGGCAACGGCGCCAGAAAATGGTCTTGATAACCCACAAGTATAGGGGATCACAATAGTTTTCGAGGGTAGAGTATTCAACCCAATTTTATTGATTCGACACAAGGGGAGCCAAAGAATATTCTCAAGTATTACCAGTTGAGTTGTCAATTCAACCACACATGAAATACTTAATATCTGCATCAAAGTATTTAGTAGCAAAGTAGTATGGAAGTAACGGTGGCAAAATTAACAGTAATAGTCTTGCAGTAATTGTAATAGTGACAACGGAAAAGTAAATAAGGAAAGATCAATATGTGAAAAGCTCATAGGAAATGGATCAGTGATGGATAATTATGTCGGATGCGATTCCTCATGTAATAGTTATAACATAGGGTGACACCGAACTAGCTCCAGTTCATCAGTGTAATGTAGGCATGTATTCTGAATATAGTCATACGTGCTTATGGAAAAGAACTTGCATGACAACTTTTGTCCTACCCTCCCGTGGCAGCGGGGTCCTATTGGAAACTAAGGGATATTAAGGCCTCCTTTTAATAGAGCACCGGACCTAAGCATTAACACTTGGTGAATACATGAACTCCTCAAACTACGGTCTTCACCGGGAGTGATCCCGATTGTTGTCACTTCGGGGTTGCAGGATAATAACACATAGTAGGTGACTGTTGACTTGCAAGATAGGATCAAGAACTCACATATATTCATGAAAACATAATAGGTTCAGATCTGAAATCATGGCACTCGGGCCCTAGTTACAAGCATTAAGCATGGCAAAGTCATAGCAACATCAATCTTAGAACATAATGGATACTAGGGATCAAACCCTAACAAAACTAACTCGATTACATGGTAAATCTCATCCAACCCATCACCGTACAGCAAGCCTACGATGGAATTACTCACGCACGGTGGTGAGCATCATGAAATTGGTGATGGAGGAAGGTTGATGATGACGACGACGACGATCTCCACTCTCCGGAGCCCCGAACGGACTCCAGATCAGCCCTCCCGAGAGAGTTTAGGGCTTGGCGGCGGATCCCTATCGTAAAACGCGATGAATCCTTCTCTCTGATTTTTTCTCCCCGAACGTGAATATATGGAGTTCGAGTTGAGGTCGGTGGAGCCTCAGGGGTCCCATGAGGCAGGGGGCGCGCCCCCCACCCTTGTGGACAGGGTGTGCCCCCTGGTCTTGATTCTTTCGCCAGTATTTTTTATATATTCCAAAAATATTCTCCGTGGATTTTTAGGTCATTCCGAAAACTTTTATTTCTACACAAAAATAACACCATGGCAATTCTGCTGAAAATAGTGTCAGTCCGGGTTAGTTCCATTAAAATCATGCAAGTTAGAGTCCAAAACAAGGGCAAAAGTGTTTGGAAAAGTAGATACATTGGAGACGTATCACTACACTTGTATGCCGTTCGGGTTGTAGAATGCAGGAGCAACTTTCCAGTGACTAATGCATATCGCCCTGGGAGAGCAGCTCGGGAGGAACGCTGAGGCCTAAGTTGATGACATCATGGTAAAATCTTGGGAGGCCAAGACCCTCATCGATGATTTGGAAGAGACCTTCGCCAGCCTGCGCAAGGTAGACCTGCGGCTCAACCCGAAAAAGTGTGTGTTCGACGTCCCGTCAAGCAAGCTGCTGGGTTTCCTGGTGTCACAAAGAGGAATTAAGGCTAACCCCGAGAAGGTCAAAGCCATAGAGAAGATGAGCCCGCCGAAAACCCTCAAAGAGATGCAAAAGCTAGTTCGGCTACGTGACGTCGCTCGGGCGTTTCATCTCCAAGTTGGGGGAGCGTGCCCTCCCCTTCTTCAAACTAATGAAAAGGAAGGGCCCGTTTCAGTTGACCCCTGAGGCCGATGCAGCCTTTGAAGACCTCAAGAAATACCTCACCAGCCCGTCGGTAATGGTGGCGCCCAAACCTCAAGAGCCCTTGGTGCTTTACCTAGCCGCTACACCACACTCTACGAGCGCGGCGTTAGTGGCAATCCGGGAGGAGCGCCGGGACAAGACAACACAACCCCCAGACGGTACTCCCAAGGCTCTAGTAGGGCTAGCCGACGATCATGCTCTATGATACGGTGTGCCTGAAGCTATAGCTGACCCATCCGGTGACCAAGCTCCTGAGGCCCCCTTGCCTCAGGAGGCGCGATAACCCACAAGGGTAGGGGATCGCAACAGTTATCGAGGGTAGAGTATTCAACCCAAATTTATTGATTCGACACAAGGGGAGCCAAAGAATACTCTCAAGTATTAGCAATTGAGTTGTCAATTCAACCACACCTGGAAGACTTAATATCTGCAGGAAGGTAATTTAGTAGCACAGGAATATGGTAGTAACGGTAACAGTGGCAAAAGTAGCGATAATAGTTTTGTAGTGATTGTAACAGTAGCAGCGGCAAAGTAAATAAGCAACAAGCAATATGTGAAAAGCTCGTAGGCATTGGATCAGTGATGGATAATTATGTCGGATGCGATTCCTCATGTAATAGTTGTAACATAGGGTGACACATAACTAGCTCCAGTTCATCAATGTAATGTAGGCATGTATTCCGAATATAGTCATACATGTTTATGGAAAAGAACATGCATGACATCTTTTGTCCTACCCTCCCGTGGCAGCGGGTTCCTATTGGAAACTAAGGGATATTAAGGCCTCCTTTTAATAGAGTACCAGACCTAAGTATGAACACTTAGTGAATACATGAACTCCTCAAACTACGGACATCACCAGGAGTGGTCCCGATTGTTGTCACTTCGGGGTTGCCGGATCATAACACATAGTAGGTGACTACTGACTTACAAGATAGGATCAAGAACACACATATATTCATGAAACCATAATAGGTTCAGATCTGAAATCATGGCACTCGGGCCCTAGTGACAAGCATTAAGCATAGCAAAGTCATAGCAACATCAATCTTAGAACATAGTGGATACTAGGGATCAAACCCTAAAAAACTAACTCGATTACATGGTAAGTCTCATCCAACCCATCACTGTCCAGCAAGCCTACGATGGGATTACTCACGCACGACAGTGAGCATCATGGAATTGGTGATGGAGGAAGGTTGATGACGACGACGGCGACGATCTCCACTCTGTGGAGCCCCGAACGGACTCCAGATAAGCCCTCCCGAGAGAGTTTAGTGCTTGATGGCGGCTCCGTATAGTAAAACGCGATGAATCCTTCTCTCTGATTTTTTTCTCCCCGAAAGTGAATATATGGAGTCGGGGGTGTTGTCGGTGAAGCCTCAGGGGGCCCACGAGGTAGGGGCCGCGCCCCCACCCTCGTGGACAGGGTGTGCCTCCCTTGTCTGGTTCTTTCCGCAGGTATTTTTTTATATATTCCAAAATAAATCTCCGGTGATTTTCAGGTCATTCCAAGAACTTTTATTTCTGCACAAAAATAACACCATGGCAGTTCTGCTGAATACAACATCAGTCCAGGTTAGTTCTATTCAAATCATGTAAGATAGAGTCCAAAACAAGGGAAAAAGTGTTTGGAAAAGTAGATACATTGGAGACGTATCAACTCCCCCAAGCTTAAACCTTTGCTTGTCCTCAAGCAGTTCAGTTGATAAACTGAAAGTGATAAAGAAAAACTTTGACAAACTCTGTTTGCTCTTGTTGTTGCAAATATGTAAAGCCAACATTCAAGTTTTCAACAAAGATTATGAACTAACCACATTCACAATAACTTTTAGGTCTCATGTCTACTCATATCAATGTCACAATCAACTAGCGAGCAATAATAATAAACCTTGGATGACAACACTTTCTCAAAACAATCATAATATGATACGGCAAGATGGTATCTCGGTAGCCCTTTCAGAGATCGCAAAACATAAATGCAGAGCACCTGTGAAGATCAAGGATTCACTAGACATTGTAATTCATTGTAAAAGAGATCCAGTCACAATCATACTCGATGTAAATAAATAGTAATACATGCAAATTACAGCGATGCTCTCCAACTGGTGCTTTTTAATAAGAGGGTGGTGACTCAACATAAAAGTGAATAGATAGGCCCTTCACAGAGGGAAGCAGGGATTTGTAGAGGTGCTAGAGCTCAATTTTGAATAGAGATGAATAAAATTTTGAGTGGTATACTTTCATTGTCAACATAACAACCCAGAGATCTCGATATCTTCCATGCTACACACATTATAGGCGGTTCCCAAACAGAATGGTAAAGTTTATACTCCCCCAACCGCCAACAAGCACACTCCACGGCTAGCCCGAAACAACGGGTACCGTCCATACCAACAACAACACCGGGGGAGTTTTATTTAATTATTATGATTTGAGCATGGGACTGGGCATCCCGGTTACCAGCCATTTTCTCATGAATGATGAGTGGAGTCCACTCATCATGAGAATAACCCACCTAGCATGGAAGATATAGACAACCCTAGTTGATACATGAGCTGTTCGAGCATACAAAACATAATTTCATTTGAAGGCTTGGAGTTTGGCACATACAAATTTACTTGGAACGTCAGGTAGATACTGCATATAGGAAGGTATGGTGGACTCATATGGACCAACTTTGAGGTTCATGGAAGTGGATGAACAAGCAGTATTGCCGCTTAGTACAAGTGAAGGCTAGAAAGAGACTGGAAAGCGACCAGCTAGAGAGCGACAACAGTCATGAACATGCATTAAAATTAATCAACAATGGGTGCAAGCATGAGTAGGATATAAATCACCGTGAACAAAAAAATCGTGGATGCTATGTTGATTTTGTTTCAACTACATGCGTGAACATGTGCCAAGTCAAACCACCTGCATCGTTCAAAGGAGGATACCACCCTATCATACCACATCTCAACCATTTTAACATCATGTTGGCACGCAAGGTAAATCATTATAAAACTCCTAGCTAATTAAGCATGGCATGAGCAACTAAAATCTCTAATTGTCATTGCAATCATCTTTCATTCATAATAGGCTGAATCAGGAATGATGCAGTATCATATTTACAAAAACAAGATAGGTCGAGTTCATACCAGCTTCTCTCATCTCAATCAGTTCATCATATATCATCATTATTGCCTTTCACTCGCACGACCGAACGGTGTGGATAATAACAATAGTGCACGTGCATTGGACTAAGCTGGAATCTGCAAGAATTTAATACAAGGGAGAAGACAAAGTAATATGGCTCTTGGTTAAATCAACGACAATGCATATGAGAGCCACTAAACATATTCACCATGGTCTTCTCCTCTTGACCCCCAAAGAAAAGAAAAGAAACTATTTACACGGGAAAGCTCCCAACAAGCAAAAGAAGAATGAGAAATCTTTTTGGGTTTTCTCTTATTTACTACTACTAAACGCACGGAAAGTAAACTAGGTAAAAAGCTACAACTAATTTTTTGTTTTTCTTAAGGTTTTTCTAATACACAAGAAAAAGACTAAGAAAAGAAATGAAACTAGCATGGATAGTACAATGAAAGAGTATGAGCACCGACTACTGGAATAAGTGTGTGAACATGAATGTAATGTCGGTGAGAAATACGGACTCCCCCAAGCTTAGGCTTTTGGCCTAAGTTGGTCTATGGCCAGTATTGGCCTGGTGGATATCCAAAGTTGTAGTTGGGGTTGTACTGGTATGCAGCGGCTACTGCCTGACAAGCCGCATCTTGAATACGAGCCGCCTTCTTCCTCTCCTCATACTCATTCGCCTCCTCCCTGGTTATAATATATCTCCCTTTTGCCTGAAAGTTAAAGAAAGTAGGAGCAGGGAGAGCAATATGGGCAATGCGACGCCTGTCAAAGATTAATCGATACTGAAGGGATAACAAACTGATGGCGAATCATGGCATTAAATTCTAGAAAAGTAGGAGGCAACTTCGCATCATTCTCATGTATGGGCACATGAAGATAATTAGCCAAGCGAGTTGTGTAAATTCCACCAAACAAATTTCCATTTAAACCGTTAAGATGTAACCTACGTGCGACAATGGCCCCCAAATTATATTGTCTATCACCTAATACCACACTTTTGAGGACACTAAGATCTGGTACGCACATGTAGCAAGCCTCATCTTTACCGTTAATGCATCTACCAATGAAGAGAGCAAAATAATGTATAGCAGGGAAATGAATGCTCCCTATGGTAGCTTGTGTGATTTCTCTAGATTCCCCCACAATGATACTAGCTAGAAAGTCCTTATAGTCGGATTTGCGAGGTTCACCAACATTACCCCACTGTGGGAGTTTACAAGCATCATTAAAATCTTCTAAGTCCATGGTATAAGATCTATCATAAAGATCAAATAAGACAGTGTGAGAATTACGTGAAGATGTAAATTTAAACCTTCTCACAAAGGAATCAGTTAGGTACTGGTATTGAGGGCACTTATCTCTCATGAAGTCCTCAATATCCGCATTACGCACATATGTGTATAATTCTTCCTTAATGCCCGCCTGGATCATGAACTCCTCTGACGGCCATTCACAGGGCCACACTTGAGCTTCCCTTGGTAGTTCATCGTCCGGCTCATGTATCGCGAGCCTTGGTCCTTGCTTCCTTGAGGAACCACCTTGGTAGATTTTGCTATGCATTTTTCTGGAAAATTTCTGAAATTTTTAGTGACTCGAAATAAAGTTGAACTAAACTCAACAAGATTGATAGCAACTACTCCCACAAGTGCCTAGAGACTATATCATGCATTAGAATTACTTGGGACCACATAAATTTGACATGCAAGCTCAAGAACAGGGTCACCTAAGCAGCAAAAATTTGCAATAAATAAAGCACTAGAACAAAAACTAATTGGACCATTGGAGGAGTCACATACCGAAGAACAATCTCCCCAAACAGTTTCATGAATGGAGCTTTGAGCAAGGAGATCGAAAATGGCAGCAAGATGAGCTAGAACTCGTGCTTGAGCTGGTTGGTGATTTTTTTTGGAGGAAGAAGGAGTGTGTAGGTGTTGGAGTAAGTGGAGGGGGCCACATGGGGCCCATGAGGCAGGGGGTGTTGGGGAACGTAGTATTTTAAAATTTTCCTACGATCACGCAAGATCTATCTACCAGATGCATAGCAACGAGAGGGGAGAGTGTGTCTACGTACCCTCGTAGACCGGGAGCGGAAGCGTCAAGTGACGCGGTTGATGTTGTCGAACTTCTTCACGATCCAACCGATCAAGCACCGAACGTACGGCACCTCCGCGTTCAGCACACGTTCAGCTTGATGACGTCCCACGAGCTCTTGATCCAGTTGAGCTTCACGGGAGAGTTTCGTCAGCACGACGGCGTGGTGACGGATATGATGTGTTCACCGGCGCAGGGCTTCGCCTAAGCTCCGCGACGGTACAACCGAGGTGTGATTCTGTGGAGGGGGGCACCGCACACGGCTAAAACAATTCAACTTGTGTGTCTTTGGGTGCCCCCCTGCCCCCGTATATAAAGGAGCAAGGGAGGAGGGGCCGGCCAACTCTCCTGGTGCGGCTAGGGAAGGGATTCCTACTAGGAATAGGATTGCAATCCTATTCCTAGTAGGATTCACCGAAAGGAAGAAGGGGGAAAGGAATAGGAGAGGTGGCGCCCCCCCAATCCTAGTGCAACTAGGATTCCTAGGTGGGGGCGCCGGCCAGCCCTATGGGCTGCCTCTCTCTCACCCTTTAGGCCCACTATGGACCATCCCCTCTCGTAGGGGGTTCCGGTAACCCCTTCCGGCATTCCCGATAAATCCGAAACTTTTCCGGTATACTTCCGGTGTCCGAATATAGCCGTCCAATATATTAATCTTTATGTCTCGGACATTCCAAGACTCCTTGTCATGTCCGTGATCTCATCCGGGACTCCGAACTACCTTCGGTACATCAATACTCAAAAACTCATAATACCGATCGTCATCAAACGTTAAGCGTGCGGACCCTACGGGTTCGAGAACTATGTAGACATGACCGAGACTCATCTCTGGTCAATAACCAATAGCGGAACCTGGATGTTCATATTGGCTCCTACATATTCTACGAAGATCTTTTATCGGTCAGAACCGCATAACAACATACGTTGTTCCTTTTGTCAAACGGTATGTTACTTGCCCGAGATTCGATCGTCGGTATCTTTATACCTAGTTCAATCTCGTTTACCGGCAAGTCTCTTTACTCGTTCCGTAACACATCATCTCGTGACTAACTCATTAGTCCTTTGCTTGCAAGGCTTATTATGATGTGTGTTACCGAGAGGGCCCAGAGATACCTCTCCGACACTCGGAGTGACAAATCCTAATCTTGATCTATGCCAACACCACGAATACTTTCGGAGACACCTGTAGAGCATCTTTATGATCACCCAGTTACGTTGTGACGTTTGATAGCACACAAGGTGTTCCTACGGTATTCGGGAGTTGCACATAGTCATAGGAACATGTATAAGTCATGAAGAAAGCAATAGCAGTTAAACTAAACGATCATAGTGCTATGCTAACGGATGGGTCTTGTCCATCACATCATTCTCCTAATGATGTGATCCCGTTGATCAAATGACAACTCATGTCTATGGTTAGGAAACATAACCATCTTTGATCAATGAGCTAGTCTAGTAGAGGCATACTAGGGACATACTGTTTTGTCTATGTATCCACACATGTACTAAGTTTCCGGTTAATACAATTCTAGCATGAATAAAAGACATTTATCATGATATAAGGAAATACAAATAACATCTTTATTATTGCCTCTAGGGCATATTTCCTTCAGTCTCCCACTTGAACTAGAGTCAATAATCTAGATTACAAAGTGATGATTCTCACACCCATGGAGTCTTGGTGCTGATCATGTTTTGCCCGTGGAAGAGGCTTAGTCAACGGGTCTGCAACATTCAGATCCGTATGTATTTTGCAAATCTCTATGTCTCCCTCCTTGACTAGATCGCGGATGGAATTGAAGCGTCTTTTGATGTGCTTTGTTTTCTTGTGAAACCTGGATTCCTTCGCCAAGGCTATGGCTCCAGTGTTGTCACAAAAGATTTTCATTGGACCCGATGCACTAGGTACTACACCTAGATCGGATATGAACTCCTTCATCCAGACTCCTTCATTTGCTGCTTCCGAAGCAGCTATGTATTCCGCTTCACACGTAGATCCCGCCACGACGCTCTGCTTGGAACTGCACCAGCTGACAGCTCCACCGTTCAATAAAAATACATATCTGGTTTGTGACTTAGAGTCATCCGGATCAGTGTCAAAGCTAGAATCGACGTAACCGTTTACGACGAGCTCTTTGTCACCTCCATATACGAGAAACATATCCTTTGTTCTTTTCAGATACTTTAGGATGTTTTTGACCGCTGTCCAGTGATCCACTCCTGGATTACTTTGGTACCTCCCTGCTAGACTTATAGCAAGGCACACATCAGGTCTGGTACACAGCATTGCATACATGATAGATCCTATAGCTGAGGCATAGGGAATGACTTTCATTTTCTCTCTATCTTCTGCAGTGGTCGGGCATTGAGTCTTACTCAACTTCATACCTTGTAAAACAGGCAAGAATCCTTTCTTTGACTGATCCATTTTGAACCTTTTCAAAATCTTATCAAGGTATGTGCTTTGTGAAAGTCCAATTAAGCGTCTTGATCTATCTCTATAGATCTTGATGCCTAATATGTAAGCAGCTTCTCCGAGGTCTTTCATTGAAAAACTTTTATTCAAGTATCCTTTTATGCTATCCAGAAATTCTATATCATTTCCAATTAACAATATGTCATCTACATATAATATTAGAAATGCTACAGAGCTCCCACTCACTTTCTAGTAAATACAGGCTTCTCCAAAAGTCTGTATAAAACCATATGCTTTGATCACCTCATCAAAGCGTATATTCCAACTCCGAGATGCTTGCACCAGTCCATAGATGGATCGCTGGAGTTTGCATACTTTGTTAGCACCTTTTGGATCGACAAAACCTTCTGGTTGCATCATATACAACTCTTCTTTGAGATATCCATTTAGGAATGCAGTTTTGATATCCATTTGCCAGATTTCATAATCATAAAATGCGGCAATTGCTAACATGATTCGGACAGACTTAAGCATCGCTACAGGTGAGAAAGTCTCATCGTAGTCAACTCCTTGAACTTGTCGAAAACCTTTCGCAACAAGTCGAGCTTTGTAAACAGTAATATTACCGTCTGCGTCGGTCTTCCTCTTGAAGATCCATTTATTTTCGATGGCCTGCCGATCATCGGGCAAGTCAACCAAAGTCCATACTTTGTTCTCATACATGGATCCCATCTCAGATTTCATGGCTTCAAGCCATTTTGCGGAATCTGGGCTCATCATCGCTTCCTCATAGTTCGTAGGTTCATCATGGTCTAGTAACATGATTTCCAGAACTGGGTTGCCGTACCACTCTGGTGCGGAACGTACTCTGGTTGATCTATGACGTTCAGTAGAAACTTGATCCAAAGTTTCATGATCATTATCATCAACTTCCTCACTAATTGGTGTAGGAATCACTGGAACAATTTCCTGTGATGAACTACTTTCCAATATGGGAGAAGGTACAATTACCTCATCAAGTTCTACTTTCCTCCCACTCACTTCTTTCGAGAGAAACTCTTTTTCTAGAAAGGATCCGTTCTTAGCAACGAATATTTTGCCTTCGGATCTGTGATAGAAGGTGTACCCAACAGTCACTTTTGGGCATCCTATGAAGACACATTTTTCCGACTTGGGATCAAGCTTATCAGGTTGAAGTGTTTTCACATAAGCATCGCAGCCCCAAATTTTAAGAAACGACAACTTTGGTTTCTTGCCAAACCATAGTTCATAAGGCGTTGTATCAACGGATTTAGATGGTGCCCTATTTAACGTGAATGCAGCTGCCTCTAAAGCATAACCCCAAAACGATAGTGGTAAATCGGTAAGAGACATCATAGATCACACCATATCCAATAAAGTACGGTTACGACGTTCGGACACACCATTACGTTGTGGTGTTCCAGGTGGCGTGAGTTTTGAAACTATTCCACATTGTTTCAAATGAAGACCAAACTCGTAACTCAAATATTCTCCTCCACGATCAGATCGTAGGAACTTTATTTTCTTGTTACGATGATTCTCTACTTCACTCTGAAATTCTTTGAACTTTTCAAATGTTTCAGACTTGTGTTTCATTAAGTAGATATACCCATATCTGCTCAAATCATCAGTGAAGGTCAGAAAATAACGATACCCGCCGCGAGCATCAACACTCATTGGTCCACATACATCAGTATGTATGATTTCCAACAAATCTGTTGCTCGCTCCATAGTTCCGGAGAACGGAGTTTTAGTCATCTTGCCCATGAGGCATGGTTCGCAAGCACCAAGTGATTCATAATCAAGTGATTCCAAAAGTCCATCTTTATGGAGTTTCTTCATGCGTTTTACACCAATATGACCTAAACGGCAGTGCCACAAATAAGTTGCACTATCATTATTAA
>LR738716.1:31577549-31645028 GCA_902687465.1 Secale cereale | reverse complement strand
GGGGGAGGGGGCAAGCAACCGGCGGTGGGGAGGAGTCTGCCTCAGGCACGGCGGCGCGGCGCAGGGAAGGCGGCGGCGGCGGCGCGGGCCTGGCTCGGCTGGGCCTTCGGCCCAGTCGGGCTTGGGTCTCCTATTTTTTTTCTAACTTAAACGCCGAAGCTACGAAAAATCCTAGAAAATAAAATAAAAATCTAAAATTGCCAAAACAAATTTTCACCGTCTAAATCGAATATTTAGAACAAGATGAACATTGCTTTGGCACTAAAATGCATTTTTGAAAACATGCAATTTTTCCTAATTCAAATAAAATAGCAAAACTCCAAAGAAAAACTTATTTGATTTTTTTCTATTAAATCCTCAGTATTTCTTTATTTTTGGGAGAGTCATTTTACTCCCTCTCTCATATCTTATATTAGAAATACTTGGAGATAAAATAAATAAAATCAAATGATCCTATTTTCAAAATTTGAGAAACCTCAAATATGAAAATAACGAAATCCCCAACTCTCTCCGAGGGTCCTTGAGTTGCGTAGGATTTACTTGGATCCACCAAAAGCAAGAAAATATGATATGCATGATGATCTAATGTATAACATTCCAAATTGGAAATTTGGGATGTTACACATCAGGTTGTGTATCATCAGAGATAGAGACATCATTGGGATTCTCGGGTGTGTCAGCAACAGGTTCATTAGAAGCATGCAAAGTCCTATCATTTTTCTTTTTCTTCTTCTTAGAAGAACTAGGTGCATCTACATTAGCTCTGTGAGAATCTTGCTCAATCCTCTTAGGGTGGCCTTCAGCATACAGAGGTTCCTGAGTAATTTTACCACCTCTAGTCACAACTCTAATAGCATTGTCATTTCACTTACTATTTAATTCATTGAGAAAATCATTTTGTGCTTCAAGTACTTGTTCTACTTGAGTGGTAACCATAGAAGAATATTTACTAATGAGTTTAAGTTCACCTTTAACTCTAGACATATAATCACTCAAGTGTTCAATCATATAATCATTACATTTCAATTGTCTACTAACATAGGCATCGAAGTTTTCTTGTTTAACAATAAAGTTATCAAACTCATCTAAGCACTGGCTAGCAGACTTATAACGGGGAATATCACCTTCATCAAATCTATAGAGAGAATTTACCTTTACTACCTGTGTCGGGGTATCAAGACCATGTATTTCTTCAATAGGTGTTAAATTCTTAACATCTTCAGCTTTAATACGTTTTTCTTTCACAGATTTCTTTGCCTCTTGCATATCTTCAGGACTGAGAAACATAACACCCCTTTTTCTTCGGAGTTGGCTTAGGAGTTGGTTCAGGAAGGGTCCAATTGTTTTCGTTGGTCAACATATTATTCAATAGCAACTCGGCTTGATGGACAGTTCTTTCCCTGAAAACACAACCAGCACAACTATCCAGTAGGTCTCTGGAAGCATTGGTTAGTCCATTATAAAAGAGATCAAGTATTTCATTTTTCTTGAGAGGATGATCAGGCAAAGCATTAAGTAATCGGAGAAGCCTCCCCCAAGCTTGTGGGAGACTCTCTTCTTCAATTTGCACAAAATTATATATTTCCCGTAAGGCGGCTTGTTTCTTATGAGCGGGAAATTATTTAGCAGAGAAGTAATAAATCATATCCTGGGGACTACGCGCACAACTAGGATCAAGAGAATTAAATCATATTTTAGCATCACCCTTTCACGAGAACGGAAAAAGCTTAAGGATATAATAGTAACTAATTTTTTTCTCATGAGCGAACAGGGTAGCTATATCATTCAACTTATTAAGATGAGCCACAACAGTTTCAGATTCATGGCCATGGAAAGGATCAGATTCAATCAAAGTAATTAACTCTGGATCAACAGAGAAATCATAATCCTTATCAGGAACACAGATAGGTGAAGTAGCAAAAGCAGGGTCATATTTCATTCTAGCATTCAAAGACTTTTCTTTAAGCTTAGCTAATAATTTCTTAAGATCATATCTATCATTGCAAGCAAGAAAGTCTCTAGCAGTTTCTTCATCCATAACATGACCCTCAGGCACAACAGGCAATTCATATCTAGGGGGAGAATCTTCATCATCACTTTCATCAATACAATCAGTCTCAATATTTGCATTCTCTCTAACCCTAGCAATTTGTTCATCAAGAAATTCACCTAGTGGCACAGTATTATCGAGCATATAAGTAGTTTCATCATATAGAGCAGAAGTGGCATCATCAAGAACATGCGACATATCAAATTCAATAGCAGGAGTAGGTGTCGCAAATTTACTCATGACAGAGGGTGAATCAAGTGCAGAGCTAGATGGCAGTTCCTTACCTCCCCTAGTAGTTGAGGGATAAATCTTGGTTTTTGAGTCTTTCAAGTTCTTCATAGTGATCAACAGATATAAATCCCAAGTGACTTAAAGAATATAGCTATGCTCCCCGGCAACGGCGCCAGAAAATAGTCTTCATAACCCACAAGTGTAGGGGATCGCAACCGTTTTCGAGGGTAGAGTATTCAACCCAAATTTATTGATTCGACACAAGGGGAGCCAAAGAATACTCTCAAGTATTAGCAATTGAGTTGTCAATTCAACCACACTGGAAGACTTAATATCTGCAGGAAGGTAATTTAGTAGCACAGTAATATGGTAGTAACGGTAACAGTGGCAAAAGTAGCGATAATAGTTTTGTAGTGATTGTAACAGTAGCAGCGGCAAAGTAAATAAGCAACAAGCAATATGTGAAAAGCTCGTAGGCATTGGATCAGTGATGGATAATTATGTCGGATGCGATTCCTCACGTAATAGTTGTTACATAGGGTGACACAGAACTAGCTCCAGTTAATGAGTGTAATGTAGGCATGTATTCCAAATATAGTCATACGTGCTTATGGAAAAGAACTTGCATGACATCTTTTATCCTACCCTCCCGTGGCAGCAGGGTCCTATTGGAAACTAAGCGATATTAAGGCCTCCTTTTAATAGAGTACCGGACCAAAGTATTAACACATAGTGAATACATGAACTCCTCAAACTACGGTCATCGCCGGGAGTGGTCTCGATTATTGTCACTTCGGGGTTGCTGGATCATAACACATAGTAGGTGACTATTGACTTGCAAGATAGGATCAAGAACACACATATATTCATGAAAACATAATAGGTTCAGATCTGAAATCATGGCACTCGGGCCCTAGTGACAAGCATTAAGCATAGCGAAGTCATAGCAACATCAATCTTAGAACATAGTGGATACTAGGGATCAAACCCTAACAAAACTAACTCAATTACTTGGTAAATCTCATCCAACCCATCACCGTCCAGCAAGCCTACGATGGGATTACTCATGCACGGCGGTGAGCATCATGGAATTGGTGATGGAGGAAGGTTGATGATGACGACGGCGACGATCTCCACTCTTCGAAGCCCCGAACGGACTCAAGATCAGCCCTCCCGAGAGAGTTTAGGGCTTGGTGGCGGCTCCGTATTGTAAAATGCGATGAATCCTTCTCTCTGAATTTTTTTCTCCCCGAAAGTGAATATATTGAGTCGGGGGTGATGTCGGTGGAGACTTGGGGGCCCATGAGGCACGGGGACGCGCCCAGGGGGCGCCCCCACCCTCGTGGACAGGGTGTGGGCCCCCTGGTCTGGTTTTTTCAGCAGGTATTTTTTATATATTCCAAAATAAATCTCCGTTGATTTTCAGGTCATTCCAAGAACTTTTATTTCTGCACAAAAATAACACCATGGCAGTTCTGCTGAAAACATCGTCAGTCCATGTTAGTTCCATTCAAATCATGCAAGATAGAGTCAAAACAAGGGCAAAACTGTTTGGAAAAGTAGATACGTTGGAGACGTATCAAGACGCCATGGCCCCAGGAGAGTTCGGTCTCCGCCAACACTTCCACCCTCGTCGAGCACCCGGTGTACTTCGTCAGCACGGTGCTTCGCGACGCTCGGGCATGCTACCCCATGCCGCAAAAACTTTTGCTCACACTCCTCATTGCTTCGCGCAAGCTGCACCACTACTTCCAAGGCCATCCCATCAAGGTCGTATCTGCTTACCCATTGGAGAGGATGCTGAGGAGCCCCAATGCCGCGGGAAGGGTCGCCATATGGAACATCGAGCTACAAGCGTTCCAGCTGGAGTTCACCACCACCAGGGACGTCAAGGGCGCCGCGCTCGCCTACTTCGTGGCAGAATGGACCGACACCCCAGAGCCCGGAGCAGGTGAGGATCGTTCGCTCACGCTAGGGAGTGAAGCACCAGGCGGCTGGGTCATGTACTTTGACGGCGCCTTCGCACGCTAGGGCGCGGAGGCTGGCGTCGTGCTCATCTCGCCTACCAAGGAAAAGCTCTACTACACTGTGCAGCTCTGCTTCCAGCACGGTGAGAAGGTCTCCAACAACATTGCGGAGTACGAAGGCCTTTTCGCCAGCCTGAAGGCTGTGGCCGCCCTAGGTGTGAAGCGTCTCACCATCAATGGCGACTCCCAGCTCCTTGTCAACTTCTCCAACAAGGTGTACGAGCCAAGGGATGAGCACATGGAGGCGTACCTAGCGGAGGTACGCAAAATGGAGAAACAATTCTTGGGCCTGGAGCTGCAACACGTACCGCGCGACATGAACAAGGAGGCAGACGACATCGCCAAGAGGTCATCCAAGCGCCATTCACAGGAGCCCAGCGTCTTCGAGGAGCACCTCTTCAAGCCCTAAGCACCCCCTCCGGCTACGAAGCTGACACTGCCTCAGGAGGAGCTTTCCCCTCCGCCGACCTCGGGAGCTCCCACCTGTGGCCCAACCTCAGGAGTGTGCTTTCTTATTGCTGTCGAGCCTCAGGAGGGGTGCTGGACTCAAGAGTTCAAGGCCTACCTGCTACGGGGAACCCTGCCGGAGAAGGAGGAGGACGTGAAGCGCGTGGCCTGACAGGCCAGGCTTACTGCCTTCAGGATGGCGAGTTGTACCGAAAACGACCCAATGATGTTTCCTTGAGATTCATCTCCAGGGAGCAGGGGTGCGAGCTGCTAACTGGCATACATGGCGGGGACTGCGGGCACCACTCATCCTCGCGTACCCTAGTGGGCAAGGCCTTCCGCAGTGGATTCTATTGGCCAACAACGCTCAGCGACGTGGCAGAGCTGGTGAGATCATGTGAAGCCTGCCAGTTCCATGCCAAGCAGATCCACCAGCCTGCTGAGGGCCTTCAGACTATCCCGCTCTCGTGGCTGTTCGCGGTCTGGGGGTTGGACATTTTGGGACCGTTCCCTCGGGCGCCCAGGGGCCATCGCTACCTCTACGTCACCATCGAAAAGTTCACCAAGTGGGCGGAAGTGGAGCCAATGCACACCATCCCCGCCGGCTCGGCGGTCAAGTTCATCAGGGGCGTCGTAAGCCGGTTCGGGGTCCCTAATCGCATCATCACCGACAATGGCTCGCAGTTCACTAGCAACCGCTTTAAAACATATTCTGCTAACTTTCGAACGCAGATATGCTACGCCTCAATGGCACACCCAAGGAGCAATGGTCAAGCTGAGCATGCTAACGTAGAGGTCCTGAGAGGCCTCAAGGCGAGGACCTTCAAGAAGAAGCTCGAGGCCTGTGGCACGGGCTGGCACGATGACCTCCAGTCCTTGATGTGGTCCATCCGCACCACCGCCACCAAGCCAACAGGCGAGACCCCTTTCTTCCTCATCTACGGAGCCGAAGCAGTTCTCCCTCCTGAGGTCAAACATCACTCCGCGCAGGTGGCATTTGACGAGGCACGCCAGGACGCCGTGCGGGGGATGGATCTCGTGCTGGGGGAGGAACGTCGTCATCAAGTCTTGCTCGGAGCAGCAAGGTACCAGCAGGCGTTGCGGCGCTACCACTGCCGCAGCATCTGCTCCAGGACGGTCGAGGTGGGCGATCTAGTCCCGAGGCAGGTGCTCTCCAGGGAAGGGCTACACAAGCTCTCACCCATGTGGGAGGGCCCGTTTAGGATTGCCAACGTCTCCAGGCCTGGCGCCGTATGCTTGGAGATGGGGGACGGCGTCCCCATCCAGAACGCCTGGAACATCCAGCAGCTCTGGAAGTTCTACCCATGAAGAAAGGCCCAGTGCCTGTAAAGCAAGGCCCGGTGCCTGTGAAGAAAGGACCAGTGCCTGTGAAGCAAGGCCTAGTGGCTATGAAGGCCTTCGCCCGTGACACTCTCACGTAATAATGAGTGGGGTTGTACATGCCCCGGAGTCTCCGGAGTGCCGCTCTCGGGCCTCGGGGGTCCCTCCGACGTCATAGTGGTAGCACTTAGCTCCGCGCTGGTGAGAAGACTAGACTAGGTGCCGGACACAGCTGTTCATTTGCTTTCTGTATCTGGTTGCGATCTTTAAGTAAATTTGGAGTTCTCATGTTTCTCGATTGCTTAGTTGAGTTTCCCCACTTCTGCTTTTCTCGCCCCTTTTTTCTTGCCTCAGGGAGGACGGCAGTTGCTTGATGTTCTCCCTCGCGCGCCTCATGCGGCGGCTAGGCAGGTGTGTCCATGTCTACCCGCTGGCCAGCCCACGTCACGGACACACCTCGCTGAAACCCTCTCGCCCCAAAGCTTCGTCCTCCCTGTTCTTCGCGAGGCACCCTCATATGAGCTCGTGATTGGTGCACCCCCTCAGGTCCGTGCCCCCGGGTACCGTGACGTGGTGCATTAAGCCATGATTAGCCCACGCTTGAGGGCTCGCGCAAGGAGGAACAAGGTACCTGGTAGATTCCCTAACAAATTTTGCAGATGCCCCCAAGGCCAGCATCTCCCACGTTGGTGGCAAGGAAACCTCTCCAGATATCGGAAAGCGCACCCTCACGAGGCAAGAGTCCACCCTCGAGCGTATCAAGCTAAGTTATCCCTCTACCCTCGCGGGGAACATGAATATCATAACATAGCATGAGAGCATAAAACATAACATAGCAGCATAGGCATCACAGTTCATTACATGCCCGAGTCGGGCTACCTCCCCTTTTTTCAAAATGCAGGAAGAAAGGAAAAGCTAAACAAAAGCGAGCCGCATAGCCGCAACCACTCGCGGGATTCGGCCCCAAGTGCCCCTCGGGCTCAGCTCAGTCTGAGCCCTCCTCGCGCTTCACTACTGCATGGTGGCGGGACGACCCATCACCGACCTTGAAGCGAGCCCGGCAGAGCGGTGGTTGGTCGTAACCACCACTACTGGTGCTTTCGCTGGTAGAGGAGCCGCCGGCGCTGGATGAGCCACTACCGTTGCCAAGGGCAGGTCCACGTACAGCCTCGTGGCGACCGTCGCCAAGGCCGAGCATGTCGTCACCACTGCTATCTTTGGGGCAGCATCCGACACGACGACCGTCCGTCCCAAACACCCTCACGCAGAGGGTCGCGGCACCATCATACTTGAAGTGGAGGGTGCATCGCCTTCCCAAGCCGCGTGCGTTGGCAAACGTCTGCCAGCCACGGGCCAGGACCATTTTTCCCGTGGTAGAGATCTCCACCGCGACCCAGGAGGCTTTGCTGCAGCAGCCATCCACCTGCAACCAGAGGCCATCAAGAACCCCGGCCAGCAGCTCATGGGCAAAAAAGTGCGGCAATTGGAGCCAGGCGCCGGCCGGACTCTCCGACCACACGACAAACACCAGGAGCACCTCCAACGAATGGAAGCGTGGCCGGGGAGGCCGGGCAACCACGACATGCCCTCCCGCGGCAGGGGGACAGCCGCGACGAGAGCGGCCCCTGCCGCGGGAAGAGGTACCGTCGCGGTCGCTTAGCGCGGCGTCGACCCCAGAAGGTGTACGCCCGTGACCCTGAAGCACCACTGTAGGGGTAGCGACATGCTTGCGGGGGCGGCCACACCCCCTCTTGAGCGGCAGCAAGTCAGATCCCTCTGGTCAAGCTTTCCCTTTCTCCGCGGTGGAGAACCTCTTTGTTGGCGCCATGGAGGCAGCTACAAGAGGGCAAAGAAGGGAGAAAGAAAAAGAGGCGGGCGACAAGAAGAAGGAGATGGGCAACGGGGGCTTCACCTTCTCCTCATTTATGGCCTCGAGGAGGCCAACCGACGGCCTCCATGACTTCACGTAATGATGGTTTTTCTGTGCATGCAGTAGAGTCTCGTCAAGTCGAGCAGTTATCGAGGTAGCATGGGGAAGCGAAGACGCCCACGTCCAATCAAGTCGCCACGCGTCGACCTAGGCCGCAGGTGATTGGGCCCGCAACGCTTCGCCCTTGCCCCTTTGGCTTCACCTCAAAGCCAGGTTTGAGCGCGCCTTGGGCCTGGGGCTACTGTCGGTGTTCTAGCAACGAGAGTACCCAAACCTGCCTGCCTGCGGCCTATGGCGTGGCTCCATCGGCGGCCTGGTACGGCCCAGCTTCACCAACCGCGACTCAAGTACCTCGCGAGGGGACGAGCCTCACGAGGCGGAAGACAACAAGACCTCCCTGGGGGCAGTCTCCCTAGGTTGGCTCCCGAGGAGCAGAGATATCCGTGCAAGGTGCACCTCCCTAGGATCGTGTGACGTGAGCCATGATGTCCAGGGCCAAACGTGTGCCAGCGGGCGCAGTGTACCAGTTTCCCCTTTGGTGCTAGGGGGCAAGTGCAGGCGCGAAGTCCCGAGGAATCAGGCGAAGGTTTCCATATCGGTCCGACAACACCAATGACCGTCAGGGTGGTAGAATGGAGGTCGTGGAGCCCGGTGCGGCGTCACCACCAGAGCCTTTGGCAGGCGAAGACTACTTCTGTCAGGATAACTTGTACTAGCTGTTCCCCTTCAAATTTGGCCATTGTGGGATCCCTTCCCGCCGATATTTGGGAAGAGGACCAAGGCCATTATAAATAGGAGCTAGCCACCACCATAGGGAGAGGGCTGATGTAACGCCCAAGATGCGACTATATCGCCTACGTGTTGAGGCACGACTTAGAGGCATAATCGCGTTTTGGTATGAACGCAAGATGGTCATCTTCACACATTCTTGTGTACAAGAACAAAGGGGAAAATACATAGTTGGCTTACAATCACCACTTCACACAATGCATATATAAGTCATACATTCATCCAAGTACAATCATGGTCTGGCTACGGACAAATCCAAATGAAAAGAAGATAAGCACCCACTATGCCCGACTGGCCCTAGTAGGAACCACTACTGATCGTCGGGGAACGTCACATACATACGCCCACGTTCTTCATCGAACTCCCACTTGAGTTCCTGGCCATCACCTAATTCGTACCCGGTTGTACTTGCACCTGTGTTTGTAGTAAAAAGCGAGTCACGAGGACTCAACAATCCCACCCCCAGGTATCAAAACTATCAAAGCCTTTGGGTAAGGAGAAAGTGTATAAGTGGGCTGCTGCAAGCACTAAGCGTAGATGAGTTGGCTAGCTTACGTAACTTTAGAGCGAGAAGAGAAGTGAAAGTCATCGGTCATGAACTATTCATGATCACTAGATGATCATGTCTACCTAAGAGTCATTCATAACCCAGCCGTGTTCTCTTCCCGAACTCCCTCGAAAAGAGACCATCACGACTACTCACACGGTAGTATATTAAGTTTGAGTTTTTGTGCCTAATTTTCTACAACCGGATATTAACAAACTCCAATCTGCCACATAACCGCGGGCAAAACTTTCGAAAGATCATAACCCTGCAGGGGTGTCCCAACTAAGCCCATCACAAGCTCTCGCGGTCAACAAAGGTAACTACCTGATCAGACGCGAAATCTCGGTGTACAAGATATTTCGACAATAGTAAAACAAGTCCAGCAAGACCTTCCGACGTGCCGACACCCTGATAGGAGCCGTGCGTATCTCGTCTCGGGCCACGATCGGATTGTCCAAATTTCCGATAGGCCAAACCAAAGTTGCCCTTGGTTGCCACCGACGGTTGACAAGTGTGGACCAACAATCATGAGGAGCACTGGCCCGGGTTGTTAAATAAGTCCTCGGGTGCTAGCCGGTCCCTATGCAAGTTTTTAGTTATTAGGCAAGTGGTAAAACCAAAGTTGGGCCTTGCTGGAGGAGTTTTATTCAAAGCGAACTATCAAGTGGGGCCCATAAACCCCAGCCGCGTTAGGAACGCAAAATCAAGGAACATAACACCGATTTATTGGTTCTTAAGGCGGCATGAGTGGAACAAAACACCGAGCAAAAGGCCAAGCCTTCCACCCATTGCCATGTATATAGGTGCATTAATGTAAATAATAGATATTGTGTTATTCCCAATTATCCCATCCAACATGGAGCAAACTTCATCTTCACCTGCAACTAACAATGCTATAAGAGGGGGGCTTGAGCAAAAGCGTAACTTAGTCAATCAATGGTTTCCTAGGAAGGTAGTTAGGGGTTTCATGCCAAGGTAGGGGCTGACATGCTAAAGGATAGCTATCACGACAAAGCAATAGAGCGAGGCATCTAGCATAGCAACAATAGAGGTGATATCAAGGAATGGTCATCTTGCGTGGTAAGTCTTCGGTGTTATTGGGACCTTGCTCTTCGTAATCGTACTCAGCGGCATTCTCGACCTCGGACCCGAACTCGTCTCCCAGTGCTGCCCAAACATAAACAAGCATCCAAATAAACACACTGGACAAGAAAAGAACACATGCTATGCAAGAGAGATGCAAGTATGATGCTATAGAGCTACCGGTAAGGAAGGAGATGAATCCGGGAAGGACATGTGAAGACATGATGAATATGGGCAAGATCTTGGCAAACCAAGCTTTCCACTGTATATATTGAAAGATTTTGGTCGAAAACGATATAAAGATCATCGGAATAAGATGCACGGTTTGCAAATGACAAGCAAAACAAGATGCAATGCAAAACTGATGTTAACAGCAACATGGCATCTTTGGAGCAAGGTCTAATTATGCTACAACACCCAAACATGATGAAAAAAAGGCATGGTTGTGAAGTAGACATGATTATCAACTTATATAAACTCAGAGCACATCAAAAAACTTGCTGGAACACAAATAAAATAGCTTGGCCAAATGCAATGAATTAACAGGTTTTCAGACTTAGTGAAAATTACTGGACATGCAACCAGGAACAATATGTTGCTGCCTTTGGAGGCACATAACAGAAAGCAAAACAATAATAACAAGCATGAAAATTACATGAGCATGAAGAAGACATAATATACTTCCAATTCATCCAAAGAAACAATTCATTCCATGCAAGGGTTGATTAACATGAGCTTTGCCAAACTGAATATTCTGTTAACAGGCTGACTGTTCATATTTCAAGCATTTTGAGAGCAAGATACTAGCAAGCTACAACAGGGCATATATGCAAACAAAGGCATGGATTGATAGAAAATTACATGGAAATAAAGACACGCTCACTGTTTATTTCAAAACATGCATGGAAAAGATTGTAGCATCAAGTTTACATTGCAACATGTTATAACAGATTCCAGACTTAGCAGTTTTTCAGTAAGTGTAAAAACAGCAACAATGTCATGGCATGTTTACAAGCTTGTTCATGTCGCCACAGGGCATATCATGAAAAACCAATTTCCCCACTTCAAAGATAACATTATTATGCTCCTAAAACATGTTGACATGTGGCTCAAAAGAAAATCATACAAAAAGTTACGAAAAAGACAAAACAACAAGTTATAACAATTTCAGCATCTTAACAGCAACTAGCACTTTGGAATAGGGATAATCATGGCATAATGCAACCTAACATGTAAGAAAATGCATCCATCATGAAGAGCATCACAAGGTGAACATTTCAACATATCATACGCTTCATTTGGACCGACATGCACAAAGATATACCATGTTAAACATGCACACATGCTGTTGATAGACAACTAGAGCTGAAACAGTAACATCACCAACAGTTTGGCAACGAATATTAAGATATCAAGATGAACCCTAACACGCATGCAAATGATATCAACATGTAGAGCACTCTCAGACGAACAAATCCATATATCATACACGCAAAACGGAGCTACGGGCACGGAGATATGGCATGGCAAAGAGGGCATCATGATATTGGGATTCAGGGACTTAGTGGAATATACCAGCGTGAAAATCAACAGGACGGAGAGATCCAGAGACGAGGGCGCGTTTGGTTCGGGGACGGGTGGATCTGATCCCGTTTCTTCTCCGGCGAGATATTCCGACGAGGAGGAGGCTGGATATGACACCGGACGGGGTCAGGGACGACGGGATCCGGTTCGGCCCGACCGGATCCGCGGTAGGAAGCAACGGGGTCGCGGCGGTGGAGGCGGCCGGCGGTTGAGGCGGCGGCGGCGAGCTCGCACTCCGGTGGCAGGTCCGAGGCGGGGCTGGAGGCGGTTGTGGTCGGAGTGGTGCGGGCGGACGGTGGCGCCGGCGATGGTGGTGGTGAGGCGAGCACGGGGCGGCGAGATCTAGCCGCGGTGCGGCATTGGCGGTGGTGGTCGGCGGCGCGTGATTGGCTCGGGCGACGTGACTGGCGGCGGTGGACGCGTCCGGCCGTCGGCACACGTGTCCGGCAGCGCGGGGAGCTCGGATCTAGGGTTTTTTTTTACCCAAAAATGGACGTGGGGGCCTGTTTATATAGGTAGAGGAAGCTAGGAGAGGGCTATTGAGGTGCGGTTTTTGCCCACACGATCGTGATCCAATGGCGATGATCATCAGGGGGTTTTGGATGGGCTTGTGGGCTGTTGTGGAGGTGTGCTGGGCTAAAAGGGAAAGGGCTTCCGACCCATTCCGAGGATGTTTTTATCCCGCTCACAAAACAACACTTGAGAGGTGCGACGGGTGCCGTGTGAGAGAGTCGGAACCCGAAAGGACAACGGAGAGGACGGAGAGATGCAACTACACACGCATGCAAGTGAGACTATGCCAATGCAATGCACATGATGACGATGACATGGTGATATGCAACACATGCTCAAAGTAAATCACAAAAGACCCGAAATTATGAAGCCTAGAATGGAATTGATTATGTCAACGTTGAATACATTGTCATATAGGGAATTGTTACATCTGGGGCGTTACAAACTCTCCTCCGCTATGAAAAGATCTCGTCCCGAGATCTAGGACTGAAAGAACTCCGGATATTCGGAACAAAGGTGATCCTCGCGTTCCCACGTAGCTTCTCGATCGGTATTGTGTGACCACTTCACTTTCAGGAAGTTGATTGATTTGTTGCGAGTCTTGCGCTCGGTCTCTTCAAGGATAGCAATGGGGTGCTCATGATAAGACAAGTCGTCTTGAAGATCAATCTTTTCGAAGGCGACGGTGCGCTCAGGCATCTTGAAGCACTTGCGGAGTTGTGACATGTGGAACACGTCATGCACGTTGGAGAAGTTTGGTGGAAGCTCGAGTTGGTAGGCGAGGTCGCCCCTTTTCCCAACAATCTTGAAAGGAACCACGTATCTTGGAGCTATCTTGCCCTTGATACCGAACCTCTGAGTGCCCTTCATAGGAGAAACACGGCGATATACATGGTCTCCAATGTCGAAAGCCAAGTCACGATGTGTGCCGTCATAGTAGCTCTTCTGGCGTGATTGCACGGCCTTGAGATTATCACGTATGACTTTGCACATTTCACCGGCCTCTGAGATCAAAGCATTGCCAAGGAGTTGACGTTCACCAGTCTCGGACAAGTTGAGAGGGTACAACACTTTTTGCCATATAGAATTTCAAATGGTGCTTTGCTTGAACTTGCTTGGAAGCTGTTGTTGTAGGAGAATTCAGCAACTGGAAGATAGTCTTCCCATTTCATACCGAAGGAGATGACACATGCCCTGAGCATATCTTCAAGAATCTGGTTCACCCTCTCAACTTGACCACTTGTCTGAGGATGGAAAGCTTTGCTGAAGCGAATCTTGGTACCCATAGCTGATAGGAAGGAATCCTAGAATTTGGAAGTGGACAAGCTTCCACGATCTGAGGAGATTACTTGAGGGATACCATGCAAAGAGAAAATTCTGGAGGTGTACAACTCTGCCAGTTGGGCTGCGTTGATGGATTCCTTGACTCGAAGAAAACGCGCCACTTTTGTGAGCTTATCAATGACCACAAAGATAGTGTCGTTCCCTCGCTTGGACTTGGGGAAGCCGGTGATGAAATTGTTGGAAATATGCCCTAGAGGCAATAATAAATTGGTTATTATTATATTTCCTTGTTCATGATAATTGTTTATTATCCATGCTAGAATTGTATTGATAGGAAACTCAGATACATGTGTGGATACATAGACAAACACCATGTCCCTAGTAAGCCTCTAGTTGACTAGCTCGTTGATCAACAGATGGTCACGGTTTCCTGACCATGAACATTGGATGTCGTTGATAACGGGATCACATCATTAGGAGAATGATGTGATGGACAAGACCCAATCCTAAGCCTAGCACAGATCGTGTAGTTCGTATGCTAAAGCTTTTCGTAATGTCAAGTATCTTTTCTTTAGACCATGAGATTGTGCAACTCCCGGATACCGTAGGAATGCTTTGGGTGTACCAAACGTCACAACGTAACTGGGTGGCTATAAAGGTGCACTACAGGTATCTCTGAAAGTGTCTGTTGGGTTGGCATGAATCGAGACTGGGATTTGTCACTCCGTATGACGGAGAGGTATCTCTGGGCCCACTCGGTAGGACATCATCATAATGTGCACAATGTGATCAAGGAGTTGATCACGGGATGATGTGTTACGGAACAAGTAAAGAGACTTGCCGGTAACGAGATTGAGCAAGGTATCGGTATACCAACGATCGAATCTCGGGCAAGTGCTATACCGATAGACAAAGGGAATTGTATACGGGATTGATTGAATTCTTTGACATCGTGGTTCATCCAATGAGATCATCGTGGAGAATGTGGGAGCCAACATAGGTATCCATATCCCGCTATTGGTTATTGACCGGAGAGTTGTCTCGGCCATGTCTGCATGACTCCCGAGCCCGTAGGGTCTACACACTTAAGGTTCGATGATGCTAGGGTTATAGGGAAAGTATGTACGCGGTTACCAAATGTTGTTCGGAGTCACGGATGAGATCCAGGAAGTCACGAGGAGTTCCGGAATGGTCCGGAGGTAAAGATTCATATATGGGAAGTCCCATTTTGCTCACCGGAAAAGTTTCGGGCGCTATCGGTAGCGTACCGGGACCACCGGGAGGGTCCCGGGGGTCCACCGGTTGGGGCCACCAGCCCAGGAAGCATACGTGGGCCAAGTGTGGGAGGGGACCAGCTCCAGGTGGGCTGGTGCGCCCCCGCCACCAATGCCCAAGGCGCCTCCAAGAGGGGAGGGGGGCAAACCCTAGGGCAGATGGGCCCTAGGGCCCAATCTGGTGCGCCCCCCTCTCCCTCTCCCCCTCTGGCCGCCACCCTTAGATGGGATCTGTGGTGGCCGCACCCCTAGGGGTGGGAAACCCTAGAGGGGGCGCAGCCCCTCCCTTCCCCCTATATATATGTGAGTTTTGGGGCTGCCCATAACACGTTTTGACCTCTATCGCTTGGCGCAGCCCTACCTCTCTCCCTCCTCGTCTCTCGCAGTGCTTGGCGAAGCCCTGCTGGAGTCCCGCGCTCCTCCACCACCACCATGCCGTCGTGCTGCTGTTGGATGGAGTCTTCCCCAACCTCTCCCTCTCTCCTTGCTGGATCAAGGCATGGGAGACGTCATCGGGCTGCACGTGTGTTGAACGCGGAGGCGCCGTTGTTCGGCGCTTAGATCGGAATCAACCGCGATCTGAATCGCAGCGAGAACGACTCCTTCATCCGCGTTCTTGCAACGCTTCCGCATCGCGATCTACAAGGGTATGTAGATGCACTCTCCTCTCCCTCGTTGCTAGATTACTCCATAGATAGATCTTGGTGATGCGTAGGAATTTTTTTGATTTTCTGCTACGATCCCCAACAGTGGTATCAGAGCTAGGTCTATGCGTAGTTTCTTGCACGAGTAGAACACAAAGTAGTTGTCGGCGTGGATTTGTCAATTTACTTGCTGTTACTAGTCTTATCTTGATTCGGCGGCATCGTGGGATGAAGCGGCCCGGACCGACCTTACACGTACTCTTACGTGAGACAGGTTCCACCGACTGACATGCACTAGTTGCATAAGGTGGCTAGCGGGTGTCTGTCTCTCCCACTTTAGTCGGATCGGATTCGATGAAAAGGGTCCTTATGAAGGGTAAATAGAAATTGGCATATCACGTTGTGGTTTTGGCGTAGGTAAGAAACGTTCTTGCTAGAAACCTATGGCAGCCACGTAAAAACTTACAACAACAATTAGAGGACGTCTAACTTGTTCTTGCAGCATGTGCTGTGTGATGTGATATGGCCAAAAGGATGTGATGAATGATATATGTGTGATGTATGAGATTGATCATGTTCTTGTAATAGGAATCACGACTTGAATGTCGATGAGAATGACAACCCGCAGGAGCCATAGGAGTTGTCTTATTTATTGTATGACCTGTGTGTCACTGAATAACGCCATGTAATTACTTTACTTTATTGCTAAACGTTAGCCATAGTAGTAGAAGTAATGTTTGGCGAGACGACTTCATGAAGACACGATGATGGAGATCATGATGATGGAGATCATGGTGTCATGCCGGTGACGATGATGATCATGGAGCCCCGAAGATGAAGATCAAAGGAGCAAGATGATATTGGCCATATCATGTCACTATTTGATTGCATGTGATGTTTATCATGTTTTACATCTTATTTGCTTAGAACGACGGTAGTGAATAAGATGATCTCTCACTATAATTTCAAGAATTGTGTTCCCCCTAACTGTGCACCGTTGCTAAGGTTCGTTGTTCCGAAGCACCACGTGATGATCGGGTGTGATAGGTTCTAACGTTCGCATACAACGGGTGTAAGCCAGATTTACACACGCGACTTAGGGTTGACTTGACGAGCCTAGCATGTACAGACATGGCCTCGGAACACGAAAGACCGAAAGGTCGAACATGAGTCGTATAGAAGATACGATCAACATGAAGATGTTCACCGTTGATGACTAGTCCGTCTCACGTGATGATCGGACACGGCCTAGTCGATTCGGATCATGTATCACTTAGATGACTAGAGAGATGTCTATCTGAGTGGGAGTTCATTAGATGAACTTAATTGTCATGAACAATAGTCTAAGTTGTCTTCGCAAATTATGTTGTAGACCAATAACTGCGTTGTAGCTCCCTGTTTAATACGATCCTAGAGAAAGACTAAGTTGAAAGATATTGTAAGCAATGTTGCGGACTGGGTCCGTAGTCCGAGGAGTGTCCTCACTGCTGCACAGAAAGCTTACGTGTTTGATGCACCGCTCGATGTGCAAACCCCTACAACGTCGTCTGTGGATGTTGTGAACACCTGACAGACACGTCCTGATGACTACTCGATAGTTTAGTGCACCATACTTTACGGCTTAGAATCGGGATAACATTGACGTTTTGAACGTTATAGAACATATGAGATGTTCTAAGAGCTGAAATTTGGATTTCAGGCTCATGCCCGTGTTGAGAGGTATGAGACCTCTGACAAGTTCTTTTGCCAAAAAGGATGGAGGAGAATAGCTCAACTAGTGAGCATGTGCTCAGAATGTCTGGGTGCTAAAATCACTTGAACCAAGTGGGAGTTAATCTTCCAAATGAGATAGTGGTTGACGGAATTCTCTAGACACTATCACCAAGCTACTAGAACTTCGTGATGAACTATGACATGCAAAGGATGGAGATGATCCTGGAGCTATTAGCGGTTCTTAAGACCGCAAAAGTAGAAATCAAGAAGGAGCATCAAGTGTTGATGGTTTAACAAGACCACTAGTTTCAAAAGGGGGCAAGGGCTTGGAAGGGAAACTTCATGAATGGCAAACCAGTTGTCGCACTAATGAAGGAACCCAAGGTTGAACCCAAACCTCGAGACTAAGTGCTTCTACTGTAAGGGAAACGGTCACATGGTAGCGGAACTACCCCAAATACATGGTAGATAAGAAAGCTGGCAACTTCAACAAAGTATATTTGATATACGTGTTATTGATGTGTACCTTACTAGTACTCCTTGTAGCACCTGGGTATTGGATACCGGTTCAGTTGCTATTATTAGTGACTTGAAGCAAAAGCTACGGTATGAACAGAGACTAGCTAAGGGCGAGGTGACGATGTGTGTTGGAAGTGTTTCCAAGGTTGATAAGATCACCATCGCATGCTCCCTCTACCTTCGGGATTGGTGTTGAACCTAGATAAATGTTATCAGGTGTCTACGTTGAGCATGAATATGATTAGATCATGTTCATTGCAATACGGTTATTCATTTAAGTTAGAGAATAATGGTTATTCTGTTTACATGAATAATACCTTTATGGTCATGCACCCAATGGTTTATAGAATCTCGATCATAGTAATACACATAATAATAATATTAACGCCAAAAGATGTAGAGTTAATAATGATAGTACCACTTTCTTGTGGCACTGCCGCTTAGGTCATTTTGGCATAAAATGCATGAAGAAACTCCATGTTGATGGATGTTTGGAGTCACTTGATTTTGAATCGCTTGACACATGCGAGCCATGCCTCTTGGGCAGGATGACTAAGATCCCGTTTTCAGGTACAATGAAACGGGCAAGTGACTTGTTGGAAATCACACATGCTGATGTGTGTGACCCAATGAGAATTAAGGCGTGTGGTGGATATCGTTATTTTCTCATCTTCACTGATGATTTGAGTAGATATAGGTATAATTACTTAATGAAGCAAAGGTCTGAAACGTTTGAAAAGTTCAAGAAATTTCAGAGTGAAGATTAAGAATCATCATAACAAAGAAGATCATGTTCCTACGATCTGATCAAGGGGAGATTTTCTGAATTATGAGTTTGGCAATCACTTAAGACATTGTGGAATTGTTTCGCAGTTGAAGCCACCTGGAACACCACAGCGTAATGGTGTGTCCGGACGTCGTAATCAAACCTTATGAGATATGGTGCGATCTATGATGTCTCTTACCGATCTACCGCTATTATTTTGAGGTTATGCATTAGAGACAGCTGCATTCACTTTAGATAGGGCACCATCTAAGTCCGTTGAGACGACGCCGTATGAACTATGGTTTGGCAAGAAACCAAAGTTGTCGTTTCTTAATGTTTGGGGCTGCGATGCTTATGGCTTCATCCGGAAAAAGCTCGGACCCAAAGCGGACAAATGCATCTTCATAGAATACCCAAAGGTAACATTTAGTATACCTTCTATCTCAGATCCAAGGACAAAAATGTTTGTCGCTAAGAACGGGTCCTTTCTCGAGAAGGAGTTTCTCTCGAAAGATTTGAGTGGGAGGAAGATAGAACTTGATGAGGTCGTCGAACCCTCACTTCAACCGGAGAGTAGTGCAACACAGAAAGATGTTTCTGTGGAACCTACGACTGTTGAAGAGGAAACTAATGATAGTGATCATGAAGCTTCGCATCAAGTTGCTATCGAACCACGTAGGTCGACAAGGATATGTACTACTCCTGAGTGGTACGGTGATCCTGTCTTAGAGGCCATGTTGTTGGACAACGATGAACCTACGAACTATGGAGAATCGATGGTGGGCCCGTATTCCGAGAAATGGTTAGAAGCCGAGAAATCCGAGATAGGATCCATGTATCAAAACAAAGTATGGACTTCTGTGGACTTGCACGATGATCGGCAAGACATTGAGATAAATGGATCTTTAAGAAGAAGACGGACGTGCACGGTAATGTCACCGTCTATAAAGCTCGACTTGTGGCAAAGAGTTTTTCACAAGTTCAAGGAGTTGACTACGATGAGATTTTCTCACCCGTAGCGATGCTTAAGTCCGTCGGAATCATGTTAGCATTAGCTGCATTTATGAAATCTGGCAGATGGATGACAAAACAAGTTTCCTTACCAGTTTTCGTAAGGTTGTATGTGATACAATCAGAAAGGTTTTGTCGATCCTAAGGATGCTAAAAGGTATGCTAGCTCCAGCGATCCTTCCATGGACTGGAGCAAGCATCTCGAAGTCGGAATATACGCTTTAATGGGGTGATCAAAGTTTTTGGGTATACAAAGTTTGTTAGAAACTTGTATTTACAATAAAGAGAGTGGGAGCACTACAACATTTTTGATAAGTATATGTGAATGACATATTGTTGATCCGAAATGATGTAGAATTTCTGGAAAGCATAAAGGGTTGTTTGAAAGGAGTTTTTCAAAGGAAGACCTGGATAAAGCTGCTTACATATTGGGCATCAAGATCTATAGAGATAGATCAAGACGCCTGATGATACTTTCAAAAGAACACACACCTTGGCATGATTTTGAAGGAGTTCAAAATAGATCAGTCAAAGAAGGAGTTCTTGCCTGAGTTGTAAGGTGTGAAGTTGAGTAAGACTCAAAGCTTGACCACGGCAGAAGAAAGAGGAAGGACGAAGGTCGTCCCCTATGCTTTTGTCATAGGCTCTATACGGTATGCCATGATGAGTACCGCACCTGATGTGTGCCTTGCCACATGTCTGGCAAGAGGGTACAAAGGTGATCCAGGAGTGGATCACTAGATAGTGGTCAAAATTATCCTTAGAGGAATAAGGAAATGTTTCTCGGTTGTGGAGGTGATAAAGAGTTCGATGTAAAGAGTTACGTCAATGCAAGCTTAACACCTATCCGGATAACTCTGAGTAGAGATACCGGATACGTATAATGGAGCAACATTTTGGAATAGCTCCAAGTGGAACGTGGTAGCAGCATCTACGACATGACATAAAGTTTTGCGAAGTACATAGGGATCTGAATGTTGCAGACCCGTTGACTACAACCTCTCTCACAAGCATAACATGATCAAACCCAGAAATCATTGAGTGTTAATCACATATTGATGTGAACTAGATTACTGACTCTAGTAAACTCTTTGGATAATGGTCACATGGCGATGTGACCTGTGAGTGTTAATCACATGGTGATGTGAACTAGATTAATGACTCTAGTGCAAGTGGGAGACTGTTGGAAATATGCCCTAGAGGCAATAATAAATTGGTTATTATTATATTTCCTTGTTCATGATAATTGTTTATTATCCATGCTAGAATTGTATTGATAGGAAACTCAGATACATGTGTGGATACATATACAAACACCATGTCCCTAGTAAGCCTCTAGTTGACTAGCTCGTTGATCAACAGATGGTCACGGTTTCGTGACCATGGACATTGGATGTCATTGATAACGGGATCACATCATTAGGAGAATGATGTGATGGACAAGACCCAATCCTAAGCCTAGCACAGATCGTGTAGTTCGTATGCCAAAGCTTTTCTAAATGTCAAGTATCTTTTCCTTAGACCATGAGATTGTGCAACTCCCGGATACCGTAGGAATGCTTTGGGTGTACCAAACGTCACAACGTAACTGGGTGGCTATAAAGGTGCACTACAGGTATCTCCGAAAGTGTCTGTTGGGTTGGCACGAATCGAGACTGGGATTTGTCACTCCGTATGACGGAGAGGTATCTCTGGGCCCACTCGGTAGGACATCATCATAATGTGCACAATGTGATCAAGGAGTTGATCACGGGATGATGTGTTACGGAACGAGTAAAGAGACTTCCCGGTAACGAGATTGAGCAAGGTATCGGTATACCGACGATCGAATCTCGGGCAAGTGCTATACCGATAGACAAAGGGAATTGTATACGGGATTCATTGAATTCTTTGACATCGTGGTTCATCCGATGAGATCATCGTGGAGAATGTGGGAGCCAACATGGGTATCCAGATCCCGCTGTTGGTTATTGACCGGAGAGTTCTCTCGGCCATGTCTGCATGACTCCCGAGCCCGTAGGGTCTACACACTTAAGGTTCGATGACGCTAGGGTTATAGGGAAAGTATGTACGCGGTTACCGAATGTTGTTCGGAGTCCCGGATGAGATCCTGGACGTCACAAGGAGTTCCGGAATGGTCCGGAGGTAAAGATTCATATATGGGAAGTCCCGTTTTGGTCACCGGAAAAGTTTCGGGCGCTATATGTAGCGTACCGGGACCACCGGGAAGGTCCCGGGGGTCCACCGGGTGGGGCCACCAGCCCCGGAGGCATACGTGGGCCAAGTGTGGGAGGGGACCAGCCCCAGGTGGGCTGGTGCGCCCCCCACCAAGGCCCAAGGCGCCTCCAAGAGGGGAGGGGGGCAAACCCTAGGGCAGATGGGCCCTAGGGCCCAATCTGGTGCGCCCCCCTCTCCCTCTCCCCCTCTGGCCGCCACCCTCAGATGGTATCTGAGGTGGCCGCCCCCCTAGGGGTTGGAAACCCTAGATTGGGCGCTGCCCCTCCCTTCCCCCTATATATATGTGAGTTTTGGGGCTGCCCATAACACGTTTTGACCTCTGTCGCTTGGCGCAGCCCTACCTCTCTCCCTCCTCGTCTCTCGCAGTGCTTGGCGAAGCCCTGCTGGAGTCCCGTGCTCCTCCACCACCACCATGCCGTCGTGATGCTGTTGGATGGAGTCTTCCCCAACCTCTCCCTCTCTCCTTGCTGGATCAAGGCATGGGAGACGTCATCGGGCTGCACGTGTGTTGAACGCGGAGGCGCCGTTGTTCGGCGCTTAGATCGGAATCAACCGCGATCTGAATCGCAGCGAGTACGACTCCTTCATCCGCGTTCTTGCAACGCTTCCGCATCGCAATCTACTAGGGTATGTAGATGCACTCCCCTCTCCCTCATTGCTAGATTACTCCATAGATAGATCTTGGTGATTCGTAGGAAATTTTTTGATTTTCTGCTACGATCCCCAACGGAAATCCATCTCAATATGATTGAATTTCCACTCGGGAATAGGCAAAGGTTGGAGAAGTCCAGCTAGACGTTGATGCTCTGCTTTGACTCTACGGCAGACATGACACTCGTTCACGAACTGAGCAATTTCTCTTTTCATGCAAGTCCACCAATAAGATTGCTGGAGTTCATGATACATCTTGGAGCTACCTGGATGTATCGTGAGAAGGGAATTATGAGTCTCGTTCATTATGACCTTCCGTAGGTCACCTTTTGGAACCACAATCCAGTTTTCAAAGAATAAGGTGTCATTGTCATCAATGCGGTAGCACTTGTACTTTGGAGTACCTTTGGCAATTCCATGCTTCACTTTTTTCACCATAGCATCAAGAAGTTGAGCTTCATGGATTTGATCTTCCAAGGTAGGAGCGACTTGAAGGTTGGCAAGAAATCCTTGCGGAACAACTTGAAGGTTGAGTTTCCGGAATGCTTCACAGAGATCCGGTTGGAACGGTTTGAGGATGAGACTATTGCAATAAGCCTCTCTGCTCAAGGCATCTGCAATCACGTTGGCCTTGCTAGGAGTGTACTCAATGCTTGGATTGTACTCTTGAATCATTTTGACCCAACGAGTTTGACGGAGGTTGAGGTTTGTTTGTGTGAAGATATACTTCAAAATCTTGTGATCGGTGAAGACGTCAACCTGTCTGCCCAACAAGAGGTGTCTCCACGTGATCAAGATGTGGACAATTGCCGCCAACTCAAGATCGTGAGTGGGGTAGTTCTTCTTGTTTGGCTTGAGTTGCCGAGAAGTGTAGACAAAAATCATATTCTCTTGCATAAGGACACCGCCCATACCTTGCAAAGAGGCATCGCAAAACACTTGGTATGGTTTGGATTCATCAGGAGGAGTTAAGACCGAAACTGCGATAAGCTTCTCTTTGAGTGTATTGAATGCCACATCATACACAGGAGTCCAAGAATAGTTGACATTCTTTTGCAACAGGTTGGACACGGGCTTGGCAATCTTGGAGAAGTTCTCGATGAACCTTCTGCAATAGCTTGCAAGCCCGAGGAAGCTTCAGAGTTGCTTGCCGTTTTGAGAAGGTTCCCATTTAACAATAGCTTCAACCTTCTTGGGGTTAACTGAAATGCCCTTGGCAGAGATAATGTGACCCAGATAGAGAACTTCATCAAGCCAGAATTCGCACTTTGAGAATTTCGCATAAAAGCGGCGCTCTTTTGAGCCTGTCAAGAACCAAACGGAGGTGCTTGGTGTGGTATTCTTTTTTCTGGGAGAATACCAAGATATCATCGAGATAGACGTGGACGAACTCATTGGTGTAGGGTTTGAATACGAAAGGCATCATCCGAGAGAAGGTAGGAGGTGCATTTGCAAGCCCGAAGGACATGACCATGTACTCGTAGGAGCCAAAACTTGTCCTGAATGCGGTCTAGGGAATATCCTGCTCGCGGATACGAATTTGATGGTAGCCCATTCGGAGATCAAGCTTTGAGAAAACCTTGGCTCCTTTGAGCTGCTCAAACAGTTCAATGATATTGGGGAGAGGGTACTTATTCTTAATTTTCTTCATGTTCAATGGCCGGTAATCAACGCAAAACCGCTCCGTGCCATCCTTCTTCTTGACAAAAAGAACACCGCAACCCAAAGGAGAAGAACTCGGTCTGATCAAACCCAAGCGTTTTTGCTCATCGAGTTGCTTCTTCAATTCCTTCAGCTCTTTAGGATAAAGTTTGTACAGATGCCGACAGGCTGGCTCCGTACCAGGTTCAAGTTCAATGACGAATTCAACTAGACGGTTGGGAGGCATCCCTTGAAATTTTTCAGGAAATACGTCTTCATATTCGCAAACTACTGGAATCTGGGATATGGCATTAATCTCACCCTTGTCATTGAGAGAGAATAGCCTGATTGTGTTATCTCGAGCTGCGAAGATAATCACATCTTCAGAAGGATGAGTTAGATTCACTTCTTTGTTTGCACAATCGAGAAGAGCATCATGCTTAGAGAGCAAATCCATTCCAAGAATGAGATCAATGTCCGAATTGTCGAGAACAACTGGGGAACCAAGAAATTTATAATTGCCCATCTTGTTAGAGATATCCGGAACCATGAAGTGAGAATTCATTTGCAATCCCGGTGAAACCACAGTTACGGATCGAGGCAACTCTTGAATGAACAACTCATGCTTGGCAACAAATGGCCCTGAAATGAAAGAGTGATGCACCAGAATCAAATAAAACTTTGGCAGGAGTTGAGTTTACTCGAAGTGTACCCATGATCACTTGAGAGGAGTCTTCTGCTTCAGCTGAGTTCATTAGGTAGACTCTAGCATACTTGGGGTTGTGCTTGACAATAGCATTGTTTGATGATACGTCTCCAATGTATCTATAATTTTTGATTGTTCCACGCTATTATATTATCAATTTTAGATGTTTAATGGGATTTATTATACACTTTTATATTATTTTTGGGACTAACCTACTAACCCAAGGCCCAGTGCAAATTGTTGTTTTTTTTCCTATTTCAGTGTTTCGCAGAAAAGGAATATCAAACGGAGTCCAAACGGAATGAAACCTTCGGGAGAGTCTTTTCTGGAACAATTGCAACACAGAAGACTTGGAGTACACGCTAGGAAGCGAACGAGGCGGCCACGAGGGCAGGGGCGTGCCTAGGGGGTAGACGCGCCCCCACCCTCGTGGGCCCATCGTGGCTCCCCTGACGTGCCTCTTCCTCCTATATATACCTACGTACCCTAAAAACATCGAAGAGCACCACGAAACCCTAATTCCACCGCCGCAACCTTCTGTACCCTTGAGATCCCATCTTGGGGCCTGTTCCGGAGCTCCACCGGAGGGGGAATTGATCACGAAGGGCTTCTACATCAACACCATAGCCTCTCCGATGAGTTGTGAGTAGTTTACCACAGACCTTCGGGTCCATAGTTATTAGCTAGCTGGCTTCTTCTCTCTCTTTGGATCTCAATACAAAGTTCTCCTCGATCTTCTTCGACATCTATTCGATGTAATTCTTTTTGCGGTGTGTTTGTCGAGATCCGAATAATTGTGGGTTTATGATCAAGATTATCTATGAACAATATTTTATTTTTCTCTGAAATCTTTTATGCATGATTTAAATATCTTTGCAAGTCTCTTCGAATTACCAGTTTGGTTTGACCTACTAGATTGGTAGTTCTTGCAATGGGAGAAGTGCTTGGCTTTGGGTTCAATCTTGCGGTGTCCTTTCCCAGTGACAACACGGGAAGCAAGGCACGTATTGTATTGTTGCCATCGAGGATAAAAAGATGGGGTTTATATCATATTGCTTGAGTTTATCCTTCTACATCATGTCATCTTGCTTAAGGCGTTACTCTGTTCTTATGAACTTAATACTCTAGATGCATGCTGGATAGCGGTCGATGTGTGGAGTAATAGTAGTAGATGCTGAATCGTTTCGGTCTACTTGTCACGGACGTGATGCCTATATACAATGATCATGCCTAGATATTCTCATAACTATGTGCTTTTCTATCAATTGCTCGACAGTAATTTGTTCACCCACCGTAAAAATCTGCTATCTTGAGAGATGCCACTAGTGAAACATATGGCCCCCGGGTCTATCTTCATCATATTAATCTTCCATCAACCATTTATCTTTACTTTACTTTTGTTTTGCAATCTTTACTTTCAATCACATATCGAAAATACCAAAAATATTATCTTATCATCTCTATGAGATCTCACTTTTGCAAGTGGCCGTGAAGGGCTTGACAACCCCTTTATCGCATTGGTTGCAAGGTTCTTATTTGTTTGTGTAGGTACGAGGGACTCGCGCGTGGTCTCTATTGATACCTTGGTTCTCAAAAGTTGAGGGAAATACTTACACTACTGTGCTGCATCACCCTTTCCTCTTCGAGGGAAAACAACGCAAGCTCAAGAAGTAGCAAGAAGAATTTCTGGCACCGTTGCCGAGGAGATCTACGCAAAACTCATATACCAAGTACCCATCACAAACACTTATCCCTCGCACTACATTATTTGCCATTTGCCTCTCGTTTTCCTCTCCCCCACTTCACCCTTGCCATTTTATTCGCCTTCTTTTCTGCTCTGTGTGTTTTATCGTTCTCCTTCGTCGTCATGGCTAGCCCTTATCTGCTCCTTTGTCTCCCGAGTTTGAAATTCTTCACTTTCAAACAAAAGCAAGGAGAAAACTTAAAAGATGCTTGGTATAGGATGATGGAATCTTATCGTAATTGCACCTTAGAGGTGAATTTTAGAATTTTACTTTGCAATTTTTATGTTGGACTAAATATGTCCCATAGACAACTCTTGGATTGCGTTGCCAAAGGAAATTTTATCGAAATTGATCCCAGTATTGCGCATGAAATTATAGAGGGAATAGTGGCAACACTACCTCAACTAAAGGGGTTACATCATGCACCAGAAGAGACACAAGTTTTTGAGAAAATTTGCGAAGTAACGAAAATATTACAAAAGTCTCTTGAACCTCTTAAGAGTGTTAGTGGAAATCTCCACCGCATAAATATGTTGATCACCTTTGCAATAAGTGGTTGGATTCCTCAGATCTAAAAATTTATGAATATGAAGGGAAATGCAAGGAACCTCCCGGATTCGAACATGACCTCGCTAAAAGAATAAAGACCAAAGATGGCAATACCTAGATCAATTCTTGTATCATGCCTAGCTAGGGGCGTTAAACAATAGCGCTTGTTGGGAGGCAACCCAATTTTATTTTATTTGCTTTTGTTTCTATTTAGTAATAAATAATGCATCTAGCTTCTGTATAGATGTGGTTTTGTTTTTTTAGTTAGTGTTTGTGCCAAGTAGAACCTTTGGGAAGACTTGGGTGGAATTTATGCGATCATGCTGTAAAAAAACAGAAACTTTTGCGCTCACGAGAATCGCTGCCATCTTTTACTGGAGAGTGCTTGTAAGTTGATTCTTTTTGCAGATGATTAATAGAAAAATTCCTCACGTTCTGCAATTTATTTAGGAATTTTAGAGTTACAGAAGTATTCGAAAGTTACAGATTGCTACAGACTGTTCTGTTTTTGACAAATTCTGTTTTTCGTGTGTTGTCTGCTTATTTTGATGAATCTATGAGTAGTATCGGGGGGTATGAATCATATAGAAGTTGGAATATAGTAGGTTTAACACCAATATAAACAAAGAATGGGTTCATTACAGTACCTTTGAGTGGTGGTTTGTTTTCTTATACTAACGGAGCTCATGAGATTTTCTGTTAAGCTTTGTGTTGTGAAGTTTTCAAGTTTTTGGGTAAGGATTTGATGGACTATGGAACAAAGAGTGGTAAGAGCCTAAGCTTGGGGATGCCCAAGGCACCCCAAGGTAAAATTCAAGGACAACCAAAATCCTAAGCTTGGGGATGCCCCGGGAAGGCATCCCCTCTTTCGTCTTCGTCTATCGGTAACTTTACCCGAGACTATATTTTTATTCACCACATGATATGTGTTTTGCTTGGAGCGTCATGTATGATTTGAGTCTTTGCTTTTTTTTTACCACAATCATCCTTGCTGTACACACCTTTGGAGAGAGATACACATGAACCAGAATTTATTAGAATACTCTATGTGCTTCACTTATATCTTTTGAGCTAGATAGTTTTGCTCTAGTGCTTCACTTATATCTTTTTAGAGCACGGTGGTGGTTTTATTTTGTAGAAATTATTGAGCTCTCATGATTCACTTATATTATATTGAGAGTAGAACTGGCATGGTAATGTGCTTTGGTTATAACATTAGTCCTAATATGATAGGCATCCAAGATGGATATAGTAAAAACTTTCGTATAAAGTGCATTGAATATTATGAGAAGTTTGATACTTGATGAATGTTTTGAGATATGAGGATGGCTGTCGGTGTACTAAGGTAGGGGTACCTCAGTACCCCTACTTGTGCACGGGCAGTAGCAGCTTCCCGCGGCAGGGCTTACCACGTGCTCGCCAGAGACCTTTCTGATCCATATGAAGCCATTCAAAAACAAAGTATACAAGACAGAAGATCAAGACCCCGGCAAGTGGAGTTTGCCGGGAAGGCCGTCCCAGGCTCAAGACTATCTCATTTACACAAGACCCTGGCAAGAGGAGCTTGCCAGGAAGACCAGAAGACTGCATCTCAGAAGACACGCCTCGGCGCACTCTGCGCCCCGGCAAGACTCGGGGAGCGACAAGCTTCCCGGCCCGGCAAGATCAAGCCCCCGGCAAGGTGCTCGCCGGGGGAAGTCTGCACTGTGTGCCCGCGCTCCAGCTCATCGGCCCACGCGTCGCCCTGGGACCATTCCAGGGACGCGTGGCGGATGGCTGTGTAGCCTGGGGGACACGGTGGCACTCCACGGTGACGAAGCTACCGCCGTGGCAAACGGAGACGCAAGGGCGGGCGCTTTTGGGGTCGACGGCGACAGGCATTAAATGCTCTTGTCCCCCACTGTCAAAGTAGGTGGTGACCACTGTTCCTCCACTATTCCCGCACTGTTACAACTACCACCAAAGTTACTTTTCTGCCCCTTCTCCTACGTTGACACCTGTCGGTGACCCCTTGAGCTATAAAAGGAGGCCCATGCACAACGTAGAAGAGGTTCGGAACCTAGATCGCTCATTCACTCGGTGTAGCTAGTTCTTCAAGCTCCCGAGCTCCAACACTCAATACAATCTAAGCAGCAGTAGGGTTTTACGCGTCCACCGCGGCCCGAACCTGGGTAAACTGCCTGCGTGAGCTCCACGATCTGCTCTTTGTGCTCCCTCCGCTCCCTTACCACACGAACAAGGGGCTCCGGTCCCATAGGTGCTCGTGGTGAACAGTTTCCCCCGACATCTTTGGCGCGCCAGGTAGGGGGCGTCGAGGTTGTGCGAACCTGATCCGGCGTTCACGCGGGCGCATTCTTCATCAACCTCTCCAGCTTCATCGATTTCATCAGCAACAACAGCATGGCCCCGAAGAAGAAAGCTTCGGAGGTCGGAGGCCCGTCTGCGTCTGTTCCACCGCCACCAGAGCCAACGGTGGGTGGAGGAGACGCCGTCGGAAGGGTGGTCGCCGGCGAGGAAACTCGCGGCACCACCAAATCCAAGGACAAGGCGGACGACCGAGCCTCGGTGTCCGTAGATGCGCCACGTCCATCTCAGCAGACGACAACCCAGCAGCGCCGTGGTACAGGAGGTACCATCCGCCTGCTGGGGCAAGGGCAAACCGGAGGTTCGCGGGATGCTCCGGACCACCGTCCGGGCACGAGCAAGGTGCGGTCACCAGGGCGGGAAACTGCTCCTTCTAACCCCGTTAGGAGTCCGAGCATATCCCGCTCCTCGCACCGCTCGCCCCCGCTCCCCTCCTCTCCAGCAGAAGCGCTCGCAAGAGCGCAACTGCTCCTCGACTTCCCTCCAACGGCAGACAAGGCCGAAGACTGGAGGGCAACAAACCAAAGCCTCATCGCCTTCGCCAACAACGACACGCCGCAGCAGCCGGCGACGTCGCGGCCGCGGCAAGTCGAGAAGACGAAGGCCGACGGCGACAAGACCGCCGGGGGTGCAACCACCGTGCACTCCCCGCCGCGGAAGCAGAAGACGCCGCCACGCCGGATCAACGTCGACGACGACTCCACGGCGTCGTCGGACCCGCGGGCCCGTCGAGACCAGCGCCAAGTCCTTGACGACCGGCGACAAGAAGACGCTCGGACTACAATCGAGCGCCGCCGAGAAGCTCGGCGACAATCTGATCAGCGGGCTGGGACCGCTGTCGATACGCACGCGCCCGGTGAACCAGGCGACTTGCCGTACGCGGCAGGTTGCCCTGCGTTTACCCGTGAGCTGCGGCGCGTCCAGTGGCCCAGCATGAAGAACTTCAAGCCCGACGTACCGGAAAAGTACGACGGCAAGACGCACCCCTCGGAATTCCTCAGCATTTACACCATTGCGGTGCAGGCTGCCGGGGGGCGCGACGAGAAGATACTGGCGAACTACTTCCCGCTGGTGCTTAAGCCGAACGTTCGTTCTTGGCTTATGCACTTGCCGGAAGGCTCCATTTCTTCATGGGCAGACCTTTGCCACCAATTTGTTGGCGCCTTCACGGGCGGCCACAAACCCCACGGCCAGGAGAGTGATCTCCACATTTTGGCCCAGAAGGAAGGAGAACCTCTGCGCAAATACATCCAGCGCTTCAGCCGCGTGCAGCACAACATCCCCGACGTGCACCCTGCTGCGGTTATCAGCGCGTTCCACCAGAACGTGCGTAACCGCCGCATGCGTGAGGAGATGGCCATGACCAAGATACGGGATGTCAGCAAGCTCTATGCTCTAGCTTATAAGTGCGCGCGCGCCGAGGAGGGGAGGAGACTCCCCGGAGAGGATGCTGGCGCAGGGGGAAGCGACAACGAGGATGCCGCCCCGGCAAAGAAGAGCCGGCGGCGGAACAATAGAAGAAAGAAGAACAAGGAAGTGCTTGCCGTCGAGAAGTCCGGCAAGGAGGCTCCCGCCAAGCAAGCACAGGCTGGCGGCTCCGGCAAGGAGCCTGCCCCTGTAGCGGCAGCCGACAAGCAGGACGGCTCCGACAAGCAATACTGCAAGATCCACCGCACCGAGGGCCACGACCTTTCCAACTGCAAACGCGTCGAGTACCTCGTCGAGCAGCAGAAAGCTGAGTACGAGCGGCGCGACAAGGAGAAGGCCCAAGGTGGTGGAGGAGAGCCAAGCAAGAAGCGGCCATTCAATGGCCGGGGAGGACGCCGCAGCAAGGCCAAGCAGCGGCAAGGTGATCGACCTCCCCGGGGCCGCGACAAGGATGAAGAAGACGACGACGATGACATGGAGGAAGAGGATAACAGCGAGCAGGAGTTCCAGAAGGCCACAGAAGTCCTGTGCGTCGACGGCGGCGCCTCTCTGCATACTTCCCACCGCCAACTCAAGCAGTGGGTGCGGGAGGTAAATGCAGCTGAGCCGCCCGTGGAGTCGCGCAGGCTCCTCAAATGGTCCAGCACGCCCATCATTTTTGATCTTGAGGATCACCCCGACCGCACCACTGCGGTCGGGTGCTTGCCGATGTTGGTCTCACCAACCATCCGCAACCTCAAGGTCACCAAAATGTTGGTTGACGGCGGGGCCGGCCTGAACTTGATCTCCTCGGCTGTGATCAAGAAACTCCAGATCCCAGATGGCGAGCTCGAAGAGACCGGTTCGTTCCAAGGAATAAACCCGGGGAGGAGCAAGCCCAAGGGGAAGATAACTCTGCCCGTGACCTTTGGCGGGGAGCTGAACTTCAGGACGGAGAGGATAACCTTCGATGTTGCCGATATCCCATTGCCATACAATGGGATACTTGGACGTCCTGCCCTCGCCAAGTTCATGGCAGCTTCCCACTACGCCTACAATGTACTCAAGATGCCGGGGCCGATAAGCGTCATCTCTGTCCATGGCGACAAGAAGGACGCGCTTATCTGCGCCGACAAAATCTACCGGGATGCAGCAGCCGCGGCGGAGAGCAATACACTTGCCGCTGAAGCTCCCGGGGGGAAGAAGACCAAGACCAAGTCCGGCAAGTGCTCTGGGGCCGACTCCGGCAAACGCACCTCTTCGGAGTGCTGCGCTGCCGTCGAGGACGTTCCATCGAGCTCCACCGGCAAGTGCAAGAAGGGGATGGCCGCTCCACCGGCAACCAAGAGGGTGTCCGCCAAAGAGGACGGCACTGGTGGTACTTTCACCATCAGTGCCACGCTTGACAGCAAATAGGAAAGCGCGCTCGTTGCCTTCCTGCGGGCGAATGTCGATGTGTTTGCCTGGCAACCATCTGACATCCCCGGTGTTCCCAGGAAGGTAATTGAGCACAAGCTTGCTGTTTGTCCTCATGCGCGGCCCATCAAGCAGAAGGTCAGGAAGCAAGCCGTGGAGCGCCAAGAATTCATTGCCGAAGAAATCAAGAAACTAGAAGCAGCAGGCCTGGTTAGAGGCGTGATCCATCCCACGTGGTTAGCAAATCCAGTTGTCGTGCGTAAGGCTAACGGGAAGTGGAGACTGTGTATAGACTTCACCGATGTGAATAAAGCATGTCCCAAGGACCCATTTCCCTTGCCGCGCATTGACCAGATTGTTGACTCCACCGCCGGATGTGAGCTGCTCTCTTTCCTTGATGCATATTCAGGCTACCACCAGATTTTCATGGCCAAAGAAGATGAAGAGAAGACTGCATTTATCACTCCATGCGGCACATATTGCTTCATACGCATGACCTTTGGATTGAAGAATGCAGGCTCAACATTTGCAAGGGTAGTGCACACTGCTTTTGAGCCACAGATCCACAGGAATGTAGAAGCCTACATGGATGACATAGTGGTGAAGAGCAAGAGCAAAGATACCTTGATCAAAGACTTGGAAGAAACATTTCGGAACCTGCGCAAGATCCAGCTTAAGTTGAACCCCGAGAAGTGCGTCTTTGGAGTCCCATCCGGCAAGCTTCCCGGGTTCTTTGTGTCCCAGAGGGGGATTGAGGCCAATCCCGACAAGATAAAAGCCATCGAGCAGATCGAAGCCCCGAAGCGCGTCAAGGATGTGAGGAGACTTGCAGGTTGTGTGGCTGCCCTCAGTAGGTTCATTTCAAAATCTGCAGAACGCGCCCTGCCTTTTTTCAAAATCTTGAAGAAGGCAGGTCCTATGAAATGGACTCCGGAAGCGGAGGCAGCGCTGCAGGATTTGAAAGGATACCTATCCTCCACTCCAATACTTGTCGCACCTAAGCCACAGGAGAAGTTGCTGCTATATCTAGCGGCAACCAACCAGGTGGTTAGTGCTGCGTTAGTAGCGGAGAGGGAGGCCGACGAGGAGTCAGCACCACCGGCAAGCGAATTCAGCGACAAGCAGGGGGCTCCTCCGACAAGCTCTGGCCCCGACGAGGACAACTCTGCGCAGGAGCAACGAGAAGTGCGGAAGAAGATGGTGCAGCGCCCAGTGTATTTTGTAAGTTCCCTCTTGCAGGGGGCTAGATCAAGATACTCTGGGGTGCAAAAGTTGCTTTTCGGCCTCCTCATGGCCTCGAGAAAGCTGTGCCATTACTTCCAAGCACATGAGATAACAGTGGTCACTCGCTTTCCGCTGAAGAGGATATTGCATAATCCGGAAGCGACAGGCAGGATCGTCGAGTGGGCACTGGAGCTGTCGAGCTTTGGACTCAAGTTTGAAAGTACTTCAACCATACAGAGCCGAGCTTTGGCAGAATTCATAGCTGAATGGACCCCGACGCCCGATGAAGAAATTCCAGAGACAAGTGTTCCCGTACAAGAAGCGACGAGTGAATGGGTAATGTACTTTGATGGTGCCTTCTCGCTGCAAGGCGCCGGTGCCGGCGTGGTACTCATAGCGCCCACCGGAGAGCATCTCAAGTATGTTATCCAGATGCACTTTCCCAGGGAGCAAGCGACAAACAATACTGCTGAGTATGAAGGCTTGCTTGCCGGCCTCAGGATTGCGGCCGAACTTGGGATCAGGAAGCTGATTGTCCGGGGAGATTCTCAGTTGGTGGTCCGACAAGTTAACAAGAGTTACCAGAGCCCTTTGATGGAAGCTTATGTGGATGAAGTGAGGAAGCTTGAAGAGCACTTTGAAGGTCTGCAGATGGAGCACGTCCCGAGAGCTCAGAATGACATTGCAGATGGCCTTTCAAAGTGTGCTGCGATGAAGTTACCTGTGGAACCAGGGACCTTCTTGCTCAAGCTAACTCAGCCATCCGTCACACCATCAATTGGGCAACCCAAGAAGAGAAAGTTGGTCTCCGGCGACTACTTGCCGGCGGATCTTCCCGAAGCCGCCGTCAAGGTCCCCAAGATCAACGATCAGAATGCTGAGGAACAGTTTGCTCCTGCAGATCCTCGGATCTGTACAGTTGAAGCAAGCGTTCCCGACAAGCCTCGCCCCGGCGAGCTTGCCGGGGGACCATCCGCTCCGGCAGAACCAGAGGTTCTTGCCGTGGAAGCTGGGGTTCCCGCAGCAGCCCTCGAGCCTTTAGTCCTTGCCGTTGAGCCTCGGGCTCCGGCATGGGCGCAGCAGATCGTTCGTTTTCTGCAAACTGGAGAGCTTCCCGACGACCCAGAAGAGATAGAGAAGATAACCAGGCAGTCAAGTATGTACCAGTTCGTGGATAACGAGCTGTACAGAAGAAGACTCAATGGTGTCAGGTTGAAGTGCATTCCCAGAGAAGATGGACAGAAGCTGTTGGCGGAGATACACGGAGGCATATGTGGCCACCACATTGGCGCAAGGGCACTTGCCGGGAAGGCGTTCCGGCAAGGGTTCTTTTGGCAAGAAGCCCTCCAAGATGCGACTGCACTAGTAACCAAGTGTGAAGCGTGCCAGTTCCATGCCAAGCAAATTCATCAGCCAGCTCAAGCTCTCCAGACGATCCCTTTGTCCTGGCCCTTCTCGGTCTGGGGGCTCGATATCCTCGGCCCCTTCCCTCGTGCTGTCGGGGGCTTTGAGTACTTGTACGTTGCAATCGACAAGTTCACAAAGTGGCCAGAAGTGGAACCAGTGAGAAAGGTGACAGCACAGTCAGCGGTCAGGTTCTTCAGGTCGATTGTTTGCCGTTTCGGGATCCCTAACAGGATCATCACCGACAACGGTACACAATTTACTAGTCACACCTTCATGCAGTACGTCCAAGACCTTGGCGCCAAGGTATGTTTCGCTTCTGTTGCTCACCCGAGGAGCAATGGTCAAGCGGAGAGGGCCAATGCTGAAGTGCTGCGCGGACTCAAGACAAGAACCTTCGACAGGCTGTGCAAGTGCGGAAGAAACTGGATAGAGGAACTACCGGCGGCTCTTTGGTCAATCAGAACGACAACAAGTCGAGCCACCGGACAGACACCTTTTGCTCTAGTCTACGGAGCAGAGGCAGTTCTCCCCACGGAACTCGTATACGGATCTCCTCGAGTGCTCGCTTATGATGAGCTCGAGCAAGAGCAACTGCGACAAGATGATGCATTGCTCCTCGAGGAGGAACGTCTCCAGGCTGCTGTACGAGCTGCTCGATACCAGCAAGCCTTGCGCCGCTACCATAGCCGCAAGGTTAAAGCCAGGAGTCTCGAGGAAGGCGACCTTGTTCTTCGGCGTGTTTAGTCCGCCAAGAATTCCAACAAGTTGACGCCGAAGTGGGAAGGCCCTTATCGGGTGAGACAAGTCACAAGGCCCGGCGCTGTCCGCCTTGAGACCGAAGAAGGCTTACCGGTGAGCAACTCCTGGAACATAGAGCATCTTCGCAAGTTTCACCCATAAGGCGCGGTTGCCGTGATCCGCTCCGGCAACCACCTTTTGTACGAGTTTTGCCGCTGTCGCATGTAATCCTTTGTACAAAGCCGGGCCCAGATCCCGTGCATCAGTAAAGCTTTTGCGTTTTGCACTATTTGCCTTCTCCATGCTTTTCTTCGTTATTTGCATGCATTGTTTGGCATCTTGTGCAACACAAGTACCTGGTAAGCATTACCACGCCGAAAGGCACCATACTTGTTTTCCCTCTTCTTTTTTTCTTTCCCTCTTGAGCAGAAGGACTGTTCCTCGCGCACAAGTTTGCCGGGGGGGAAGAAGGAGGAGGATGAACCAAGTGTTGTTCAAGAAAGAGGAGCCTTGTCGGGGAAACAAGCAATACACGAAAGCTAAGTTACCGGAATTTGAGCAGTTCAAATTTTAAAATTTTAGTTATCTTCCTTGAACAACCACACTTTGTATGGAAAACCTGTGCACGGAGGAACCTACCCATGGCTAGCCGCACCCTTATCTTGTTTTCGAGTACGCTCAACGACTTAAGTGAGCTGCGACAAGTGTCGCGCCCTTGCTTCGTTTTCGAGTTCGCTCAGCAAGCTAAGTGCGTTGCGACTAGCTGCGGCAAGGTTGCTTGTCGGTAAGCTCTTTGCCAGGAGGCTGCTCAGAGTCCAGCACTCAGCGCTCGCGGCAAGGGTCCCTTACCAGCAAGTCCCCTAGAAGCGTAGGGTCAAAAACATACAAAGTAAAGGACCAAAGCAAGGAAGATAGCACCGCATCAACTGATCAAAATAAGATAATATATTACAAGGGATAACTTGTCGCAATGACTAATAAGTTTATGTCCATGGCACACTATGCAGCAGCAAAAGAGATAAAGAAAAGGAGGCCTAATCCACGCGATCGCCCTCACGCCTGGAGATCTTGTTCACCTTGGTGATGATGTGGGCGACCTGCCCGTTCAGCGCCTCCATATCCGCGTCGGCCGGCAAGCTGCGGAGAACGTTGACGAGGTTTATACCAGGATTGCGGTACACTATCTTCGTCAGAACGCGCTCCAAGGTTCCCACGCAGAGCTGGTGTGACTCCTCGGCCAGCTGCGCGGGAAACTTCTCCTGAAGACGAGCGAGCGCCGGCGCGACCTCTCTGAAGAAAAGACTGAGCTTGGCGCTGTGGGGGAGGTTTGGATCCGGAGAGTATATGAGGTGCTCCACCCTCATCGCCATCAGCTCCTTGTCGATGGCGGCGGCGGAAGCCACCAGGTCTTCGGTCCATACCTCGACAGTCCGGCGGAAGTTGCTGGCTGAGTTGGCGGCGCTCTCCACCAGGCCTCGCTCCTTGCGGACCTCCTCCTTCAGCTTGGTTTCCCGGTCTCGGACGGCGTCAAGAGAATCCTTCAGTGTGGAGACCTTCAACTCCAGATCGGCAATTGAGTCCTTGGCGGCCTTGAGCTTGTCGCCCTGCTTGGAGAGGCGTACCTGAAGCTCGGAGTTAGTGTGGGCGTCTTTCTCGCGCTCTAGGTTGAGCGCGGTGACCCTGTCCGTGCTCGCCTTCAGGTACTCTTCCAGCTGCGCCACCCTAGCTTCAAGATCCCTCTTGGCGGTCTCCGCGGCGACTGCGGCCTCCTTCGCCTCCCTCAGGGCTTGCTCCCGGTTGGTGAGCTCTTCGTCGTGGGCGTCGAGCTCCACCTTGCGCTGGTTAAGTGCTCCCTCGCGCCGGGACAGCTCTTCGCCGACTAGCAGCTGCTGCTCCTCGGCCTCTGTCTTCTCCAGAATGAACTCCTGCTGCTCTCCGGCGAGCCTCTCGCGCTCCTCCGCCAAGTCGCGGAGGGCCGCCTGGTTGGCGGCCCGGAGGTCAGCGGCGCGCTTCTCCAACTCTGCTGCGGCCTTGGCGGTAAGGGCCTCCCGGGTTTCCAATTTTGCCTGCCTGGCCCGGTAAAGGGCCAGGAGCTGGCGAAGCAATTTCTCCTCCTCGGGCTCGTCGCTTCCGCCGGGCGCTTCGACAATCTTCAGCCCCGCGGAGGCGAGGACCTCTCCATCAAAGGCCTCCCCCTCCACGGGGGCTCGCGACGAGGATCCCCACGGCACCTGAATGAAGACGCCGTTGGGAGCCTCAAGGTAGAAGCCCGACTGCTCCTTTCCGGCGGAGGGGTCGGCGGACGGTGCAGCGCTCGACGCTCCTGCCGCCTCCGGGCCGGCAGTGCGGTCGCCGTCCCCCTCCCCGGCCGCAGCGTCTGCGGTTGGAGCAGTCTCCTCCGCGGCGGGCTCGTCGGCTCCCGCCATGCTATCAGTAGCAGTGGCGTTGCCGTCGCCGCCGCCCGTCTCCTCCTCGACGGCGGCCTCCGTCTCCATCCGCTCCGGGGGAGGAGGATCTGATAGAAGAAGAAGAGAAAAGTTCAAGCAAAAATCCAAAAAGACAAGTCCAAGAAGACGAAGTTACGAGACTTACCTTCACGGACTTCTTCGACGACCGGCTCCCTCGCCGGAGAGTCCTGCCTTGCCGGTGGAGTGGTGGCTCCTGCTGGCGGAGGGCCGCCCATGCCCTCCCTTGGCGGAGTGGCCACCCTTGTCGGGCTACCCGTCCTTGGCGGGGAGCCCGTCCTTGGCGGAACGTCCTCCCTCGCCGGGGAGTTCGCCCTTGGCGGGGAGGGTGGAACCTGCTGCTCCTCGGGAGTGACCCCCGGTTGCTCCGGCGGCTGCGGCTCCGTTCCTGCACAAGACCGCAAAATGTTAGTACAAACAAAATCCTCAAGCGCGCCCGACGAGCGGAAAAATCAAAGACCAGACTTACGCTGGGGGCCACTCCTCGGAGCAGCGGTTGGATCCGGCAAGTCCGTTGCCGGCGCGTCCCCTGTCGCCGCGACGGGCGAGTCGTCTTCGACCACAACCACGGGGACCTTGGCCCTCTTCGCCATCCGCTGGGCCAGGGTCCTGCAAGCAAATCAGAAACAAGATCAGAATCATCAACGTAGGAATCAAGACAGAATTAAAGAAGATACAAAACTTCAAGCACTTACTCCTCTTCCTCGTCGTCGTCGCTGAGGGCGGAGAAATCAAACTCCACCTGAGGCGCGTCCGCGCGAGGAGCAGGAGGAGAAGGCTCCCTCGGGCGCTTGGCGGTCCCCGGGGCTGGGGGCTGCGAAAACCCGGCCCCTGTGGACGCCGAGGCCCGGGGAGCAGGCGGAGCAGCTGCTCCGCTCTGAGAAGACCCTCCTCCACTTGGCGCTGACGTACGGGGCGCCTCCGCCGTAGTCTGTGTGCGGGTCGCCTCCGCCGCGGTTGGTGCGCCGGGCGCTCCCGTCGCGGCTTGGCTTCCCCGGGTAGCTCGCGCCGCCCGGCGAGCAGGTTGTTGTCGGGGCGCCTGCGCCCTCGTCGTCGTCGTCGCCTTGTGGAGGCGCTTCAACGGAGATCGCCTGGGACTTGCCCGTGGCGGGGAGGTCTCCGAGGTCGAGGAGGCGTCGTCGTTGAGCCCCAGAGATCCACCGGAGTCCTCGCCGGCCCCGGCGTCCTCCTCCTCCTCCTCCTCGGCCGGCTCGCTGGGCCCAGCACCCCGCCCTGCGGCCGTGCTCCCTCCGGCGCCTCCGCTCCCTCCGGCACCTCCGCTCCCTCCGGCACCTCTGCTTCCTCCGGCAACATCGCCCCTCGCGGCGGCCTCGCTCACGATCCCGGGGATCCCAGCATACCTCAGAGAGGGGAGCCCGGCGAGCTCGTCGGGCGGAAGCTTAAGCAGCCTGCGGATCTCCGCCTCCTCTGCTTGGCACGACGCTTCCGCAGCCTCTGCCTCTTCAATTGTAAACCCGAACTCTCCTGCCACTGCGGCTGCGGCGGCCTCTTCTACCCGGGAAGCAATATAAGCAATCTCCCGCTCAGTGGTGGCCCGGGTGAGACCCTTGATCTCCTCCTTGTTCTTCGGCACCTCCACCAAGTTGTCGAAGAAGCTCATGATGGCATCCGGCGTGGGCACTATCCATGTGGGGTCGACGCCGTGCGAGTCACATGCGGGCATCATTGCGTGCAAGGAGTCCCGGGCCGTGCTGTTGCATAGAGGCACCACTCCCCGGGGAGCTCTAAACCACTCCGGGTGGGCCGGGTCGTGCTTAAAAAGTCCCGGACCATCCCCTTCAGCTCCAGCGACGTAAAGTTGAAGTTCAATCCTGGGCGCAGTCTCATAATGTCCGCCGCATTGCCGTACTCCCATGCTGGCCTTTTCCTCTCCTGTAAAGGGGCAATGCGGCGGCGGAGGAAGTCTGCCCCTACTTCTCCGATGGTCAACTTGGCTACCCGGAGACGAAGAATTCTGACGAGGGCGACGTTGAGCTTGATGTCGTCCGCGTCCAGATCGCTCCAGTCCCTGTCGCGCACTATGGCTGTTGTGCGCGGCGCAGTGAAAGGCTGCGGCTCGTCTTCCACTACCCAGCACCAATCCGCGCGCCACTCCTCCCACTTGCCGCGGAGCTCCCCTTGCAGATAGGATTCCTTCTTGTTCAAGCGGAAGACCCAAGAGATACCCCCGGAGAGGGGAGCGCCGGCCTCTACTCTAGGCGTAAAGAAATGCCTAAAGAGCGCTACGTTTGGATAGATCCCTATGTAGTTTTCGCACAGATGTGCGAAAACCGCCATCGTAAGGATGGCATTGGGGGTGAAGTCTAAGAGGTGGAGGTTGTATGTATTCATGATATCACAGAAAAATTCAGAGAATGGAGGACATAGGCCGCAGTGGAAGAAGACAGCAAAGAAGAAATACCCGCCGGCGTACAGATCCTTGGCGGCGGCGAGATAAACTCTGGTCCGAGGATGCGCCTTGGTCTTCTTGGCCCAGAACAGGTAGTACTTGTTCCAGAGCTCCCGCGCGCTGAGCCTTGGCGCGAAGACGACATTCCTCTTCCGCAGGAGAGCAAGCTTCGCCGCCTGCTCGGATTTCTCTTTCTTGGCCTTCTCCGCCTTCGCCTTCTCGGTCTTCGGGGCCATGGCGGAGGCGGCGAGGGAAGGGGGGCGAGGAGTCCGGCGGCGCCGCAGATGCGTGAGATGGCGGAGGAGGTGTGGAGTCGGAGCGCAGGGGGGAATTTCTGGAGATAGAAGAAGCAATGAAAGCGTAGGAGGGGAACCGCTCCTGCTTCCTCTGCTTTTATGGGGAAGTGGGGGACGTTTCGCTCTTTCCATTAAAAGAACGTGGCCACGATCTCTCCCACGACGCCGCAATCGACGCGTGCCATTAGGGAGGGACGCGGCGGATGCGGAAGGGAATTCGGCGTGCCGTGGGCCGCGCGTGCCCGTGCACTGTTTTGGGCCTGGCCCAACAGCGCTCGGCACCGCGTGTGGCCCAGGCCCGGGGGCTCCTGTCGGTGTACTAAGGTAGGGGTACCTCAGTACCCCAACTTGTGCACGGGCAGTAGCAGCTTCCCGCGGCAGGGCTTACCACGTGCTCGCCGGAGACCTTTCTGATCCATATGAAGCCATTCAAAAACAAAGTATACAAGACAGAAGATCAAGACCCCGGCAAGTGGAGTTTGCCGGGAAGGCCGTCCCAGGCTCAAGACTATCTCATTTACACAAGACCCTGGCAAGAGGAGCTTGCCAGGAAGACCAGAAGACTGCATCTCAGAAGACACGCCTCGGCGCACTCTGCGCCCCGGCAAGACTCGGGGAGCGACAAGCTTCCCGGCCCGGCAAGATCAAGCCCCCGGCAAGGTGCTCGCCGGGGGAAGTCTGCACTGTGTGCCCGCGCTCCAGCTCATCGGCCCACGCGTCGCCCTGGGACCATTCCAGGGATGCGTGGCGGATGGCTGTGTAGCCTGGGGGACACGGTGGCACTCCACGGTGACGAAGCTACCGCCGTGGCAAACGGAGACGCAAGGGCGGGCGCTTTTGGGGTCGACGGCGACGAGCATTAAATGCTCTTGTCCCCCACTGTCAAAGTAGGTGGTGACCACTATTCATCCACTGTTCCTCCACTATTCCCGCACTGTTACAACTACCACCAAAGTTACTTTTCTGCCCCTTCTCCTACGTTGACACCTGTCGGTGACCCCTTGAGCTATAAAAGGAGGCCCATGCACAACGTAGAAGAGGTTCGGAACCTAGATCGCTCATTCACTCGGTGTAGCTAGTTCTTCAAGCTCCCGAGCTCCAACACTCAATACAATCTAAGCAGGAGTAGGGTTTTACGCGTCCACCGCGGCCCGAACCTGGGTAAACTGCCTGCGTGAGCTCCACGATCTGCTCTTTGTGCTCCCTCCGCTCCCTTACCACATGAACAAGGGGCTCCGGTCCCATAGGTGCTCATGGTGGACAGTTTCCCCCGACAATGGCGATATTAGAGTCATGCTAGTAGGATAGTTGTGAATTTGAGAAATACTTGTGTTGAGGTTTGCAAGTCCCGTAGCATGCACGTATGGTAACCGTTGTGTGACAAATTTGAAGCGTGAGGTATTTCATTGAGTGTCATCCTTTGTGTGGAGGTCGGGATCGCGCGATGGATAACTCCTACCAACCCTTCCTATCAGGGATATGACTAGCAGGTATAAACTGGCTAGGAAGGTCCGGATTACGCTAGTAAAATTATATTATCAGAAGCCCAGTAGAGTATGTATGAGGAGGTTATAACCCACAAAGGTTTAGGGCCCATGTATAAGGCCCATGATCTGTAAACCATTATATCATGTAACTTCGGATGTAAAATAGAAAGAGTAGAGACCGAGGAGGACACATTTATGAGCCGGCCTCGGGACTCTGTAAACCGAACCGGGCGTCGCCTCTTATATAAAGGGACGACCCGGCGACGGTTCACGACAAGAAACAACAGCTCGAGACACAGGTAAAGTGGATTCGCTCCCTGGTCATCGAAGCCCAAGCAATACCACACCAAACTAGACGTAGGCTTTTACCTTCATCGAAGGGGCTGAACGAGTATAAAACTCCCTGTGTCCTTCGTCCGCTTTAACCCCTTTAAGCTAACTCGAGCGATGGCCTCACACCTAAGTCCGTTAACCCGGACATCTGTCGTGCTAAATCCACGACAGTTGGCGCCCACCGTGGGGCTATCGCACGATGGTTTCGAGTTCTTGAAGGGCAGCTTTGAAGGGCTTAAGGGTTACGCAGTGGGCCGGATGACTAAGAGTCGTCGCGGCCGGATCTACATCGATGATGCAGGCTGGGGCCCCGAGGCCGACTCAATCGAATACGGGTACCGGGTCCCCTTCGGCGGCACCCACGTCTTCATCGGCAAGATCGGCGAACCGGGCCCTGAGTCGGACGTCTTCCCCAACATCGTCAAGCCGGCTCAGCGTGCGAGAATAGCCCGGATTCAGCCTGCCGTGAAGCATATCTCGTCGGAGCAGTGCATGGAGTACAAGCTGAGGACGGATCGGATTCTGGTGGCGAGACAGTTGTCTATTCTGATGATGAATCTTCATTCGGAGAGACCGAATCTTTGTATCTGTTGCAGGACGGCCGGTCCGAGGGCGTGTCCGATGGCAATAGTATTCCGGACCCCTTTGATCCACCAAACAGGGTTGCTGTTTTCATGGCCGGATCACAACCTATATAGCAGCCCACAACGACCGGGGCGTTAACCTCAGAGGCAGCGGGAGCCAGAGTTGGAGACCTTCCCCCGTCGCCCTCTGACGTCCTATCCACCTTAGTCGATAACTTGACGGTGCTCGCAACAGCGGAAGTAGCCCAGGCCGACAAGGCGCAGCATGATGCGGAGATCGCTCAGTTGAAAAGCAGGATTGAGCAAGCTAAGTTGGATCTGGATGCGGAGAAACCAGGATGGCTACAAGACAGGCAGAGCTGGATTCCCAAGCTTTTTGGCTTAGGCTGGATCAGAACGCTTCACAGGAGGTAATGTACAGAAGGCAACAATCTCGTTTACCGCCGGTTTATGAGGCAAGGAATCTCTTTGGCACACCAGGAGCGGGAACCACTAACCGCCCAGAGGTAAACTGGGGAGGAGCTCCGGGGACGAGCGCGTCGGTTCAGCCACCAGCCACGGAGCGGAACCACCAAGTTGTGCCAACGCCGCACGTACCCACTCCTCCCGGCCATTATTCTAACCCGTTGGACAACATTGTCGCCGCCGCTTCACGGCTGGACGCTCTTCCCATTGAGGGGACGTCCCCCGTAGCAATGGAGGCACGACGGGCTAAGGAGTTGCTGGACACGGCGTTAACACAACAGCAGGCTAATGCCCAGGATGGAATTATACCTCCTACGTGTCGAGGCACGACTTAAAGGCATAAGTCCATCCTAGAATGATCTCAAGTTTGGTAATCTTTGCACAACTCATGTAAAAGAGGGGATAGTAAACTTAAAATAGTCGGCTTACAATCGCCACGTCACAGAATAACAGTACAAGTCTCAAACATCATACAAAAGATCACTACAACCCTCTAAGGGCAAAAGCCAAATGTCAAAGTACCAAACTCAGATAAATAAAACAACCACAGGCGGATCGAATCCTAGTAAGAGTCTCCACTACTGATCGTCCGGGTAGCGCACGTAGTAACGACTACGCTCCTCGTCGTACTCCCAGTCTAGCTCAGTGCCATCACCTGGATAGCTCACAGCTGGACCTGCATCTGGTGTGAAGTAACTGTGAGCCACAGAGGACTCAGCAATCCCGTTCCCGGGTAACAGAACTATCAAAGCCTTTAGGTGAGGGAAAGGCTGAAGAAAGAAATGGGGTGAAGGAACAACAAAGAGTCTGCAGCAGCAACTAGCACTAACTTACGCAAGAGAGAGCGAGAAGAGAAGGCAAAGCGAGAAGTGATCACTAAGTGATCCTAGCTACAAGCTCACATAACCCCTCCGTGTTCAACTCCCGAATCCCTATTCGGAAATTGACAGTCACGGAACACACGCTGGTAGTGTATTAGTATCATTGTGTCAAGTTATCTACAACCGGAATTAACAAGCTCCCATCTGCCACATAACCGCGGGCACGGCTTTCGAAAGATTCAAACCCTGCAGGGGTGTTCCAACTTGACCCATTACAAGCCCACGATCCGCGGAGTCGCAACTCCAAAGTGGGAAGACCCGAGTATCCTCGGAATCCCGTGCTCAAGTTAAACCGAACTAAGGTAAGGCTAATCCAGCAAATCCTCCCGGCGTGCCGACACCCTGATAGTAGCCGCGCGTATCTCGTCTCAGGCCACGACCGGATGGGTGAAGCTACGGGTTTTTACTAAACCTTGAGTTTCCTCGAGGTGGCCCCGCAGGCTCCCCGTTTCGGACCAACACTCATGTGGAGCACTGGCCCGGGGTTGTTGATTAAGAAAGAGGGTTAATTACTCCCTATGCATGTTTAGTTTGTTATTAGGCAAAATAGTACCAAAGTTGGGATTTGCTGGAAAAGACTTAGCACATAGCGGTTTATCGAGGGGGTCCCATACACCCCAACCGTGTTAGGAACGCATAATCAAGGAACATAAAACCGGCTTATACGGGTCCTAACGGCATGAGTGGAACAAAACACCAAGCAAAAGGCTTAGCCTTCCACCCTTGCCAATATATAGGTGATTTCAATTAAAGCATTTATATAGTGTGATATAACCCAACCAAACTTCAACATGGAGCAAGCATCTTCACTTCACCTGCAACTAGCAACGCTATAAGAAGGGCTGAGCGAAGCGTACTTAGCCAAGCAACGGTTTGCATAGGTAGGGTTGGTTAAACATGGCAATTGGCTACAAGTAGGAGGCTGACAAGAAGAACATGGGCATCGAGGCAAAACTATAGATCGAGACTACTAGCAATAGGCAAAGATAGTAAAGTTATCGGGGTTCGGTCATCTTGCCTGAAGAGAAGACGTTCGGATCAAAAGAAGGGTCCTCTTGCTCAAACTCGTTGGAAACCTCGTGCTCAACCTCGTTGGAAAACTCGTGCTCAACTTCCGGCTCTAAACAAGACAAACACACCAAGCACCAATCAACACGATGCAATGCGCACTCGAAAAAAACATGTATGCATGATGGATGCACTAGTGAAGCACATGGAGCACGGAAAACATCACTCAAGCAAAACACCTCAAAACAAGATAACAACCTGATATTATTAATCTACACAGAAAATCACCCAAGTTTGATATAAGATTCGGTGAAATCGGAGTTACGGGCTAAAAGTTATGCCCGAAACAAGATTTGAGCGAAAACTGCAAATTACAGCAACATAGCATCTTGGGAGCTCAAAATAATTAATCTACAGCACCCAAAAAGCATGGCAAAGGACTTGAACACAAACTAGATATAATGTACAGCAACTAGGTCCAAAGTGCACCCCAAACGGAGTCACGGATCAATAGCAATGATCTTGGACATATTGAACTTTGAAATAAAATTCTGGCAGCAGAATTTTATTGAAAGTTTGGAGCAAAAGATAAACATGCTACAGCCACTCAAATGGACATGTGAGGACATGGATGGAAAGACAACAATATATACTTCAAGGAACAATCAAAATCCACCCCAAAACTATCATGCTTTGTCCTACAACATCACCCGAACATGGCATCGGAACGTTACAGATTTCAGACTTAGTGAAATTTCACTAAGTCCTAAAACAGCAATATCATCATAGCATCAAAAAGAGCATGTTTAAGACACCTCGAAACTAAACATGGCAAAGGGTAAGCACCTCATTAAAGTGCATAAGACGGTGATCCCGAAACACACAAGCATGCATCATTGAGGTAAACTCAACGATTACAACGAGCTCAACAAGATGGCATTTCATAACAAGTGAAAACACAACATGTGAACATGGCATCTTGCAACGATGATAACAAGGGAATGATAAATCTACCATGCAACCTATCACACTCAACACGTAGTTCGTGACGAGACGAACACGTGGACATGTCATTTGCATCGTTTGGCCAAACGAGCTAAAAGATATCACATGTCAAAGGTGGCACAAAAATAACACATAACAGCAGTTTATATCATCATGCACTCTTGTAACAGCAAAACATGTGTCAAGATGACATCTAACATGCATGACTACAACAGGTAAAACGTAGAGGACATCTCCACGAACATCTGGACATGCTACACGCGCAAAACGGAGCACCACAGTAAAAGATACAGCAGGTCAAAGTAAGCATATCAGAACAGAGAAAACAGAGACTTAGTGGATCTAGGTCAACCTTCAGATCTGAGATGAACAGTGTCGGGCCTCGGGTGAACAGTGGCGGCGGAGGCCCAGATCTGGAACAGCAGTGGCGGCGGATCTGGCCCGTGGGGCGGCCCAGCGCGGAGAGGAGAGCGGCGGCCCGCTGCGTTGCGGAGGCTGGAGGCGGTACGGGCCTGGCCCGGTGGTGCGGCGACTGGGCCCCGGGGCGAGCGGGCGCCTGGCTGGCCTGGGAAGACGGCGCGGATCCGGCCCAGCTCGCGGTAGGCGGCGGCCTGCCGAGGCGACGGCTGGTGGGAGCAGCGCCCGCGTGGGCCGAGCCCAGCCTGCGGGGGAAGGAGGCGAGGCTCGCGAGGCGGCGGTGGCGTACTCGGGCCGACCCAGCCGGACGAAGCGAAGGAGGGGACCGGCGAGGCGGAGGCCCGCGGCGGCGTACGGGCCCGATGAACTGGTCCCCAGGCGACGGGCCGGCGCGGAGCGGAGCCTGGCTTGACGGGGAAGCGGTCGATCGGTCGCTGCGGTCGCTGCGGTCGAGGGAGCCGGCGCCCAGTCGCCCGAGCGTTGACCCGATCGATCGGATCTGGCCAGCGACGGCTGGATCGAGGGATCCCCTCGGGAACCAGAGAAATATTTGGGGATCTGAGATCTGAAATAAAAGAAAAAAAACAGAGGGAAGGAGGAAGAAGAAGGGGACATGCCAAATAGACTAGGGGTCTATATATAGCAGTTTTTGACTAGGGTTTGGAGGATAGGGGTGTTTAGGAGCCCTACGATCGTGATCCAACGGATCCGATCGCGGGGATTATTTAAAAGGACTAGACGGAGATAAAAGAGAGCAGTAGGGGTATTTCCGGGACACGAAGTGAAGGCACATCGGACCCACACGGACAACGGAGGGAAAAGTCAACGGAGTCCAAACGAGACGAGATTTGAGAGGCGGGTTGCACACAACAAAACAACAACACACAACACAACCTCGCGGCACACCGGTAACGAAAAACGCCCGAACAACAAAGTAGGCCTACGGGACGTCACGGACACGTGAGGGAGCTCTGGAACACGAAACGGACAACGGGAAGGAACGCCACGAACCGGATGCAACCCACAACACAAATGCAATGCAATGCACATGTCTACATGATATGAATGAAAGCCACACACTCACACAACAAATCGACGAAAGCCCGAAAGACAAAGAACCCGAAATGGAAATAGATGAAGCCGGAGATATATTATAAGCCCAAAAGGGAAAGTATTACATCCGGGGCATTACAGTATTCCTATAGTCGGGAGAGAATTCATTCAACTCCCCGCCCGAGCCGAAGTTACACGAAGCACCTGGATGAACCGGCTGTATCTAGCAGCGCGCGAAGTTGGCACCGACAGAGGCAGGATAATCTGGTAGGAGCAGGAGCACATGCCCAAGAGGCGGTGGACCAGGCTAGACATACTGCCCGCAACGACACCCGTCAAGCAACGCCGATTCACCCCACCACCACAGAAACAGGAATCATGTCTAGTTCTTTGGGGGTGCAGTGTCTCATCCCCGCTTTACGAAACATGAAATTACCCAAAGACTTCAAAGGCCCGTGCAAGGTACCCAACTACACGGCGGATCTGGCTCCGGAGGCGTGGGTTGAAAGTTATGAGATGGCTATGGAGATGCTTGATGTGGACGAAGCTGTGTCTGCCAAATACTTCACAATGATGCTTGAGGGCACGGCCCGGACATGGCTAAAGGGTTTACCACCTAACTCCATCGGATCATGGGGCGAGTTGCGTCGCCGGTTTATCAATAATTTCAAGGACACATGCAAGCAGCCGATGTCTGTGGTTGACTTAGTTGCATGTGTTCAAGGAGAGCAAGAGACCACAAGTAGTTGGGTGCGGTGAGTATCTGAAATTTTGCACTCCTCCAATAGCATCAATCCGAGCACGGCTATAGTGACCTTGGAAGGCAATTGCCGGTTTGAGCCTTTGAGGTAGAAGCTGGGACGGCTCAAGCGTGATTGCAATGACATGGGAACGCTCATGGGCGCTTTGGTAAAGTATGGAGACTCTAATAACACCAAGTATCCAGACGCAGACGGAGACAAGTCCGGGAAAGCGAGCAAAAACGGTAAACCAGCCCAAGCCAATCCGGCAGGTATAGGTTACAATGGCAAGCGTAAAGTGGAAGGCAGCTCGGACTTTGTGGCCAATACCAACGTTCAAGACAACAGGCAGCGCGCAAGGGTAGACCGCCCCCACGCAATGGGAGGCGGCCTATTAATCTAGATCGCCAGTTGAACGTACCTTGCCCAAAGCATGGTACAGAGGAAAACCTGGCTACGCATCTCTGAAAGATTGTTTTATTATGCAGGAGTTTATGAAACATGCCAAGTATAATCACGGGCCCCCCGGCGGATCAGGTCCCGGTTTTCAGGGTCCGGGTTACCAGGGAGGTGGATCCGGATCAGGATACCACGGCGGTAACAATAACCATAATGGTAACAATCAGCATCAGCAGAACCAGCAACATGGTCAGGGTGGATACAACAACCAAGGGAATCAACAGCGTCAGCAGCAGCAGCAGCAATCCGGATATCAGAATAACCCAAAGGAGCTAAGTAGTGGGCAATATCATGTTTTCATCACAAGTCTGTGCAAACGGGATCAAAAAGTTCTGAAGAGAGCAGTACACTCTGTTGAACCGGCGATACCACGTTTTTTGCGTTGGTCTGAGCAACCCATTGTATGGAGCAGAGAGGATCACCCGCCACGGGTTGATAATCCGGGTCAGTTGGCCTTGGTGGTGGCACCACAGGTGGGTGGTTACAAGTTCACAAAGGTGCTTATGGATGGAGGCAGCATTATCAATATCCTATACTATGAGACTTTCTGACGTATGGGGTTGACAGATAAGAAGCTCCGACAATCCAACACAGTGTTCCATGGAGTGGTGCCCGGTAAATCGGCTTACCTAGTTGGGAAAATCAATTTGGAAGTTACCTTTGGGGATGAGCATGACTCTAGATCGGAGACAGTGACCTTCGAAGTTGTAAAGATCAGGAGCCCATATCATGCTCTGTTTGGGAGACCGGTTTACGCCAAGTTCATGGATAGACCGTGTTATGTTTATCTGCAGCTCAAGATGCCGGGTCACAAGGGAACCATCACGGTTCACGGGAGCCGCAATATTGCGTTGGAATGTGAGGAAGGAGACGCAGCATACGCTGAGGCAGTTTGTGCTACGGAAGAGCTGAAGTTTTATAAGGACAATGTTGATCCGACAGATATGTCCCCTTGAAGAATCCAACTACAGAGCATGATCCGGCGTTGAAGTTTAAATCGGCAGAGGAAACCAAGCAGGTTGACTTTGTTCCAGGCGATTCATCCAAGCAGTTCACTATCAGCGCTAACCTAGACCCCAAATAGGAAAGCGCGCTCATCAAGTTCATCCATGAGAACCGGGATATCTTTGCATGGAAGCCTTCTGACATGCCATGTATACCGAGGGAACTCGCTGAGCACAGTCTTAATATTGATCCAAAGTTTAAACCGGTCAAGCAGTATTTGCGCCGCTTCAATGAAGAGAGGCGCAAGGCTATAGGTGAAGAAGTGGCTAGGATTTTGGCCGCAGGTTTCATAGTTGAGGTGTTTCATCCAGAGTGGCTGGCTAACCTGGTACTGGTGCTCAAGAAAAACGAAACTTGGAGGATGTGTGTTGATTATACAGACTTGAACAAGGCTTGCCCAACTGATCCTTTTGCTCTCCCCCGCATTGATCAAATTATCGATGTTACGGCGGGATGTGAGCGGCTAAGTTTTTTGGTTGCATATTCCGGTTATCATCATATCAAGATGGCAGTTAAGAACCAGGAGAAGACAGCTTTCATAACTCCCTTCGGAGCCTTCTGCTATGTATCCATGCCTTTTGGGCTCAAGAGTGCCCAAGCAACTTATCAGCGGTGTGTGCAGAACTGCCTACAAGGGCAGATTGGAAGGAATGTCCATGCATATGTGGATGACATTGTGGTAAAATCCAGGAAGGAGGAAACGCTGATAGAGGACTTAAAAGAAACCTTTGACAACCTCCGGGTTTACAAGATGATGCTTAATCCGGAGAAATGTGTTTTTGGTGTTCCAGCAGGCAAGCTCCTTGGATTCTTAGTGTCAAACACAGGGATTGAAGCTAATCTGGAGAAGATCAAGGCGATCACATCCTTGGCTAAACCGGCTTGTATCAATGATGTCCAGCGCGTGGCAGGCCGTATTGCAGCGTTGAGCCGGTTCATCAGTCATTTGGGAGAAAAGGCGATCCCGCTTTATCAGATGATGAAGAAGACAGACCGGTTTGTCTGGAGCGATGCTGCAAACGCTGGGTTCGAGGATTTGAAGCGGCAATTGGCAGAACCACCAGTCCTTGCTGCCCCGGTTGACAAGGAGCCATTGCTATTGTACATAGCCGCCAATGCCCGTGCAGTCAGTGTGGCCATTGTGGTAGAGCGCAAGGAGGCAGGCAAAGAGTACCCGGTTCAACGTCCGGTTTATTACATCAGTGAGGTGCTCATTGAGTCGAAACAAAGATATCCACACTGGCAGAAATTGGTATATGGCGTATTCATGGCAAACCGGAAGTTGAAGCACTATTTCCAGGGCCACCCAATCACTGTTGTTAGTTCAGCTCCGTTGGGAGATATAATCCAAAATAGGGAAGCCACTGGCAGAGTGGTGAAGTGGACCATTGAGCTTAGCCCGCACGGATTAAAATATGTGCCCCGTACTGCTATAAAATCCCAAGCACTAGTGGATTTCATCAATGATTGGACAGAGTTGCAAGCACCTGAGGAGAAGCCGGATCATACATACTGGACTATCCACTTTGACGGTTCAAGGCAATTGGAGGGCTCGGGGGCTGGAGTTGTGTTAACTTCCCCGCGAGGTGATAAATTCTGTTATGTCCTCCGATTAATGTTCCCTTGTGATACGTCCAAAACGTATCTATAATTTCTGCTTGCTCCATGCTTCTTTTGTGTGATATTGCTATGATATTGATGCACTTCCATACACTTTAGATCATATTTGGACTAAGCTATTAACTCAGTGCACCTCAGTGCCAGTTCCTGTTTTCTGCTTTTTTCTATTTCAGATTTCCCCCATATTAAAAGTGCTCCAAAAATTCCGGGAAAAATACAGGAAAAATCAGCGTACAGGAAGCTTCGAGAAAAACCAAAGCGGGGCCAGAGGGGAGCCAGGGGTGGCCCAGGCGGCCACCCGGCGCGGCCCCACCCCTGGCCGCGCTAGGGGGCGCCTGGGGCCCCCTCTCCGCCTCTGGTTGCCCCCTTCGCATATATATTTCTCCCATCGCGGAAACCCTGATTCCAGAACCCTTTTCTCCAGAAGCAATTCCGATCTCCGCCGCCATCGCCACCAAGTTTCGGGGGACCAGAATTCCTGTGTCGGCATCCTGCCGGGACGGGTAAGTGCCCCTGGATTCATCTCCATCGACGTTGCTTCCTCCCTCCATGATGCGGGAGTAGTTCCTCCTCGGGGCTGAGGTTTCTACCAGTAGCTATGTGGTCAATTCTCTCTCCCATGATGTGATCTTCGTTGAGATCATAGGCTATGTTAATCTAGGGTGATCCCATGATATTTCCCCTTCCTCTATGTATTGGATTGATGTACTCACTTGCCTTTATCTAGTATAATCCCCGAGACCAAGGTGACAGCGGTCTATTGGACATGGATTAGAAGAATATTTTCATGGGTGATTTCCTCTTTTGTGTGTTGATTGAAGATTGAGAGTCTCTTGGTGCTTGTCTTTGACTATCCTTGAGATATGTTGTGGTGATTGTGGTACTCTCTTTGGATGCCCGCGGTGACATTGGGAAATCCATAGATTGAGAACTACGAACTTTGAGGGGTGCTTTTGTAGCCCTACATAATTCTCGTCCTCTCTTGGCCACAAAGGAATGACCTCCGGGTGCATCTCCATTGCATGTTTTATGGGAAATATCATGTGATTAGACAATGTTATTGGGAGTTGCCACTAGTGAAAGTATGAAGCCTAGGCCTTGTTTCCACCATTGCAATACCATTTGTGCTCACGTTTACCACTTGTTTGCTTGCTGCACTTTTTATTACAGATTTATATTACTTTGCTTTGCCACTCCTATCATCCATATTTTACCATCTCTTCGCCGAACTAGTGCACCTATACAACTCCTAGTTGTATTAGGTGTGTTGGGGACACAAGAGACTTCTTGTATCTTAGTTGCAGGGTTGCTTGAGAGAGACCATCTTCAACCTCTACTTCCCTAAGTTCGATAAACCTTAGGTCATCCACTTGAGGGAAATTGCTGCTGTCCTACAAACCTCTGCGCTTGGAGGCCCAACATAGTCTACAAGAATAGAAGCGTGTGTAGACATCAAGCTATTTCTGGCGCCGTTGCCAGGGAAGTAAGTGTTTGAAGGTATATCTTTAGATCTTGCAATTAAATCTTTTCGTTTCTTGTTTTTAGTTTCACTAGCTATGTTTATGGAAAACCGCACTCTTAGTTCGCTGCTTGGGGAAGGCCGCTTTACCACACCCGTGGTAGAGAAGTCTCCTCCACCTACTGAATGTATCCCGTTCCAAATACCACTTGGATAATTGAAATAATTAGGAATGATTTTTATGATGGGACAGTCAATCCTAGTATTCATTTGTTGAAACTTACAGAACTTTGTGAGTTGTTTAAGATTTCAGGTTTGACAAGAGATGGAGTCATGAGGAAATTATTTGCCTTGTCACTGAAAGGAAAAGCATTGGAATGGTATAGGCTACTAGATGACTCTCACCTGCTGGATTGGGAAGAGATCTAGTCTCTCTTTTAGTCCAAGTTTTATCCTCTTCATGAAGCCCATGAGAATAGGAATTATGTTTATAATTTCTATCCTCATGACGGAGAGAGCATAGCTCAAGCTTGGGGGAGACTGAAAACGTTAATGCTAAAATGTCCTAACCATGGGCTCCCCAAAAATATGATTATTACTAATTTCTATGCGAGGCTCTCTCGACAGGATAAAGATTTGCTCGATGCTTCCTCTATGGGTTCTTTCACAAACGAAAAGATTGATGCTAAATGGGAACTCCTTGAAAGAATTCAATGCAACACTGAAGATTGAGAGATCGACAAAGGTAAAGAGTAAGGTATAATTTATGAGTATGATTGCATTAAGTCCTTTGTTGAAACTACAAGTTTTAATAAGTTTAGCGCTAAGTTTGGGCTTGATTCTCAACTCCTTGTTGATTTCCTCAAATCTTTTGCTTCACATCTTAATATGCCTAAGGAGGATTGGATCAAGCATCATGAACCTTTTAAAGAGATTTGCAAAGAAAATGAAATTGTTCATGATGATTGCAGCATGCATGATCCAATTCCTAAAAATGAAGTTTTATATAAGCATGTTAATTTTTGTGGAGTGGATAGACCTTGTGAAAGGCCTATGATTGAAGAAGAGTTGTATTGTAAGCAACATAAGCATGAAAGAACAATCACTTGGGTCAAAGATTTAAATGAAATTGCTAGAGAATTGTGTGACCTTTATCCTTTTACTTGTGAACTTTGCTGTATAGAGGGTCACTTTAATTTTTAATGCATGCACTTTCAAAACATAACTGTTAACCAGTTGTGTGATAACATGATCACCCCTGATCTTTATGATGAGCTTATGTTATTTTTGATGTGTGAAGAGTTATCAGAAAAGACTTCTTGGCTAGATGTTAATGCCATAGGAATAAAAAACACTTTGCAAAATTGCCATCTCTATTGTGTTGTTAATTGCCATAAAAATGATTACATAAGTAAGATTAGAAAGGAGGGAACTTTACCAAAGTATAAAAATGTCTCTTATATTTCTGCTAATAAAAAGGAGAGTTTCTCCCAAGTTTCCCCTATTGTTTCTAATGATAAACCAGGATATGTGGAGAAGCTTCATCTCCAACCACTCCCTCCTAAGGTGAAGAAGAAGAAAAAGAAGAGGAGGAGGAAGAGGAGCAAGAAGGAAGAAGAATGGGTATCAACCTGGCCTGAGCATATTCCTCCCATCAACTTTTATCCTAACGGTTGTATGTTTAAAGAAGAAGGTGAAGTTTATTGCCTTAATTATCATCTTGATGATACGTTCGTAGGTACTATTGAAGATGATTTTGATTATGATATGCATGTTACTTATTGTGATTGGGAAAATGATGATAGTACTACTTATGATCTTGAAAATCTTTTTGGTACCAACTCTGAAAGTGATGATATGGAAAGGTCTAAGCTTGGGGATGATAGGATTGTAAATCCTTTACCCACTAGTGATGTGATAATTGATAATTCTTTTGCTGGTAAGAATAAAGACAACATGTTTACAAATATAGTTGCTAGCAATGATAATGCTCTTCTCTACTATGATGATGTTATAACTCCAACCTATAGTTATTATAAAGGTACGTATGACATAAGGAGAAATTATCCTTATGAAACTTGTCATAATCATGGAGGGAATTACTCCCTTGTTGAACACCATCTTCCTAATACACAATTAATCTATAGTGTTCAAGTTGTTTATGATAGTCCCACTCCCACTATTACCAATGAGAAAGATTATGCTTATGTGGAGAGTAAGAGTACCTTTTTGCATGTGGATCATGGTAACAATGCTTTATGTGATGCTTATATTTTTGAGTTTATTCGTGATCCCACTGAAAATTATTATGAGAAGGGAACATATGCTTATAGATATTTCAATAATATCAAGTTCCCTCTCTTTATGTTGAAGGTTTTGAAGCTGCACTTGTTTTGTCTTCCTATGCCTATTGCTTTGTGCTTCAATGAATTATTCTATTGCAATATTCCTATGCATAGGAAGCATGTTAGGCTTAAATGTGTTTGGTATTTGCTTCTTGATGCTCTCTTTTGTTCTTCAACTCTTATTCCTACGAGAGCATCATTAAAGTCTTAAGCCTATCTTTATGGCTATAAAGAAAGAGCTCTAGGGAGACAACCCTTGTTATCTTTGCTTTCAGTTTGTTCTTTCAGTTTTTAGTGGTCTTGATGTTTGTTACTACTGTAGCAACATCATTGTATTTTTATTTTTTTCAGCTTTGTGCCAAGTTTAGCCGCCGATTGCAAGAAAGTTCAAAAGATGTGACGTGCTGTCCAGAAAACAGATTCTGTCCTTGGACAGAAAAATTTGAATAAAATCACCAGATCATCTTTTTGATCTGAATTGTTTTGACAGCGTGCTCTATACAATTGGCTTTTGAGCGTCTGTTCTGAGTTTTTGATTTGAGTTGCAGAAGTGCCCCGAAAAAATTATTTACTACCTGCTCGTCTGTTTTTCACAGATTCTGTCCTGTTTTGCCTTTTCTTCGTTTTGCAAACCTTGAGCTTGCTTTTTCTTTGCAAAAACCTTTTGGCAATCTTGAGAAACAGTAGCTCTTCAAGATTATCCTTATTTCCAGTAGGGAAAAATTATTTTATTATGGGTACTAACCTCGCTAATCAGATTATGATGAGTTATGTATGAAGGGAGTTTTCAAGTGTGCGAGGGAAGATGATAAAAGAAGATTCAGGAGGGTCAAACGCTCAAGCTTGGGGATGCCCCCGTGCACCCCCAAGAAATATTCAAGAAGACTCAAGCGTCTAAGCTTGGGGATGCCCCCGTGCATCCCCTCCTCCATCAAAAATTATCAGTTCATCTTTCGTTCCACTATATTTTAATCACTTCATGCGTTATGTGCTATGCTTGGAGCGTCTTGCTCTTAGTTTCATTTTTAGTTTTCTTTAGCTTTGCTTGCTGTTCATAACAAGTTAGAACCCAGCTTTCTTTGTGTGGGAGAGAAACACGCTCCACTTCAACCTAGAACACTACATAGGATTTTCATGCTTACCTTTGCTGTGTGTGTTCTTTGTCTTTCCATAGCTGCTGTCATGTTTAGCTCTTAGTTTTCATGCTTTTCTTTTTAAAGAGCTTTTGTTTAGTTGGTTGTTGAACTCTCTTGAGTTTTCATGATTATCTTGTTAAGAGAGTTTGCCTGTTGCACTGAGTTGTGTGTCTTAACTTAAAGTAGGTAATTGAGGTTGCTATTTAATTTTAGTAGTAACTTGCAATAGTTTTGAGGTATTGCCATGAGTAATGTCTGAACTTTTGGTGTCAAGAGCTTTAGCCTATTAGTGATAGATGTCGTATTTTGGGCAATCCGTGTTTATTTTCGAAAACCTACAAAATAGTTGAGAACTTTAGCTACTAGATGGATCACTAATCTTTGGAGGGATCGAATATTAGAGTACACTCACGTACCATGAGCCGAGGATGCGCAAGGATAACCAAACCCCCATACACTCCTCCTCGGGGTACTTGTCTCTTTGTGAACCTCCTAATTAGATTGAGAGTTACCGATAATAAGTGCATGAGTTCTTCGGACTAATGTGAGTATTCAAAAGTTGACACTTCCACCTAGCCATATTTTTCTAGCCTCTTCGGTACCATGCATTGCCCTTTCTCACCTCGAGAGTTGGCGCATACTTCGCCGGTGCATCCAAATCCTTGGCACGATACGCTCAGTCATCATAAGCCTCATTATATCCTTCCTCAAAACAGCCACCATACCTACCTATCAAGGCATTTCCATAGCCTTTCCAAGATACCTTGCCATGCAACATCCATCTTCTCATGACTTGATCTTCATGTCATACATGCTTTTTGCTTGATCGATGAGCCGCATGCTAGTTGGGCCTTGCCCTAATCATTGCTACATGACGCGCTAGTATCATTGCATATCCTGCTACACCGGCAGAGGCATACATTTGCATACATTATGATAGTTTCATTTTCTTTATGTTGAGTACTTTTGTAAAGTGTGAAAGATCTTCTATACTTCTTGTAATATATAGAGTGTTGCCCCTAAAGTGAGGAAAAGATCCCAAAGAGGACAAAATCAAAAGATCCCAAAGAGGACAAAATCATAAGATCCCAAAGAGGACAAAATCAAAAGATCCCAAAGAGGACAAATGAGAGTTAAATAGAAAGAGCCATTGATGCCACAAAAAAAAGAAAAAAAAGAAGAAAAAAAGAGAAAAAGAAATAAAAAGAGAGAAGGGGGCACACTACTATTTCTTTTGAGAGATCCACACTCGTACTCCATCTTATACCTTGTACTCCATAGAGATTATCATTCATGCATATAGCTATGTGGGGACCTTCACACTATAGAACTTGGCTTGTATGTTCCAATGAGAAAGCAAGTTGGATGCACCCCCACTAGTTCCATTGGAGAGCTTACCTTAGCTCATATGTGCATCCGTTGCATGGCAATCCCTACTCCTCGCATCATATCTATCATTTGGCTTTCTCTCGCCCATGATTGTCCTCATTGATGTGAGCCTTTCACACCTTTTTTGTCTTCCCCCTCCATCATTTTTCTCTCTTTGCCATCCTAAGTGTCGACTTTCTTGCTTACGCTCATCCATTGCATGAGTGCTCAAAATATCGAAAGGGAGTGGATCATTTTGACTTGTACCTGACTGGTGGTCTGGGGATGAGTCAAGATAAGATTCCAAAGAAGACCAAGTGTGAAACTTTAGTAGATTAAGTTCTCAACAATACAAAAACTATGTTTTACTCTCTCGTATATCCATATCCCCTTTCTTGCACGCAAACACCATTTGGAGACATTCGAGTCACGGACAGCGAGAGCTCTTGCACCTTTATGTTCTTATGTTGCTTGTTACAATGCTTATATAGACTCTTGCTTGTTATGACTTGAATTGAATTACATGCCTTGATTGCTTTACTTAAAAAGTTCTTATATGGTTGATAGCATGTCACCACAGAAATTATGCTTGTTATCATTTACCTACTCGAGGACGAGCAGGAATTAAGCTTGGGGATGTTGATACGTCCAAAACGTATCTATAATTTCTGCTTGCTCCATGCTTCTTTTGTGTGATATTGCTATGATATTGATGCACTTCCATACACTTTTGATCATATTTAGACTAACCTATTAACTCAGTGCACCACAGTGCCAGTTCCTTTTTTCTGCTGTTTTTCTATTTCAGATTTCCCCCATATTAAAAGTGCTCCAAAAATTCCGGAAAAAATACAGGAAAAATCAGCGTACAGGAAGCTTCGAGAAAAACCAAAGCGGGGCCAGAGGGGAGCCAGGGGTGGCCCAGGCGGCCACCCGGCGCGGCCCCACCCCTGGCCGCGCCAGGGGGGCGCCTGGGGCCCCCTCTCCTCCTCTGGTTGCCCCCCTTCGCATATATATTTCTCCCGTCGCGGAAACCCTGATTCCAGAACCCTTTTCTCCAGAAGCAATTCCGATCTCCGCCGCCATCGCCACCAAGTTTCGGGGGACCAGAATTCCTGTGCCGGCATCCTGCCGGGACGGGGAAGTGCCCCCGGATTCATCTCCATCGACGTTGCTTCCTCCCTCCATGATGCGGGAGTAGTTCCTCCTCGGGGCTGAGGTTTCTACCAGTAGCTATGTGGTCAATTCTCTCTCCCATGATGTGATCTTCGTTGTGATCATAGGCTATGTTAATCTAGGGTGATCCCATGATATTTCCCCTTCCTCTATGTATTGGATTGATGTACTCACTTGCCTTTATCTAGTATAATCCCCGAGACCAAGGTGACAGCGGTCTATTGGACATGGATTAGAAGAATATTTTCATGGGTGATTTCCTCTTTTGTGTGTTGATTGAAGATTGAGAGTCTCTTGGTGCTTGTCTTTGACTATCCTTGAGATAGGTTGTGGTGATTGTGGTACTCTCTTTGGATGGCCGCGGTGACATAGGGAAATCCATAGATTGAGAACTACGAACTTTGAGGGGTGCTTTTGTAGCCCTACATAATTCTCGTCCTCTCTTGACCCCAAAGGAATGACCTCCGGGTGCATCTCCATTGCATGTTTTATGGGAAATATCATGTGATTAGACAATCTTATTGGGAGTTGCCACTAGTGAAAGTATGAAGCCTAGGCCTTGTTTCCACCATTGCAATACCATTTGTGCTCACGTTTACCACTTGTTTGCTTGCTGCACTTTTTATTACAGATTTATATTACTTTGCTTTGCCACTCCTATCATCCATATTTTACCATCTCTTCGCCGAACTAGTGCACCTATACAACTCCTAGTTGTATTAGGTGTGTTGGGGACACAAGAGACTTCTTGTATCTTAGTTGCAGGGTTGCTTGAGAGAGACCATCTTCAACCTCTACTTCCCTGCGTTCGATAAACCTTAGGTCCTCCACTTGAGGGAAATTGCTGCTGTCCTACAAACCTCTGCGCTTGGAGGCCCAACATAGTCTACAAGAATAGAAGCGTGTGTAGACATCACCTTGTACTAACAATGCTGCTGAGTATGAATCCTCCACGGTTTACGGATGGCCAAGGAGATGAACTTGAGCCGGGTCAAGTGCTTTGGTGACTCAGATCTGGTGGCACAACAAGTATCTGGTAAGTGGGACTCTACGGATCCGCTCATGGCAGCTTATCGGCGAGAAGTGGATGCAGTTGCGGGATACTTCAAGGGATATCAGGTAGACCACATAGACCGGCGAAAAAATGAAGCGGCCGATGCATTGAGCCGGCTGGGCTCTCAGCGTAAACCGGTTCCACCTACTACCTTCTTGGATGAATTGCATAGTCCGTCGGTACAGATACCTTCAGGGGAGGACTTGGTTGTTCCTGATCCGGAAGCACAGCTAGTTGCAGTGCTTCACGTCATTCCGGATTGGACACTCCCTTATTTGGCATATAGGAGCCGAGGTGAGTTGCCAGGGGACGAAGTTGAGGCCCGACAGATAATCCGTCGGTCTAAGTCTAAGACTATCGTCAATGGAGAACTCCATCACCGCAGCGTTTCTGGGCCGTTTCAGCGGTGCGTATCATCAGAGGAAGGCTGTGATATTCTTCGAGAGATTCACGAAGGAGATTGTGGTCCTCACGCCGGTTCAAAATCCTTGGTAGCTAAAGCTTTTCGTCATGGGTTCTACTGGTTAACGGCTCACGCTGAGGCAGAGGACTTGGTCAGAAAATGTGACGCTTGCTAGAAATTTTCACGGCGTGCTCATGTACCGGCGCAGGAGCTACGGATGATTCCAATTACTTGGCCGTTTGCGACTTGGGGGCTTGACATGGTTGGACCCTTTAAAAGATCCCAAGATCAGAAAACCCACCTGTTAGTAGCAGTGGACAAATTTACAAAGTGGGTTGAAGCAGAGCCTGTCAGTAAGTGTGATGCGGCAACAGCGGTTAAGTTCATCAAAAAGGTAATTTTCCGGTTTGGCTTTCCACACAGCATTATAACTGATAATGGCACCAACCTATCTAAAGGAGAGATGGAAGAGTTCTGTCAAAGAGAACATATTCGGCTTGATGTGTCATCAGTAGCTCACCCTCAGTCCAATGGTCAAGCGGAGAGAGCCAACCAAGAGATCTTGAGAGGCATCAAGCCCCGGCTTATGGTTCCTTTGCAAAGAACACCGGGTTGCTGGGTAGAGGAGTTGCCATCTGTCTTATGGAGCATCAACACTACGCCTAACAGATCTACATGATACACGCCCTTTTTCATGGTATACGGTGCTGAAGCGGTCCTTCCTAGTGATATCCGGCATGATTCACCACGTGTGGCGGCCTATGTTGAAGCGGATAATCAGCAAGCACTAGTGCAGAACCGGGCAATAGCACCGGTTCGTAAGGCCCTTTAGTGCCGGTTCCATAACCGGCACTAAAGTGTGGTCATTAAAGGCCCCCCCCCTTTAGTACCGGTTCAGCACGAACCGGTGCTAAAGGGCAACCACGTGGCACGAGCCAGCTCCGTGGGCCGGGAGCCCTTTAGTACCGGTTGGTAAAACCAACCGGTACTACAAGGTTTGGGTTTTTTTTTGGTTTTGTGATTTCTTTTTCATTTAATTTTGTGTTTTCCATTTAATTTTTTCGTTTGCTGGTATTTTACGATACTACACATTGTACACGTTATGCATATATATATATATATATATATATATATAATTATGTCTCACACAAACCACCTTATATATTCACACATACACACATGTATAGCTATATACAAGTTCTCCTACATTTTGCCTTCGGAGCCAGTGGCATTAGCCTAATTGGTGCCTTCGGAGCACGATGACAATTGGAAGTGGTTCATGGGGGCAGTAGCGGGTAATGGTATTCTCCCTTCGGATCTATGACCTGGTCGAGCAAAAATCCCGTTATTTCCTCTTGAAGTGCTTGTACGCGCTCCGTTTCTAGGAGCTTGTCCCGCACCTCTTTGAGCTGTTAAGAAGGAGATCAATATGCATGTTTATTAGTTGTGTGACTAGATATCGATAATGGTGTAAAAATTTTGAATAGTGTTCTGACAAACGTACCCATTCCTGTCTTTGAGATCTGCTCCTTTCGGACGTCATCATGCGAATGTTCTCGCAAACGTAGTATGCACACAGATCAGTCCTCTGCGCCTGCTTCAGGGCCTTTACGAGAATGGAATTTGATCAGATAATAATTAATCAAGCATGATAATTAAATAGATAATGGCAACTAGCTAGCTAGCTAGTACTACTTAATTATTTACCTTGGGTCAAAACCATTTCAGGCTTTGTTTCCATTCGCCTGGAGTGAAGCTGATGAACCTTGCCTAAGCCCTGCCCGCCGACAAAGAAAATGAATAAATGGGTTATTAAATAGTTCATATCAGGAAATGACAAACTAAATAGGCCGAGATATATAGTTAATAATGATTGAAATTACTTGTTGACTATCCCTTTCAAGATGGTGTAGTCACTTTGTTTTTTAAGTAGTGAGTCTAGTACTTCAACTGTTCCGGCGTCAACTTTAATGATACACAAGATCCAGTGAAATCTGAGTGCACACACGTTTGGATATTTTAATTAAGCGGACATATGTAAGCAAAAACATGTAGCTAGCTAGTAGGCAAAAACAGAGAATTTGTAGTAAAAGAGAGTGTGACTCACTGGAAGTTGTAAGGAAGTAGTATATCATCGTTGTATTTGAGGCACTTCAAGAACTGTAGCATGCTGTCCTCTACATGCTTTTTATAATATTCACCTAGGTTCCATGTGTATTCATTAACGGTGTTTGGGTCAATGAACCCAATGCCATAGCGTCCAGCTTTTTTCATTTCATACATCTTCATCCTGCATAATACCACAGAAAAGAATATAGTGAGGATAATTACATGTAATGATTGATCAAAAGGATCACTACAGCTAGCTTAAGAATTAAATTACAGAAAGAAATCACTTACAGACAATAGCAACTGACGATAGATTTGTCGAGTGCGTCTTGATTGTATAACTGAAACAGTTCAGTATACTCAACGGACACATCGTTCTCATGGTAGTAATGATCTTCCTTGACTTTCACCATGAGGGACACTCGATTGGAACTCTTGGTAATGGCCATGTACCATTGATGCAATTCATACATTCTCGTTGGGAGCTTGTTGACCTCGTATGGCTTGACCAAAGGTTCGCCCCGGACATATTTCCGTTTTATTTCCTCCTCTGTAAGCACAGGCATGGGCTCGATCTCGAGGAGTTTTCCAACAGTGATGTTGAGCATTTCAGCCTGCTTTATATGCTCCTCGGTTATTACCACATTGTGATCCCCGGGAACGTAAACTCTTTGCCCACAATAATATTGGGCGCGCGTACTCTCAAGTGTTGTTCGCACAACAAGCTAGGGGATCGATTGCGCCGCCTGTTCTCCCAGCTGGGGAACGGTTTTCCCGTATTTTTTGACAGCTGCTTGTTGTTTGCTCGAGCTCGAGCTCACCTCCTTCTGTAGACGTGCTCGATTTAACTTCCTGATCGGGCGCTCATAGTCGTTGTCAACAGGCTCGGGAGCTGGTGGTTGAGCCATACGAACGAAGTGCTCAATCTTTTCCTCAGGCGCTTTCTCCCTTGGCGGCGGTGGCGGTTTCGGTCCAAAATGGTCGTCCACTTCTGCCCGCACTATGGCATTGGTTTGCTCGTCCGTCCTGTCACAAGCCCTCTGAGGAGGATTAGTGAGGCTTGGACCATATTTAGTTTGCTTGCCTCCGCCTGTACTTTTTGTACTGCCTCGACCCGTACCACTACGCACCATAGCTACGGGGTGTCTCTTATGCGATTGCTGAGGCGGCGGAGATGGCTGACGAGGCTGAGTTGGACGAGGAGGAGTGGCCTGAAGCTGTGCCGGACTTGGAGGAGGAGTGACCTGAAGTTGTGACGGACTTGGAGGAGGAGTGGACGTCTGACGCTGTGTCGGACTTGGAGGAGGAGTGGCCTGACGCTTTGCTGGACTTGGAGGAGGAGGAGTTGCCTGACGCATTGGTGGACTTGCAGGAGTGGGAGCCTGCTGACTCGGTGGCGGACTTCGACGAGGAGTCGGCTGACGCGGTGTCGGTGGCCTTCGAAAGATGATGCAATCCTTTCTCCATAGGATGATACGATGTTTGGCCTTTCCGAGTGTGTGCTCGTCGTCACCTCCAGGAATGTCAAGCTCTAGCCCCCAATATTGGTCCACCACCTCATCAACCATGACACGAGCATAGCCTGCTGGAATCGGGTTGCAACGGAAGGTTGCCTCGGGGGGGATTTGTAAAAGCTTGGGCGTCCGCCACCTTCATGGATATGTTCTTCATTTTGAAGTGTAACTCGCAGTTAGTGTTCTCAATGACGTCATCCACGGGGTATCTATCCAGCATTGCGTCACTCGGGGCGGAACCCACGCTGCTTCTCGGCATGGATGGGCCGGTGGTATGCAATGTTGGATCATCCGCTAGCTGTTGCAGCTGCTGAGACCCCCTTTGCTAGCTAAGTGAGTCGATCTGCTCCTGCTGCCGCTGGAATTTGTCTTCCAAGTCCGCGTGCTTTGATTCTAGGCCTTGAAGGCGTTCAATGTCCAGCTTCCTCTGCTTCTCCTCCGCAATCTTCCTTCTCGCACGGGTTCTGTAGTCGGTGTTCCAGTCCGAAAACCCCTCAAACCACGGCATAGCGCCCATGCCTCGTGTTCTTCCCGGGTGTTCAGGATTTCCCAGGGCACGTGTAAGCTCGTCGTTCTCTCTGTTGGGCTGGAACACCCCCGTTCGAGCCTCTTCTATTGCAACAAGTAGCTCCTCGTCGGCTCCGTTCAGACATGCCTTCAACGAAACTTTGCCTGTCTTCGGGTCCAACTCCCCCTCATGCGCATAGAACCAAGTCCTGCACCTGGGGGGCCAGCTCCTAGTAACCGGAGTGACACCTGCATCCTCCATCCCTTTCTCAAACTTATCCCACTTAGGCATTCCCACCGCGTAGCCACCTGGCCCCAGCTTATGGAACTTATCCTTTTTTCCGGCATTCTGCTTGTTTATTATCGACCGTTCCTTAGCTAACTCTGAATCCTTGAATTTCACGAAATCGTCCCAATGAGCACTTTGCTTCTCTAGATTTCCCTCAAATACTGGAGTCTTCCTTCCTCCCTTGACGTACTTGGCCCATTCACGATTCTTGTGGTTCTTGAATGCAACCGCCATCTTCCTAAGAGCAGCGTCCTTGACTTTCTGCTCATCTGCTTCTGTGAAATGATCTGGTAGGGTGAAATGTTCCATGAGAGTATTCAAAGCAGATTTTTTTTGTCTGTCGTCGACAAAAGTAACATCTGCGTGTGGCTTTGCTGGCTTTCTCCATTCTTGAAGGGAGATCGGGAGTTGGTCCTTCACAAGAACTCCGCACTGACGAACGAACTTGTCCGCGATCTTCTTAGGCGCTAATGGTTCGCCATTAGGTCTGATTGCCTTGATATTGTACTTTACGCCCTCCTTCAACAATTTGTTCGGGCCTCGTTTCGTCCTCTTGCCTGAAGATTTGCTCGATCCGGATGGCTGAAAGAAGAAAGATCAATTCGTTAATATATCTTCAACTCATTTAAAACATGTGAGATCACCAGATGTGCCTGCTTATATAAATATATATACCTCGCCGGTCTGTGTTGTTTCAAGATCAACATTTTCTTCGTCATCATCGTAGTTCATGACTTCATCAATTTGGTCGTCGTGATCGAATATCATATCACCTTCTCCGGTGTTGTTTAGAAATTCGGAGCCGTCATAATCTTCTTCATTCTGATCATCATCTGGCCCGCGAGGATGGCGTATCATATCGAACAGGGTCTGTTCTCCCTCTCTATCGATATTGTCCGCCATAGCTTTTATTTAACTAATCCAAAAGAAATATAAAACAATTAAGTATTCAAATTACATCGTCTCAAATAATAGATATAATCTTGAATACATCGTCTCGAATAATATATAATCTCGAATACATCGTCTCGAATAATATATAATATCGAATACATCACTGGCTAGGTAGCTAATAAAGATCGAATACTACAGAAGAATCTAGGACACTCGCGGTTCCTGCGGCGCGGGCGGTGGACACCGAAAGAGAAGGAACCCTCACATGATCATAGCTGAAGTGAGATCCCTGAAGAAACTGCCAGGTATTGGAGAACCTGCCGCCCTCTAACGCAACCATGTAGCAATGGACGTGCTCGTCCTCCTCCCTGACACGACGACGTACCACCTCCGGCAGGGCCGGCTCCCTCCGCACGAAACTGGCCCACGCGAACGCCACCAAACGAGATCAGGGTCGACGACAGGACCCGGGGCCGGGTTCCTCATCAAGCGGCGCGCCCCTCCAGGCAGCACCTCCCAGTGCCAGCCCGGCGGAGCACAGTCCTGGACATGGGTCAGTCGGACGTCCTCGCGGACGGTCGACGGCGAGGATGCGGGCCGGGCATCGTCGAGAACAAATACTAGCTATATGCCCGCAAAAAGTAACATTTTTTTAATGATTGGATTTTGATAACTAAAATTTCTAACATTTATATATAACTAACATTTCTAACATTTCTATATAACTAACATTTCTATAACATTTCTAATATTTCTATAACTAAAAAATAGGAAAAAAAATATAACATTTCTAATATGACTTTTCGTCCTAAACCCTGATACCTCGAAAGAGATTGTCCATTTTGTACACGAAGTGCATCCAGTTTTTGCCGTGACCCTCTCTACTTTTCTGCACATGCCATGTGGATGAAATGATGATACCATGCCAAGTTTCAACCTTTTCAGAGTTCAATTTGTACTGCTTTTCAATTTCACGGTCATTTAGCTCTCTCAAAACAAATCAGTAAATGAATGAAAAATACCAAATGAATTCAGAAAGGGCTGCTAATTGATGATGTGGATTTGAATGGTGCATTTTGAACACACAAAAACTCTGGAGTTCAAAAAAATGCAATGCCTTTGTATCATATGAGTTTTCGTCCTAAACCCTGATACCTC
>LR738716.1:31566109-31577292 GCA_902687465.1 Secale cereale | reverse complement strand
ATGTGGATTTGAATGGTGCATTTTGAACACACAAAAACTCTGGAGTTCAAAAAAATGCAATGCCTTTGTATCATATGAGTTTTCATCCTAAACCGTGATACCTCGAAAGAGATTGTCCATTTTGTACACGAAGTGCATCCAGTTTTTGCCGTGACCCTCTCTACTTTTTTGCACATGCCATGTGGGTGAAATGATGATACCATGCCAAGTTTCAACCTTTTCAGAGTTCAATTTGTAGTGCTTTTCAATTTCACGATCATTTAGCTCTCTCAAAACAAATCAGTAAATGAATGAAAAATACCAAATGAATTCAGAAAGGGCTGATAATTGATGATGTGGATTTCAATGGTGCATTTTGAACACACAAAAAGTCTGGAGTGCAAAAAGAGGCGCAATGCTCGTTAATTAGCTTCAAGCCTTTCGGAGAAGTGTACAAAGCACTGCACATATATAGCTCCGTGCAGTCTACACTATTCCTCAAGGTTTGAAGCTAAGCAACGTGCAGGTGAACATTGCGCCTCTCCCATATTGTCTGTGCACTCAAGGCTTATAAACCGCTCCTAGTGCCTCTCTCTTGGCGAGGTGGGACTAAAAATCAGTTTACTAAGATACTTTAGTACCGGTTCATGACATGAACCGGTACTAAAGGTGCCTAGCGTAAATGATGTTAAAAAATGATGTTAAAAATGCATTGACCATCATTGATCTTTTTGTGTACAATTTAAATTGTCAATAGGAGTCCTCATCGGTTTAGGAACTGGTGATGACTCCTATTGCAGCCACAAATCCTACACATAGAGTTCAATGAAGACCAAGTGGTTGTGATAGTTTGAGAAATAACATATTTAAGTTGGTAAAATCTCTGTTAGACGAGCGAGGTAGGACTAAAAAAGCGTTGTAGATCGAAGTGAGTAGAACCCTTTTGTACCGATTCGTGGCACGGACCGGTACTAAAGGTTCTGGTGGGCCCCCAGCCTAACCACAACCTGTAACAGCCTCTTTAGTACCGGTTCGCGCCAAGAACTGGTACTAAATGTTCACCACGAATCGGTACTAATGATCACCGCCGGCCTAGCCTCTGGAACCGGCACTAATGGTCCCATTAGTGCCGGTTCAGTTGCAAATCGGGACTAATTAGCTCTACATTTTACCCTTTTTCTACTAGTGAAGCAAGGCAAGACAGTTTAGACCGGCTAGACGAGGAGCGGGACACGGCAGCAGCGCGATCGGCGATTTATCAACAAGATATGTGCCAGTACCACAGCCGCCGGGTTAAGACCAGGACGTTCCAGGAGGGAGACCTGGTGCTCCGGCTCATCCGGGACCATACAGATATGCACAAACTATCCCCACCTTGGGAAGGACCCTTTGTGGTCAGCAAGAACCTACACAACGGATCATACTACCTTGTCGACGTTCAAGAACATAAGGACTCACGTACGACAGAAGAGGAGACCAAGCGGCCGTGGAACATCGCTCTTCTTCGGCCTTGCTATACTTGAGCCATTGGCTCCGCTTTATGTACAATGTATATATTATAATTAATAAAATGAATTGGCGCCCCCGGAATACCGGGGAATCAGCCATCTTCTTCGCAAAAGAGTATCACATGGGGGCTTCGAAAGAAACCTTCCATGGCCTCTTAAACCGGCGCTCCTGATAGAATCAGGGAATCAGCCGTGTCTTTTATACACAAGAGTATCACATGGGGGCTTCGAAAGAAACCTTCCATGGCCTCTTAAACCGGCGCCCTTGACAGAATCAAGGAATCAGCTGTGTTCTTCAAAGGAGTATCACATGGGAGTTTCTACAGAAGCTTACCATGGCCTCCTAAACCGGCGCCCTTGATACATCAAGGAATCAGCCATCTTATTAAACAAGAATCACATGGGGGCTTCCGCGGGCAAGGGAGTTTTCCATGGCCTCTTGAACCGGCGGCGGTATGAAGCCCATCATAAGAGCACTGCTCTGGTTGCTTCGGCAATTTCCACATGATGATGAGGGGTAAAAGAGAGTGTTGGTGCCTAACCCAACTCAAACATATGCCTCGATGAGCAAAACGGCTCACACACTACCGGGGGGCTCGCAGAGAGTTGAATACCCTTGTAGTGAACATGGCTTGGAAGCCCGGTACATGCACCTAAAACCCTGGATTAACCTGCCTGCATCAAGTATCACGCCATCCAGGTAAACCTGGTATGACCCTTCGAACATGCCACAAGTCAATCCTTTGGGACCCTGAACTTGGCCACGTTAAATTGACGATCATCGAGTTGATTTCCTAAAGACAAAATCTTTACAAGATTTTGAAACATTGGGTAGCTTGTCATCGATGATTTGGTTAAGGATTGCAGAGCATCTTGACAAGATTCGCTAAAATGGTTAATGACAGTAGCCTGGCAGCTCATAAAAAGCCTCGAATTTGGAGCCCGGCAGCTCGTAAAAAGCCTCGACTACATGGTTTTATTTGCCCAAAAAACCTTATTTCTATTTTTTATGATTTCACAAATCTTGGTCGTCATGATCATTGGTTTTTAACCAAGTCCATTGATTCGAGACTAGGCAACTACAAGGTTGACCATATATCTACAAAGTTAAAGTCTGGGTCATGAACACCAGCGAGAGTTAAACCAGCGCTCATCGTAACCCGGATCGGCCATCAGGCTAAGCCAAACAACAGAGCCAAGGGCCTCATCAGCTCCTGCGCTTTCAATTATCCCTACCGGGTTAAGGTCGACAAGCACACTTAATCAGAGGTATGGTATATGTTTGTGTTTTCTATACAGTTCAAAAGCTATTCCTTTGATATATATATATATATATATATCAGAGCAGTATAATCCGTCCAGTGGTAACCCGCCAGGACATCTTTTAGCTTCGTTCATGCAGGCACAGGTAATATAAGTTGTTAAAGCATTGCAAACAGAAGATTAAATTGGGAGATGCCAATCCAAATAGTACCATAAAAGTGGGACAAAAGCAGTGTTTCAACTATTCTATTACAAGGCACTTGCAGGCCCGAATGAATCAAAAGTTTCTGGCAAAGTATTCAGCATCTAAAAAGTTAAACCGGGTCGGTTTAGGACTCTTCTTCAGCACGCTGCGAAGGCTGAGGATCAACTTGATCCGGATCCTCGTCGACTTCAGGCAATTGCTGGAAATCAGGAGCGCTCCAGTCAATCTTGGAGAGGGCATGGAAATACACTTCATCATTGATAAGATCTGAAGGGTCAATATCTGGAGCGAAAGTGTGGTTACGAACTGGTGGGATCAGATTTTCAGTGTCGTAAACCGGCCGCTCCACCCACGAATTTTCTAGATCGTAAGCCGGATGATACCTTGTCAAATCAGCTTCATCGGCAAGCTTACTGGCAAGAGGGCGCATGTCCTTGGTCAAAGAACGGAGATCTTCAGCAGAGAAGGCTGACCCGTCCTCTTTCATGCTGGGGTAGCCGTTCACGGCCTCCGCCGGATCAAAATCGGGGACCCATGCTTTAGCCCGGGTGAATGCCATGAGAGAGCCAGCTCGTGCAGCAGACTTCTTCACCTCAACAAGACACGCAGGTAAGACAGATAGCTTTTCCAGGGTAGCTTGGATGGTGGTCGGCGCCGGTTTATTGTGCGACATGGCACTGATAGCCCTTTGAGCGCCGGAGTAGAGCTGCTCCACCAGGGTATAAGCAGCCTTGAGCTTCTTCCGGACATCGTCTCCAAGATGAGTTATACGCCTCCCTGTATGCAATTGGCGAGTTAAACCGGAGCAGCACAAAGGTTTCAAGGATACAAATATACGAAGACAGATACTCACCGAAGATAGCAGATGTCATGTTCTCTATTTGTTGTTTCAACCCGGATAGTTCCTGCGTAACAGGATTGAGAGCGGCTTCGGCATCCTTTGCTCTTTTTTCTAGAGCGTCTCTTTCCACCTCCCATCTGGACCTCTCCACTTCAAAATGAAAGCACATTTGCTCCCTGGGTGGTTTTGGTAATTAATGACAACATACTTTGTGGTTGGACTAATGCTTTTATCAAGTATGTTTCAGGAAACCCAATCCCATTGGTATGGCAAGTTGACTGAAGAAGTGGACCCCTCAAAATGCTAAGACAAGCATTGGCAAAAGCTCAAGACTCTATTTTTGGTTTAGTGATCAAAGATCACATTGAGTCCATAGGAAAAGCCAATACTATTAAAAGGGGATGAGGTTGTGTTGATGATCTGGTTGCTCAAGTGCTTAGTGATATATCTCCTTCAACTATCAGCACCTTTCACTTCTATACACACCCATAAGTAATCTCGGACAAACCGATTCTTCCAACTCAGTCCCACCGAGATGAACCACTTCTGCCATATTCCAAACCCTAGAAAAATCGGTCATACCGAGTTTGAGATCGGTCTCACCGAAACTGAACTGCCAAGTTTCTGTAACCATTTCACATCATATCGGAATAACCGAGTATGCATTATCGGTCTTACCGAGATTGACAAGCTTCTGTCTTGGCTCAAATCGGTCTCACCGATAATTCATTTTCGGTCCCACCGATTCTGGCATGTTCCTGTCTTTTCTCAAATCGGTCTAACCGAGTTTTCTTTCTCGGTCCCACCGAAAACTCCAACGTTCATATCAGTTACACTTTCGGTCTCACCGAGATGGTATTTTCGGTCCCACCGAAAACCCCAACGTTCACTATATTTGAACTTTCGGTCTGACCGAGTTTTCACTTCGGTCTCACCGAGATTGCTCAAATATGTGTGTAACGGTTGGATTTTGTGTGGAGGCTATATATACCCCTCCACCCCCTCTTCATTCCTGAGGAGAGCCATCAGAAAGTCTACCATTCCTACCATACACTTTCTGAGAAGTGAACCACCTACCCTTGTGTTGAGATCAAGCCATTCCATTCCTACCATATGAAACTTGATTTCTAGCCTTCCCAAGTTGCTTTCCACTCAAACCTTTCTTCCACCACAGCCATATCAGTGAGGAGAGTTGAGTGTTGGGGAGATTATCATTTGAAGCACAAGAGCAAGGAGTTCATCATCATCAACACCGTCTATTACCTTTTGGAGGGTGGTGCCTCCTAGATTGGTTAGGTGTCGCTTGGGAGCCTCCGTCTTTGAGATGTGGAGTTGAACCAAGAAGTTTGTAAGGGCAAGGAGATCGCCTACTTCGTGAAGATCTACCCCGAGTAAGGCTAGTCCTCCGTGGGCGTAGGCCATGATGGAATAGACAAGGTTGCTTCTTCGTGGACCCTTCGTGGGTGGAGCCCTCCGTGGACTCGCGCAGCCGTTACCCTCCGTGGGTTGAAGTCTCCATCAACGTGGATGTACGATAGCACCACCTATCGGAACCACGACAAAAATCTCCGTGTCACCAAACTGCGTTTGATCTTCTCCACTTCTCTTTACTATATGTGCAATTTACTTTCCGCTGCCCATACTCTAGAATTGCATGTGTAGTGTGCTACTTGACTTGTGTGCTATGCAAAAAACTGTCAAAATCTGTCCTTGATAAAAGACAGAATTTTTATCTTGTCGAGTAGTCTAATCACCCCCCCCCCTCTAGACACTCTCACCTTCTTCGATCCTACAATTGGTATCAGAGCCTTGGTCTCCATTGCTTTGGTTTACACACCATTGGAGGAAGATGGACGTGTCTACGGATGGGAGTGTTAGCCATAGAGTGCATGTTCTTAATGGAAGGTTCTATAACTCTTGGAGGTCTGAAATGCTTAGTATCTTTAAAATGTACAATTTGTGCAAATATATTGAGACCCCCTATGTGCCTCCATTTGATCCCTTGCACCCTACCATGGATGAAGAGCTTGATTTGCTTCGTAACCTTAGAACTGTAAATCTTATCATTAAAGGGTTACCTGATGACTTGCTTAATCTTGTTACAAACTTTGAGTGTGCCTATGCTATGTGGAAATTCTTGGAAGAACTTTATCCGGACTACTCGTTGAGAAGTCTTGATGAAATTCTACACAAGACTATTGAATTTGATAAGTTGCACCCCAATGATCCCAACTTTGATAAATGCTTTTTTGAGCTTCGTGATCTTATGAAAAAGAAGGGTGATCCCGGTCTTATCAATGTTATGATTAGAAATGCTCTTGCATTGCATTCTGAAGATTATTGTTCCATTGACCAAACTAATGCAAGTACTTATCAAATTGACCTGCGTGTTGATGATGAACAATCTATGGGTCAATATGATGATGAGCATGAGCATGATGATGATTACTCCGATTCGGACACCGAGCTAGACAAGGTCATGAAGAGTCTAAATCTCATGGCAAATATGAGAGACTACATGTCCGGCGGAAAAGAGTGGATTCTTGATAGTGGATGCACCGATCACATGACCGGTGACAAAGACATGTTTCGAGAGCTTGCAAAAAACGATGGCCCACGCAAGTATGTAACTTTTGGAGACAACTCCAAGGGTAATGTACTTGGCCTTGGTAAGGTGGCCATATCTCATGATAGCTCTATTCAAAATGTCATGCTTGTAGAATCTCTTGGATACAATTTACTTTCCGTGTCTAGATTAGCTGACTTTGGATTCAATGTGCTATTCACCAAAGTAGATTGCCAAGTATTTCGTCGTGATAATCAAAACATGGCTTTTACTGGTATACGTAGAGGTGATCTATATATTGTTGATTTCACTAAGAAAGCCCAACCTAGAGCTTGTTTCATTGCTAAATCCTCTAAAGGTTGGTTATGGCATAGAAGGCTAGGACATGTTGGTATGCGTAATCTAGACAAGCTAATCAAAGGTGATCATATTCTCGGTGTTAAAGATGTTTTCTTTGACAAAGATAGACTTTGTAGTGCTTGTCAAGCAGGAAAACAAGTTGGTGGAAGTCATCCCGTGAAAAACATCATGACCACTAGGAGACCGCTTGAGCTTCTTCATATGGATCTCTTCGGTCCCAATGCTTACAAAAGCCTTGGTGGTAACTCATTTGGTCTAGTTATAGTTGATGATTATTCCAGATTTACGTGGGTATTTTTCCTTGATGATAAATCGCAGGTTCAGAGGATCTTCAAGACCTTTGCCAAAAAGGCCCAAAATCAATTTGAGGTGAAGATCAAGAAAGTTCGGAGTGACAATGGAACGGAGTTCAAGAACGCCAATGTAGACTCTTTTCTCGATGAGGAAGGGATTCTACATGAGTTCTCGGCTACGTACACTCCTCAACAAAATGGAGTTGTTGAGAGGAAGAACCGAACGCTCATAGAGATGGCAAGAATGATGCTTGATGAATACAAGAGACCGAAGCATTTTTGGGGAGAAGCGGTCGAGACAGCTTGTCATGCTATCAACAGGCTTTATCTTCATAAGCTTCTCGGCAAGACATCATACGAGCTTCTCACCGGTAACAAACCCCAAGTGGGATACTTTCGTGTCTTTGGTTCAAAATGCTATATCCTTGATAAGCATCGTCGATCTAAATTTGCTCCTAAATCTCATGAAGGCTTTCTCCTTGGTTATGGATCAAACTCCCACACCTACCGTGTCTACAACAATTTCACCCGAAAGGTTGAAGAGACGGTAGACGTGAAGTTTGATGAATCTAATGGCTCGCAAGTAGAGCAAATGCCTATTGATGTAGGAGACAAGGACCCATCTGAAGCTATCCAAGGTTTATCTATTGGAAAGATCCGTCCCATGGAAGTGAAGGAGAGTACCTCATCTACATATGTGGAGCCACCTACCTCACGGCGAGATGAACCTCAAGGCAACATGGAGGCCTCCACAAGTGGAACTCACCAAGATGAGGAAATGCAACAAGAAGATCCACCACAACCTCCTTCTCCACCACCTCAAGACAACACCAACAACAATGAAGAAGAAGAAGAGGAAGATGAAGATGATGAGGAAGCTGAGCCACAACATCAACAAAAGCTATCCCGAGTTCGAGCAAGAGTCAAGAAGAATCATCCCGTGGAACAAATGATGAACGACATCAACTCCGGGAGAATTACTCGCTCTAAAACTCGCTTAGCTAACTTCTGTGAGCATTACTCATTTATCTCTAGTATTGAACCTATGAAGGTAGAAGAAGCACTTGAAGACCCGGATTGGGTGAACGCTATGCACGAAGAACTACACAACTTCGAGAGGAACAAGGTGTGGACATTGGTAGAGAAGCCCAATGATGATCAAAACATCATTGGAACCAAATGGGTGTTTCGGAACAAGAAAGATGAAGATGGACAAGTCATCCGCAACAAGGCTCGTCTCGTAGCTCAAGGTTACACACAAGTCGAAGGTATGGACTATGGTGAGACCTATGCCCCCGTTGCTAGACTTGAGTCCATTCGCATCCTTCTTGCTTATGCCAATCACCATGATATTACTCTCTATCAAATGGACATCAAAAGTGCTTTCCTAAATGGTGAAATTGAGGAGGAAGTATTTGTGAAACAACCTCCATGATTTGTGAATCCCAAAAAGCCTAATCATGTTTACAAGTTGCACAAAGCTCTTTATGGTCTTAAACAAGCACCTAGAGCTTGGTACAAATGCTTAACTAGCTTTCTTCTTGAAAAAGGGTTTGAGATTGGAAAGATAGACTCAACGCTGTTCACGAAAAGGGTTAATGGTGAACTATTTGTGTGCCAAATATATGTTGATGATATTATCTTTGGTTCAACTAACCCCCATTTTAGCAAGAAGTTTGGACAGCTCATGTCGGAGAAGTATGAAATGTCCATGATGAGTGAACTCAAATTCTTCCTTGGGTTGCAAATCAAGCAATCTAAGGAGGGTACCTTTGTCTCACAAACAAAGTACACCAAGGATCTCTTCAAGAAGTTCAACATGCAAGAAAGCAAAGGTATGAGTACCCCCATGCCTACTAGTGGACATAATGACTTGACAAAAGATGGAGAACCCGTTGATCAAAGGGTTTACCGATCTATGATTGGTTCTCTACTATATCTTTGTGCTTCTCGTCCTGACATAATGTTGAGTGTATGCATGTGTGCGCGATATCAAGCAGCCCCTAAAGAATGTCATCTTAAAGCTGTTAAAAGGATAGTGAGATACCTGATACACACACCGAACTTTGGCATTTGGTATCCTAAGAGAGCTTCTTTCGATCTTGTTGGCTATTACGACTCGGACTATGCCGGTGACAAGGTTGATAGAAAGTCAACTTCGGGTACATGTCAATTCCTTGGTCGATCCCTTGTATCTTGGTCCTCCAAGAAACAAAATTCGGTATCATTATCCACTGCCGAAGCAGAATATATTGCTGCTGGTTCATGTTGTGCTCAATTGCTATGGATGACACAAACGCTTAAAGATTATGGGATACATGTGAGACGTGTTCCCTTGCTTTGTGACAATGAGAGTGCAATTAAAATTGGACACAATCCTGTGCAACACTCTCGAACAAAGCATATTGAAGTTCGTCACCATTTTATTCGTGATCATATTGCCAAGGGTGATATTAATCTTAGCATGTTCGTACTGACAAACAACTTGCTGATATCTTTACAAAACCTCTTGATGAGAAAGTGTTTTGTCGCTTGAGGAGTGAGTTGAACATCATTGATGCTTCAAACTTGGAGTGATAACTCCATTGATGCATGCAAGGCATGAGCCCTCTTGACTAATCCTTGATATTTCTCTTATGATGATGATCATATGTCTTGGACACATTTGCCTCCTTGTATTGCATCTAACTCTTTGCAGGTACTTGGATGATCTACATTCCACAAGATTACCACACACTCAAATCATGAGTAATCTTGTCATTGACCAAGTATCTAGCCCTTTGGGATGTTGAGTTCAAGGAACAAAATTCCACATATCCTTTTTGACATCTTATACATCTAGTATTTCACTCTTGTCATCTTGGATATTCTTGAGTATTTCCTTGCTTGCCTAACCCATGTAGGAAGATGTACTACACAAGTAGAAATGGCGCTCCAACTTCACATTCAATGAGCACCTACATCAAGCTTACCTATATGAGTAAAGCAACAACAAGCCCAAGGTATGTTCTTCACATCTTTGAGGAGCTTTGCTCAAAGTCATGAGTACAAGCAGCTTCATAAGATGTGATCACATCAAATGCTTAATCGAAAAATGGCAACCCCATTTTGAGCTTAATTGATGAGTATGACCTATGATCAAATGTCCTCATTTGACTCCTAAGTCAATATACTCAAACATAGGTGACTTTGTCGCCGACCTTTATCTAGATGAAGTACATATGTTTTTGGAGTCTTTCTATTTTCTCTTATGTTCTCTCATTGAGTTTTCTTTAAAAAAAAAAACTTCATCTAGGAACTTCTTTTTATTTCTTTTCTTATATTTCTTTGTGAATATCCTTCTGGAAATCCTTTTATGGCTCTGATCAATTCCCCGAAAATCTTTTACAAATTCATTGCAAATCCTTTGAAACTTTCCTCGCAAAGTGAGCTGAATTATTTCTGTATTTCCTTGAAATAAACTCGGAGTCACCAATTTAACATTTTCGGTTTAACCGAAAAGGATTCGGACCCACCGATCCATCTAATTCGGTGTCACCGATTTATCTTCCAGGACATCAACTTCTGCAGCTCCACTCAAATTTAAATCTTAAGGAGGAGAAGACTCAAATTTCATTTCAAAATTGTTTCTCCTTGAATGTTCTTATTTGCCCTGTTGTGATTCTTAAGGATCCCACTTCTTTCCTTCTTTCTTTCCATCCTTCCTGCCCTACCTGGTTTGCTGTCCTTTTCGGCACTTGATGTCAAAGGGGGAGAAGACTTAGGGGGAGTAGGGGGAGTAAGGGGAGAAGAGAACACTTAGGGGAAGAAGAAAAGCAATCTTATCTTAAGGGGGAGAGAATCACATCAAAGCTGTTTTACCTTGGACATTACAATTGGCATCATTCTTTTGATTTTGCTATTTCCATCAAAACCCCTTGTTCTGATATCTTATGGAATCTTTTAGTTTAAGGGGAGAAGACTTAGAGGAATCTTCACAATTGATATCTTATGGAAAGCAAAATCTCTCAGAGTTCATTGAAAATCTTTTAGTTTCGGAGACATGTTTGCTGATTCAAGCTTGTGCTCAATATGAGACACTCTTTATACATGTCCTCCCTGGCTTGGTACTCTTGATGTTCTTGCAGTTGGTTGAAGGAATACTCTTGTGTTATCTAACCTTGTTTTC
>LR738716.1:31548621-31565313 GCA_902687465.1 Secale cereale | reverse complement strand
AGTTGAGTGTTGGGGAGATTATCATTTGAAGCACAAGAGCAAGGAGTTCATCATCATCAACACCGTCTATTACCTTTTGGAGGGTGGTGCCTCCTAGATTGGTTAGGTGTCGCTTGGGAGCCTCCGTCTTTGAGATGTGGAGTTGAACCAAGAAGTTTGTAAGGGCAAGGAGATCGCCTACTTCGTGAAGATCTACCCCGAGTAAGGCTAGTCCTCCGTGGGCGTAGGCCATGATGGAATAGACAAGGTTGCTTCTTCGTGGACCCTTCGTGGGTGGAGCCCTCCGTGGACTCGCGCAGCCGTTACCCTCCGTGGGTTGAAGTCTCCATCAACGTGGATGTACGATAGCACCACCTATCGGAACCACGACAAAAATCTCCGTGTCACCAAACTGCGTTTGATCTTCTCCACTTCCATTTACTATATGTGCAATTTACTTTCCGCTGCCCATACTCTAGAATTGCATGTGTAGTGTGCTACTTGACTTGTGTGCTATGCAAAAAACTGTCAAAATCTGTCCTTGATAAAAGACAGAATTTTTATCTTGTCGAGTAGTCTAATCACCCCCCCCCCCCTCTAGACACTCTCACCTTCTTCGATCCTACACAAAATCTTTCTTTAATTTTTCCATGTTAGTCAAAGCAAGGACAAGTTCTTCCTTAGCTTTGGTTGAAGCAGTCTCATGGAAGGTCAAGCTATTCCGGAGCTCAGTTGCCTCCGAAGCTCTCCGGTTCAAGTCAGCCTGCAAGAAAAGCACATGGGTGAGAAGGACAGATTATTCAAAGTCTCAAGCACATAACAGGTTATGCACTTGACACTTGGGGGCTAATGTACAATTGAAGTAAGGAAAGCAAAAAAAAATCCAGACAAGTCCCAAGCACATAAACAGGTTATGCCCATGGCACTTGGGGGCTAATGTAAGTTCATTCTCAGACATAATTAAAGTTCCGGTTCACCTACAATGAAGTTAAATCGGCACTTGGGGGCTACTATGGCCTAAAGGTAGGATTGCAAAGTACAAAGCAGAAACGGAAAGCAAGAGGAAAGAAAGTCACCTCATATTTTATCCTTCAACATGTTGACTAAGCCGGCTTCATAGTCACGGCTGGTGAAGCTCCGGTTCAAAAACCCAGAATGGAGTTCCTGGGCACTCAGCTGAGCATAACTTGACAAGTCTGTGCTCCACTTGCCTTTATCTTGTTGAAGTTTTTCGTCCTTGGCAGTATGCTTAGCTAAGATAACAGGCTCTGTGGGAGCAGTGAAGCCTAACCCGGTTATTTCAACGTCTGCTGCCGAGGCAGCGGTTTGGCTGGAGAGGATCGGCAGTGTGTACCGGACTAACAAGAGCCGGGCTAACCCGAGGAGGACTAACCCGGACAGGGCTTGCCGGTTCAGCCGTGTTCTCCATGACATCACCCCTCGGAGCAACAAAATCTTCACGATCCATTGGGATGGGGTCATCGTGCTGAGCTTCAACAGTTTCCTCTGGAGGATTGGCCGCTGCAGGTTCCTCGGCCGGTTCAGCAGTGGTGTTCTCAGCAGCCGGTTTATTTGCTTTTGCCTTTTTGCTAGGCTTGGGCATTCTGATAAAAGGGCAAAGGAGTCGTGAGAATCACAAAGTTAAAAACAGAAAGATAAACCGGACGTTTGAAAGAAGAACTTACCCAGGAACGGTCTTGAGCACTTGGACTTGCGTAGCGGTCGACTCGCCGGAAGAAGACAGAGGAGCCTCCTGATAGTTGGGATCAGACGGTTTAAGTGGCTTACGTATAAGGCCTACTTTTGGATGAAGAAGGGTTGGAGTGAGCAAAACCTCTGAGCGGCGTCTGCGAGCTGGTGTGAGGGGTATTCCGGATGATTCAACCACATGGCCGCTATGGCGTGTGGTCCGGCGAGCTTCATGCTGTTGTTTCTTCAAAAGAAAGTTGGGATCCAATTGAGCATAAGGGTGAGAAAATGGATATCTCCGGGATACCCGGTGGATCTTGGGTGGCAACGGTTCCGAATCAGATGAGAGAGAAATTACCTCAACCCTTCGCTTTACTTCCCTCCGCCAGATCCTGAGAAAAGACATTATTAACATAAATTCAGACAAAGGGAGATGAAAAGACATAAGAGTCAAATAATACCTCATAAGCCGGATCATCCTCTTCAGGGTTTGAACCGGAAGCGGCAGCATCTTTTTTCTTCTTTACGGCAAAGGTTTTCCTGCGTGATTGCTTCGCCGGTTTATCATGTGCTTTCCTCTCCCAGAAAGGATCGTTGGCTTGTGCAAAGGAATAATAATAGGTTGAAGACAACTGATATGAACAGATTAAGATGAAAAGAAAGGAACAGAGTAGTCTTATCGGCGGTGGCCTGTTGTTTTTGCAGAAAGGAGCTAAACCGGTCTTGCTGCAGTCTTCCACAGGGATATTCAGCATCTTGTTTGCGAACTCAGTAACTTCGTTGTCAGGAAGTACTATGTCGGTGTGACACTGAGGATCATCCGGATTGCCGGTATACGCACACATTAAACTTGAGCGCCGGCTTAAGGGAAGAATGCTCCATGATAACCAGCATCGAACAAAGTCAACACCGGTTAAACCGTTCGCCACGAAAGTCCTAAGCTTGGAAAGTTGAGGGGCGTATCAGGCCCGATCTTGGGCGCTTAGACGCTGCGGCAAAAGATGAGTTGACGCCAGACGATAAGCGCGGTAACCCGACAGGGGGTTTTCTCCTTCTGGCGAAGTGTCTTGGCAGTAGAACCATGTCTGGTTCCAATCCTTAGGGTGGCTGTGAAGAGTGGCGTGAGGAAAACTGACGTCCTTCCTTTTCTGGATGCTGACACCACCCAGCTCCTGATGAGGCCCATCAGAAAACTCAGTCCGGCGGTTCAGATGGAAGAAATCCCGGAACAGATCCACTGATGGCTCATCTTGAAGGTATGCTTCCGAGAAGACTTGGAAGTTGCAGATGTTCGATACAGAATTTGGGTATATATCCTGTGGGTGGAGTTGAAAAGCGGCTAACACATCACGGAAGAACTTTGAACCGGGAGGGCTAAACCCCCGGGCCAGATGATCATAGAAGACTATGATTTCTCCCTCTTTAGGCTCAGGAGGGCACTCATTTCCAGGGGCCTGCCAGTGCAGAACTTCTTTGGGGCCCAGGACGCCGATTGAGGCTGCCTCTACTAAATCGTCTTCTGTAATCCGGGACGGATCCAAGTTGCAGGCAACAAATTGTTTTGCTGTGGAAGCCATTTTCTCCAAAGGAGCACTGGAAAATATAACACAAAGATCCGGTTTACCAGCTGCTAGATATAACACAAAGATATGGACTCAATTGTTGGTTTAAACAAGGGACTAATGGTATCTATTAACCCAGAAGCAGGTATGAATGAGACGGCTACCAGTTTATGGCAGTAGAAGGAGAGAGTTAAACCATCAATTATGGAGGAAGGCTGAAAAATCTAAACCGCCGGGGCAAACATATGAAGCACGAGTTATGACTAAACCGACGGTATAAGCGGGCAAGCTACAGATCTAAAGTATGGAAAACAGCTTTTACATGAAGCAGAGGTAAAATATGGATCTACAACGCAGGAAAAAGATAGAACAATACAAATCATATTCGGTAAAGGCAGTAGAAGTTCTCTACAGACTCAATCTAAAACTAGCAGTGCTGGAGAAGCTAAAGTATAACGATGGAGCGGAGGCGCATGAATGAAGGTCGAACCCGACAAGTTTATATCTACACCTAAAGCTAATCTACGGCGATGAACTACGAAGAAAACGAGGGTTCATGGCGAGCTACAGAAGAAACCCTAGAACTGAGATCTATGGGGAAGAAGATAGCGTACCCGAGGAAACAGAGGACGGCGGCGAGTTCTCTGGACGCGTTCAGGTCGATGCAGCGGCCGGACTTGTGGACGACGGCGAGCTCGAAGGACAGCGGTGGAGGTTCGACCGCTGGAGACGGAGGAAGAAGAAGCAGAAGGGGAAAAGAGATGTGCCTCGGCTGTATTTATAGGCCGAGGGGATAAAACAGCAAGCGCGGGAATCGAGGAGGCCAGAAATCGGATAAAGATTGAGCTGTCGCCTCGATCTTCGGTGCGGCAATAAAGAAAGGTAACAAACAGATGCGGGTGTTAATTGCGTAGATGATGTCACGACAGATTGAAGCGATTTCAGGAGATGACGTCATGGCCAGTTTATAAAGCATACAAGTTGCAGAAAGGAAATTCGTACAAAGACTTCAAAGACTGACATGAACAAGTTCAAATCAATCTGGGGCCTAATGTCAGGGATATGACTAGCAGGTATAAACCGGCTAGGAAGGTCCGGATTACGCTAGTAAAATTATATTATCAGAAGCCCAGTAGAGTATGTATTAGGAGGTTATAACCCACATAGGTTTAGGGCCCATGTATAAGGCCCATGATCTGTAAACCGTCATATCATGTAATTTGGGATGTAAGATAGAAAGAGTAGAGACCGAGGCGGACACGTTTATGAGCCGGCCTCGGGACTCTGTAAACCGGACCAGGCATCGCCTCTTATATAAAGGGATGACCCGGCGACGGTTCAGGACAAGAAACAACAGCTCGAGACACAGGTAAAGCGGATTCGCTCCCTGGTCATCGAAGCCCAAGCAATACCACACCAAACTAGACATGGGCTTTTACCTTCATCGAAGGGGCCGAACTAGTATAAAACTCCATGTGTCCTTCGTCCGCTTTAACCCCTTTAAGCTAACCCGAGCGATGGCCTCACACCTAAGTCCGTTAACCCGGACATCTGCCGTGCTAAATCCACGACACTTCCCTTAGGAGCATGCGTGTAGTACTTTGTTTTGATGACTTGTAGATTTTTGCAATAAGTATGTGAGTTCTTTATGACTAATGCTGAGTCCATGGGTTATACGCACTCTCACCCTTCCACCATTGCTAGCCTCTCTTGTACCGCGCAACTTTCGCCGGCACCATACACCCACCATGTACCTTTCCACCGTTCCATTTACTATGACACGCTTCATCATTGTCATATTGCCATGCATGATCATGTAGTTTACATCGTATTTGTGGTAGGGCCACCATGCATAATTTTTCATACATGTCAGTCTTGATTCATTACACATCCCGGTACACCGCCGGAGGCATTCATATAGAGTCCTACTTTGTTCTAGTATCGAGTTGTAATCAATGAGTTGTAAATCAATATAAGTGTGATGATCATCATTATTAGAGCATTGTCCCAAATTAAAAAAGGAAAAAAAAGAAGAAAGGCCAAAGAAAAAAGAAAGGCCCAAAAAAAGAAAAAAAGAAAAGAAAAAGGGACAATGCTACTATCTTTTTCCACACTTGTGCTTCAAAGTAGCACCATGATCTTCATGATAGAGAGTCTCTTGTTTTGTCACTTTCATATACTAGTGGGAATTTTCATTATAGAACTTGGCTTGGATATTCCAATGATGGGCTTCCTCAAATGCCCTAGGTCTTCGTGAGAAAGCAAGTTGGATGCACACCCACTTAGTTTCTTTTGTTGATCTTTCATACGTTTATAGCTCTAGTGCATCCGTTGCATGGAAATCCCTACTCACTCACATTGATATCTATTGATGGGCATCTCCATAGCCCATTGATACGCCTAGTTGATGTGAGACCATCTTCCCCTTTTGTCTTCTCCACAACCACCAGTCTATTCCACCTATAGTGCTATATCCATGGCTCACACTCATGTATTGCATGAAAGTTGAAATGATTGCTTGGCTGAAACCGGGGTTGTGCATGATTTGAGTATTTTGTGTGACGAAGATGGAATGTAGCCAAACTATATGATTTTGTAGGGATGAACTTTCTTTGGCCATGTTATTTTGATAAGACATAATTGCTTTGTTAGTATGCTTGAAGTATTATTATTCTTATGTCAATATAGACTTTTTCTTGAATCTTTCGGATCTGAACATTCATGCCACAATAAAGAAAATTACATTGAGAATTATGTTGGGAAGCATGCCACATCAAAAATTCTGTTTTTATCATTTCCCTACTCGAGGACGAGCAGGAATTAAGCTTGGGGATGCTTGATACGTCTCCAACGTATCTATAATTTTGATTGTTCCATGCTATTATATTATCTGTTTTGGATGTTTAATGGGCTTTATTATACACTTTTATATTATTTTTGGGACTAACCTACTAACCCAAGGCCCGGTGCAAATTGCTGTTTTTTTGCCTATTTCAGTGTTTCGCAGAAAAGGAATATCAAACGGAGTCCAAATGGAATGAAACCTTCGGGAGAGTCATTTTTGGAACAATTGCAACATAGAAGACTTGGAGTACACCCAGGAAGCGAACGAGGCGGCCAAGAGGGCAGGGGCGCGCCGGGGGGGGGTAGGCGCGCCCCCCACTCTCGTGGGCTCCTCGTGGCTCCCCTGACGTGCCTCTTCCTCCTATATATACCTACGTATCCTGAAAACATTGAAGAGCACCACGAAACCCTAATTCCACCGCCGCAACCTTCTGTACATGTGAGATCCCATCTTTGGGCCTGTTCCGGAGCTCCACCGGAGGGGGAATCGATCACGGAGGACTTCTACATCAATACCATAGCCTCTTCGATGAGTTGTGAGTAGTTTACCATAGACCTTCGAGTCCATAGTTATTAGTTAGATGGCTTCTTCTCTCTCTTTGGATCTCAATACAAAGTTCTCCTCGATCTTCTTGGACATCTATTCGATGTAATTCTTTTTGCGGTGTGTTTGTTGAGATCCGATGAATTGTGGGTTTATGATCAAGATTATCTATGAACAATATTTGATTCTTCTCTGAAATCTTTTATGCATGATTTAAATATCTTTGCAAGTCTTTATGAATTATCAATTTGGTTTGGGCTACTAGATTGGTAGTTCTTGCAATGGGAGAAGTGCTTGGCTTTGGGTTCAATCTTGCGGTGTTCTTTCCCAGTGACAGCAGGGGCAGCAAGGCACGTATTGTATTGTTGCCATCGAGGATAAAAAGATGGGGTTTATATCATATTGCTTGAGTTTATCCCTCTACATCATGTCATCTTGCTTAAGGCGTTACTCTGTTCTTATGAACTTAATACTCTAGATGCATGCTGGATAGCGGTCGGTGTGTGGAGTAATAGTAGTAGATGCAGAATCGTTTCGGTCTACTTGTCACGGATGTGATGCCTATATACAATGATCATGCCTAGATATTCTCATAACTATGCACCTTTCTATCAATTGCTCGAAAGTAATTTGTTCACCCGCCGTAGAAATCTGCTATCTTGAAAGAAGCCACTAGTGAAACCTATGGCCCCCGGGTCTATCTTCATCATATTAATCTTCCATCAACTATTTATCTTTACTTTACTTTTGTTTTGCAATCTTTACTTTCAATCTACATATCAAAAATACCAAAAATATGATCTTATCGTCTCCATGAGATCTCAGTTTTGCAAGTGGCCGTGAAGGGATTGACAACCCCTTTATCGCATTGGTTGCAAGGTTATTATTTGTTTGTGTAGGTACAAGGGACTCGCGCGTGGTCTCCTACTGGATTGATACCTTGGTTCTCAAAAGCTGAGGGAAATACTTACGCTACTGTGCTGCTTCACCCTTTCCTCTTCGAGGGAAAACAACACAAGCTCAAGAAGTAGCACTTGACGACTTGATAGGAGGAGGAGGCGGAAGACGCCTCTGGTTGGGACACTTTTTTGGCATAGTGACCTTTCTGAGCACACTTGTTGCATGTAACCTCAGAGAGTGGCTGATGATAAGGACCGCTTGACCTTGGAGCTTGAAACTGTGACTTGTTCTGGTTGCTTGGGTTGGGTGGGTGGGAAGATCCACGACCACCTGAGTGCTTGTTCTGACTTGGAGGATGGAACACTAGAGGTGGCGGAAGCCAGAACTTTTGATGTTTAGCAACCACTTGTGAGGAAGAAGAAGAATGAACTACATCTCTGATTCTTTTCTTTGAAGCCTCACACTTGAGCTGGGAAGCTTCTAGTTTGAGAGCCATGTTGTAGAATTGATCAAATTCAGCTGGCTCTGAGAGAGTGAGAGCAAGATGGAGTTCATCTTTCAGACTACCTCAGAATTGGTAGATCTTGCTCTTGGCATCGAGAATGTCTTGCTTTGCATAACGGGCCAGATTCTGGACTTGACATTGTATTGATACACGGATATGCTGCTTTGCTTCAGATTGCGGAATTGCTCACGCATTCCTTAAATGACACCTGTTGGAATGTGATGAGAACGAAAGTCACGGCAGAAGTCAGTGCAAGAGATCTCACGACCCGCTCTGGAGTCTTTGTATTGTGGCCACCAATCTGTGGCCTGGTCTTTTAGCTTAAAGGATGCGAACTTGACATAGTCCACTGGGTTGACATTACTGCACTCGAAATGCTTGTTGATGTCAGTGAGCCAATCCTTGGCATCGAGTGGATCAACACAAAAACTAAATGTCTTGGGCTGATTTGCAAGGAATTGATTCAGAGTAGCAAAGTGGGGCTGGTTGTTGAAGTTAGCTTGGCCTTGATTCCCTTGGTTGTTCTGAATAGCTTGAAAAGCTTACATCATCTGAGTATTGACAGTGGCGGCTTGCATCACAGCCCGCCATGCCTCAGGCGAAGGAGGAGGTGATGGTGGTTGTTCATCCTCAACCTCCGGGTTCTGGTTGGGAACTCTTTTGGGTGCCATCCTGGAGATGACGACAACCGTTAGAATCCCAATTGCAAGATAGATAAGTTGAATCAAAGGCTAGACATGTTGCAACACAATCTTCACAATATCATTCGAACTGAATTGAACAAATGAATTCCATAAGCTTAAATGACACATAAACTTTCTGAGAAGCCACGTGAATGAGATTGAAGAATAAACCAACAAGGTAACAACTGGAACAAATATATGATAGAGGTTTTGTCAGGGATATGACTAGCAGGTATAAACCGGCTATTGTAAACCGGCTTAGTTATATTATACTTGGTTGTAATATTTTAGTAGAAACTACGGCCCATGAGATTTCAAGGCCCATGTATAGAAGTGTGGTTTGTAAACCACCAAGAGATGTAACTTGAGAGATAAGAAAGAAAAGACAGAGACCGAGGCGGACACAGATATGAGCCGGCCTCGGGACTCTGTAAACCGGACCAGGCGTTACCTCTATATAAAGGGACGACCTGGACGGTTCAGGGACAAGCAACAATCGACCCGTCGAGACGCAGGCAAGCGATTCCGCTCCCTGTAATCCGACGCCCAAGCAATACCAAACCAACTAGACGTAGGCTTTTACCTTAATCGAAGGGGCCGAACTAGTATAAACCCTCTGTGTCCTTTGTGTGCTATGAACCCTTTCAAGCTAACCCGTGCGATGGTTCCATCATCAAGTCCGTTAAACCGGACATCTGCCATGTTATTTCCACGACAGTTGGCGCCCACCGTGGGGCCTGCGCACGATGGTTTCGAGTTCTTGAAAGGCAGCTTCGAAGGGCTCGAGGGTTACGCGGTCGGCTGGATGACCAAGAGTCGCCGCGGCCGGATCTACATCGACGACACAGGTTGGGGACCGGAGGCCGATTCGATCGAATACGGATACCGGGTCCCCTTCGGCAGCATCCAAGTCTTCATCGGCAAAATCGGCGAACCAGGGCCTGAGCCGGACATCTTCCCCAACATCATCGAGCCGGCTCAGCGTGCGAGATCGGCCCAGATTCTGCCCGCCGTGAAGCGCGTGTTCGTTGGAGCAATCCACGGAGGTCGAGCCGAGAACGGATCGGAATCTGATGGTGCAACAATCGTTTACTCAGACGACGAGTCTTCATCCGGGGAAACTGAATCTCTGTATCAGTTGCGGGACGGTCGGTCTGAGGGCGAGTCCGATGGAAACAGTATTCCGGGCCCCTTTGACCCGCCAAACCGGGTGGCGGTCTTCATGGCCGGTTCACAGCCCCCGATGAACGGAACGACAGCGGAAGCTGGTGCAGGGGGAAGCGGATCAAACCCTTCGCTTACTGAAGTTCTATCCACCTTGATCGAGGAGTTCACAGCTAAAGCGGTGGAAACGGTGTCTCCAACAGACAAGGCGCATCATGATGCAGAGCTCCTTCAGTTAAAAGGCCGGATTGATCAGGTGAAAGAGGACCTGAAGGCAGAAAGAGAGATGATAGCAGTGAGACAAGCGGAGTTGGATGATCAGGCTTTTTACTTGAGGATGGAGCAAGCTTCTGTGGAAGGAGTAAGGGGGCGAAAGTATCGGTCCCGCATACCGCCGGTTTATGAAGCAGCGAATTTGTTCAGGACACCCGGGGCTGGGGCCAGTAACAATCCGGCATTAAACCGGAGGGCACCCCCGGCCAGGGAGGAGCCGGTTCAGCAACCCACCACAGAGCGGGAGCGCCAGATTACGTCGGCACCTTACGTTCCCGTTCCTCCAGGTCATTACTCAAACCCTTTGGATAACATTGCTGCAGCAGCCGCGCGTTTGGCCGCTTTACCTGCGGAAGAAACGTCTCCGGTAGCGATAGAGGCGCGCAGGGTCCAGAAGCTGCTTAATACGGCGTTATTACAGCAGCAAGCATATTCTCATAGCAGAGAAAGATTACATTCGACACCACGACCCAGCCCAAGTTATACTAGGCATTGGGAAGAGCCAGAAGTATCTAGCAGTGAGCGCAGGAGACATCAGCACAGGCAGGATAATCCGGCAGGGGCGGCAATGCCAGCACCAGACATAAACCGGGTTAGATCAGGTGCCAGGGAGGAGGTTCGTCAAGCGATGCTGGTTCACACGGCTACTGCGGAAACTGGGGTTACGACGAGCTCCTTTGGGGTGCAGTGTCTTATCCCCGCTTTACGGAGTGTAAAGCTGCCCAAGGATTTCAAAGGGCCCCGCAAGGTACCTAACTACACAGCCGATTTACCACCAGAAGCTTGGGTTGAAAGTTATGAGATGGCCATGGAGATGCTGGACGTGGATGAATCGGCTTGTGCCAAATATTTCACTATGATGCTCGAGGGCACGGCCCGGACCTGGCTGAAGGCCTTACCCCCAAATTCTATCGGATCATGGGGGGAACTGCGCAGTCAGTTTATCAAAAACTTCAAGGACACGTGCAAGCAGCCGATGTCAGTCATAGATCTAGCAGCTTGTGTGCAAGGAGAACAGGAGTCTACAGCAGCTTGGGTACGCAGAGTGGCAGAGATTTTACACTCTTCGAATGGCATTAATCCTAGTACGGCAATAGTGACATTGGAGAACAACTGCCGGTTTGAATCTCTAAAACTGAAACTCGGACGGCTTAAAAGGGACTGCAATGATATGGGAACCTTAATGAGTACCTTGGTAAAATACGGAGACTCTGATAACACGAAGTATCCAGAAGCAGAAGGAGATAAAGCTGGGAAGGCCAGCAAATCTGGTAAACCGGCACCGAACAATCCGGTTACGTCGAGCTTTTTGGGCAAACGGAAGGCAGAAGGTGGTTCAGATTTAGTGGCTAACACTCAAGTTCAAGGCGGTTTTCAGCGTAATCCGGAAGATTCTGCTTTACAAACCGGCGGAGGGGCTGTTGGCTGGGAGCAAGAGTTGGATCGGCCTTGTCCGAAACATAGCGGAAAAGGGAAGATAGCGAAGCATACCATGAGGGAGTGCATACCCCTCATGAAGGCAGTAGCAGGCCGTTTTAATCCTCCTAATCGACCCCCGCATGGCGGTTCAGGGCCTGGATTTTATGGTCATCAGGGGAATAGTTCCGGATCAGGATATAGGGGCAATAACAGCGGTTATCAACCCCGGGCAGGCGGCCAGAATAATCAAGGGAACTATAATGGTCAGGGCAATCAATCACATCATCAAGGTGGTTACAATAATCAGAACAATCAGCAGCAGGGCCAAGGAAGTTATAATAATCAGGGAAATCAGCAGCAACAGTGTCAGCAACAGCAGCCGCAATCCGGATATCAGAGTAATCCGAAGGAGTTAAGTAGTGGGCAGTATCATGTCTTCACCACAAGTCTGTGTAAACGAGACCAGAAGGTGTTAAAGCGGGTTGTTAATGCAGTGGAACCAGCAACACCGCAGTTTCTTCGATGGTCGGAGCAGCCTATTGTATGGAGTAGAGAAGACCACCCAATGCGGGTGGATAATCCGGGCCATTTAGCCTTGGTAGTAGCACCTCAAGTGGGGGGTTATAAATTTACTAAAGTTCTCATGGATGGTGGTAGTAGTATCAATATCTTATACTATGAGACCTTCCGTCGTATGGGTCTGACAGATAAGAAGTTAAGGCTGTCAAACACGGTGTTCCACGGAGTGGTCCCAGGTAAGTCAGCTTATCCAGTTGGAAAGATTGACTTGGAGGTTACCTTTGGGAACGAATATGATTCTAGGTCCGAGATGATTACTTTCGAAGTCGTCAAGATCAAAAGTCCATATCATGCTCTGTTTGGAAGGACGGTTTATGCCAAGTTCATGGCTAGACCGTGCTATGTTTATTTGCAGCTCAAGATGCCGGGTCATAAGGGCACGATCACGGTTCATGGAAGTCGCAAGATAGCAGTGGAATGTGAGGAAGGTGATGCAGCTTATGCAGAAGCGGTGTGTGCCACGCAAGAGTTAAAATTTTATAAAGATAATGTTGATCCGGCAGATATGACTCCGCTGAAGAAACCAACTACCGAGCATGATCCGGCATTGAAGTTTAAGTCAGCTGAAGAGACTAAGCAGGTTGATTTTGTGCCTGGAGACTCGTCTAAACAGTTCACCATCAGCGCTAACCTTGATCCCAAATAGGAAAGCGCGCTCATCGAGTTCATCCGTGAGAACCGGGATATCTTTGCGTGGAAACCTTCTGACATGCCAGGTATACCGAGGGAACTCGCTGAGCACAAGTTGAACATTGATCCGAAGTTTAAACCGGTAAAACAGTATATGCGCCGCTTCAACGAAGAGAGGCGCAAGGCTATAGGAGAAGAAGTGGCCAGACTTTTGGCGGCAGGGTTCATAGTGGAAGTTTTTCATCCGGAATGGTTGGCTAATCCGGTGCTGGTTTTAAAGAAGAATGGGAAGTGGAGGATGTGTGTGGACTACACAGACCTCAATAAAGCTTGCCCAACTGGTCCTTTTGCTTTACCTCGCATTGATCAGATTATCGACGCCACGGCAGGGTGTCAGCGGCTAAGTTTTCTGGATGCATATTCAGGGTATCACCAGATCAAGATGGTAGTAGAAGACCAAGAGAAGACAGCTTTCATAACTCCTTTTGGTGCTTTTTGCTATGTATCTATGCCCTTTGGGCTCAAGTGTGCACAAGCAACTTATCAACGTTGCGTTCAGAATTGTTTGAAAGGGCAGATAGGGAGGAACGTGCATGCTTATGTGGATGACATTGTGGTCAAATCAAAGGAAGAAAGAACAATGATAGAGGACCTCAAAGAAACCTTTGATAATCTTCGAGCTTACAGGATGATGCTTAATCCGGAAAAGTGTGCTTTTGGTGTTCCGGCTGGTAAGCTTCTGGGATTCTTGGTCTCGAACAGAGGAATAGAAGCCAACCCAGAGAAGATCAAGGCCATCACATCTTTGACAAAACCGGTTTGCATCAATGATGTCCAGCGCATAGCTAGCCGGATCACGGCGCTAAGCCGGTTCATCAGTCGCTTGGGAGAGAAGGCAATCCCGCTTTATCAGATGTTGAGGAAAACAGACCGGTTTATCTGGAGTGATGAGGCAAATACAGCGTTTGAGGATCTGAAACATCAACTAGCAAAACCACCGGTTTTAGCTGCTCCCATTGATAAGGAGCCCTTGCTGTTATATGTTGCTGCTAACACACGGGCAGTCAGCGTCGCGATTGTGGTTGAGCGCAAGGAAGCAGGGAAGGAACATCCTGTTCAGCGCCCGGTTTATTATGTGAGTGAAGTACTCATTGAGTCTAAACAGAGGTACCCTCATTGGCAGAAGTTGGTCTATGGGGTGTTCATGGCAAACCGGAAACTGAAGCACTATTTCCAAGGGCATCCAATAACTGTGGTTAGTTCAGCTCCGTTGGGAGACATAATCCAGAACAGGGAAGCTACAGGCAGGGTAGCCAAGTGGGCCATTGAGCTCAGCCCGCATGAGTTGAAGTATGTACCACGTACTGCTATAAAATCTCAGGCATTGGTAGACTTCATCAATGACTGGACAGAGTTGCAGACTCCTGAGGAGAAGCCGGATCTTACTTATTGGACGATTCACTTTGACGGTTCAAAATAGTTGGAGGGCTCGGGGGCTGGAGTTGTCTTAACTTCCCCCAGAGGTGATAAATTTTGCTATGTCCTCCGCTTATTATTTCCTTGTACTAATAATGCAGCAGAATATGAAGCATTACTTCATGGTTTGCGACTGGCAAAGGAGATGAATTTGAGCCGGGTTAAGTGCCTAGGCGATTCAGATCTAGTGGCACAGCAAGTTTCTGGCAAGTGGGATTCAAGAGATCCCCTCATGGCGGCTTATCGGCGAGAGGTTGAAGCGGTCGCAGGGTACTTCAAGGGATATCAGGTGGATCATATAGACCGACGGAGGAACGAAGCGGCTGACGCTCTAAGCCGGCTAGGATCGCAGCGTAAACCGGTGCCACCAAACACCTTTTTGGATGAATTACACAGTCCTTCGGTTCAAATACCTTCGGAAGAAGACCTAGCTGTTCCGGACCCAGAGGCACAGTTAGTTGCAGCACTCCATATTATTCCGGATTGGACGTTACCCTATTTGGCGTACCTAAGCCGAGGAGAGTTACCGGAGGACGAAGAGGAAGCACGGCAGATAATCCGGCGTTCTAAGTCCATGACAATTGCAAACGGAGAGCTGCACCATCGTAGTACTTCTGGAGTATTTCAACGATGTGTTTCAGCTGAGGAAGGTTGTGAGATTCTAAGGGAGATTCATGAAGGGGATTGTGGTCATCACGTCGGTTCAAAATCATTGGTAGCTAAAGCATTCCGACATGGTTTCTATTGGTTAACCGCGCATGCAGATGCGGCAGATCTGGTCCGAAAGTGTGATGCTTGTCAGAAGTTCTCAAGACGTGCTCTTGTTCCGGCACAGGAACTCCGGATGATACCAATAACTTGGCCTTTTGCAACTTGGGGGCTTGACATGGTTGGGCCTTTCAAGCGATCCCAAGATCAGAAAACTCACCTCCTAGTGGCAGTAGACAAGTTCACAAAATGGGTTGAAGCGGAGCCTATAAGCAAGTGTGATGCAGCAACAGCGGTTAAATTCATCAAAAAAGTGATATTCCGGTTTGGCTTTCCACACAACATCATCACGGACAATGGTACTAACTTATCTAAGGGTGAAATGAAGGAATTCTGTCAAAGGGAACATATTCGGTTAGATGTATCTTCTGTGGCTCATCCTCAGACCAACGGCCAGGCCGAAAGGGCAAATCAGGAGATTTTACGAGGCATCAAACCCCGGCTTATGACACCTTTGCAGAGAACCCCGGGTTGTTGGGTTGAAGAATTACCATCTGTTCTCTGGAGTATTAATACTACACCAAACCGGTCTACAGGCTATACGCCTTTTTTCATGGTTTACGGTGCTGAAGCAGTTCTTCCAAGTGACATACGCCATGACTCACCAAGGGTAACGGCCTATGTGGAAGCAGTCAACGAGGAGTCAAGACAGGACGGTTTAGACCGGTTGGATGAAGAGCGTGATATAGCTGCGGCGCGGTCGGCGATTTATCAGCAAGATCTGCGTAGATATCATAGCCGCCGGATTAGAACAAGGACATTCCAGGAAGGTGACTTGGTACTCCGGCTCATCCAAGATCAAACAGATATGCACAAGTTATCCCCACCTTGGGAAGGGCCCTTTTTGGTCAGCAAGAATCTACACAACGGTTCATATTACTTGGTGGACATTCGAGAACACAAGGATTCACGGACATCAGAAGAGGAGACGAAGAGGCCATGGAACATCGCCCATTTACGGCCATACTACACTTGAGCTATGTGCTCCAATGTATCCTATGTATATATTATGAATAATGAATAAACCGGCACCCTCGGTAAACCGGGGGCTCAGCCCTTTCTTCCATATACAAAAATCATGTGAAAAACAACCATATAAGTTTACTATGAACTACTATATTTCAATATTGGCCGGTTTAGAAACTAATTTTTTGCAGAACATGTGAAGGAGCAATAGAACTCTCAAGAACAGGAGATCATACCCGGTTCAAGAAGAGAGGACTCCATAACAAACCCACAGGTTCAGACAGAACACTGGAGGCCCTCTGGGAGTTGGTATCATCTACTCCCAGTGATCGGATTAATTTGATAAGTTTTATCAACCCTCTGGAAAGTTGGACAAGTCCACGTTCAGAGCTCGGTTTACATTGACCCACCGGTTCAGGAGGAACCCTGGAGGCCCTCTGGGAGCTGGTATCATCCACTCCCAGTGATCGGATTAGTTTCATAGTTCTTTCAACCCTCTGAAAAGTTGGACAAGTCCACGTTCAGTGATTGGTTTAGATTGACCCACCGGTTCAGGAGGAACCCTGGAGGCCCTCTGGGAGTGTCGGCCAATCCGCGTCCCAGTGATCGGAATAATTTTTTCTTTCGACCCTCTGAAAAGTTGGATAGGTCCACGTTCAGTGATTGGTCTAGATTGACCCACCGGTTCAGGAGGAACCCTGGAGGCCCTCT
>LR738716.1:31485409-31542150 GCA_902687465.1 Secale cereale | reverse complement strand
TGCGCTTGGGGCGCCAGGACGGAGGCGAGGGGAGGGAAGAGCGGGCGCGTCGGGTCTCCTGGCGCTGGCGAGGGAAAGTGGTGAGGCGCGAGAGAGGGAGATGCGGGCGAGGGGGAGTGCGGCGAGGGAAACGGGGCAGAGATCGAGCGAGGGATGCGGGGCGTCGAGGAGAGGGGGAAGGAATCGGGATCGGGCGACGGGTCACGAGGGTTCGAGGGAACTGGCGGCGGGGTCGGGACGAGAGGGAGAGCGGCTGGAGCTAGGGTTCGGTGCGGGGTAGGGGAATTGGGCCAGGGGAAAAGGCGGTTGGTGGAAGGCCTAGAGAGAGATGGGCCTGGAAGTGAGGTGTGGGCCGGCTGGCTAGGGGAAAGGAGAAGCCCACGGCGGCTGCTGCGAGGCCCTGGAGGCTGATGGCCTGGTTGCTGGCCTCTTCCTTCTGCTGTGTTTTTTCCCCAAAATAAAACAGAAAAAAAAAACAAGAAGAAGAAAGAAAGAAGGGAGGTGCTAGAAAAAGGCTTAGGACAAGAAGTAAAATCCTGGACTCACCAAAAAAATGTCAGGAATTTATTAAAATTGTTGGAGGGGTTTTTGGAAGAACCTCGAAACACGGGAAAGAATTATTGGCAAGGATTTTCGAAGGAGAAACTCGAAGTAGGAAGCATGGGGAAATTATGCACGTGTGTTGCGGGTAATTCCAAGAATGGAATATTTATTAATATAGCTCCATAATAATAATGAGAGACTTTTATATGTTTTAAAGAGAAGACATTCTTCCCTCGATTTAAATGGACCGAAGGTCCACACGAATTATTTAAGTTGAGATGCAAAATTAAAATATGACATGATGGCATGATGACATGATGCAATGCAAAAATAAATAACACAAGCACAAAGAACACTCGGGAGACCCCGGAACATCTGGAATCTTCTGGAATCTTCTGGGACGTCGGTCTCGGGCGTCACAAGTTACCCTGGGACGGTTTTCAAGGGAGGAAGCTGCGTGGCGGTTGATTCACCAGAGGAAGACAACGGAGTTTCCTGATAGTCAGGGTCAGACGGTTTAAGGGGTTTTCGGATAAGACCGGCCTTGGGATGAAGGAGGGTCGGAGAGAGTATCACCTCAGCACGGCGTTTTCAAACCGGAGTTAAGGAAATTCCGGATGACTCCACCGCCAGGCCGCTGTGGCGAGTGGTCCAGCGAAAAGCTTCGTGCTGTTGCTTCTTCAAAGTAAAGTTAGGGTCTAACTGAGCATAAGGATGAGAAAATTGATATTTCCTGACGGTCCGACGACTTTTTTGAGGAAGAGGTTCTGAGTCAGAAGAAAGAAGGGTTACCTCAATTTCAGCCGGGTTATCACCTTCAGGCAATTCCTGTGAAAAGGTATCATTAGATACGATTACAAGTACATGAAAGTAAGAATTTAAACCGGATTAAAGCATACCTTGGAGTCCGGATCATCGTCCTCAGTGGGAGAACCGGCGTCGACGGCTGCTTTCCTCTTTTTGTTTGCAGGGGTTTTTCGGCGAGCCTGTTTGACGGTTTTTTCCTGAGGCTTTCTCCTCCAGAAAGGGTCATCAGCCTAATTGAAAAAAGCAAGAGCAATTGAAAGACGGTTCAAAGGAGACGGTTTACAAATACAGGGCAAAGAGAAACTTACTTCGGGCAGCTTATTCTTCTTGAAGTACGGAGCTAAACCAACCTTAGCACAATCTGCTAAAGAGACATTGAGAATCTTTTTGGCTGACTCCACTACCTCTGACTCAGAAAGCTTATCCTTGGAAAACCTTTGAGGATCATCCGGTTTACCAGAATACTTGCACATTAACTGAGAACGCCGGCTCAGGGGAAGGATACTCCAAGATAGCCAGCAGCGAAGGAAATCAGTACCGATCAGGCCATTTGCTATAAAAGCTCTTAGCTTGGAGAGCTGTGATGAGAACCGGGTCCGTTCAGCAGCACTAAGCCGTGGTGGTAAGGGGTGATTCTCCGGAATACGGGTTTCGCGATAACCCGGCAAAGGGTTCTCCCCCTCCGGAGAAGTGTCAACACAGTAAAACCAGGACTTGTTCCAATCTTTTGGATGAGAATGTAAAGCGGCGTGAGGAAAAACTGCGTCTCTCCTTTTCTGAATACTAACCCCACCAAGCTCTTGATGTGGTCCGCTGGTAAACTCAGTGCATCGGTTTAAATGAAAGAAATCCCGGAATAGATCAACAGAAGGTTCTTCTTGCAGATACACCTCAGAAAACACTTGGAAATCACAAATGTTTGAAACGGAATTGGGTCCGATATCCTGTGGGTGTAGCTGGAAAGCGGCAAGAACATCCCGGAAAAACTTTGAACCGGGGGGAGAGAAACCTCGAGATATATGATCCAAAAACACAATAACCTCCCCGGACCTAGGGGTAGGGGGACATTCATTACCCGGAGCCCGCCACTTTAATTCAGATTGAGGTCCTAAAGTGCCAATTTCAGACAGTTTGATTAAATCGTCCTCAGTGATGACCGAAGGAACCCAATCGCAGGAGACATACTGCTTAGCCATTGCGACGAAAGAGCAAGATACTGGAAAAGTAAAATACAGAAAACGGATTATGAAGGTACAGCGGTATAAACCGGAAACTATCTATGAAAGTTACGCAACAGTTTAAGCTGTGGACTAATGGTATGGTTAAACCGGCAATCGTAAATAAACTGCAACATTCCCGGTTAAATGGCAGTTGAAGGGGAACGACTAAACCGTCGCGTTTAAGTTACAGAGTTTCGCAAGAGCAGGGCATATCAACTTAAACCGGAACATAATTAGCAGATCTACCGAGGAGAAAAACAGGTTTTCAAAAGACTGCTAAGGGGGAATAGATCTGAGCATGCTGAGGAAAAAGAAACTAATCTAAGAGTATGCGGGAAAAGCTACAAAGACCTTATACTAAACAGATGGATCTACAGGCCAAACAGGAATAACGAAGATTTGAAGTATTTACAGCGGGGTAAAAATGGAATTTAAAGGAGAAGATCGGAAAGACAAAACCATTAGAAATCATGGGCTCAAGATCGAACAAGATGAAGCTTTGTTAAAGCTCTAATGGCGGAGGTACAAGAAGAAACCCTAGAGGTTGTAGACCAATAGTAAAGAAGAAGAACATACCTAAGACAGCAAGAATCGACGTCGGAGGTTTTTCTGGTCGAGCTCAGGGTGATGCAGCGGCCGGGCGAGGACTTGTGATCCAGCGGTCGTCAGCGGCGGTTCGAGCTCGGGCGGCGACGGAGGAAGAAGACGGAGGAAGAAGACGGAGCGAGAAGAAGGTAATGAATGAGGGGTGGCAGTATTTATAACAAGGAGTCACATCTGAAGCGACAGGTGCGAGAATCGAGGAGACAGAAAATCGGATAAAGATCCTGTGACGCCTCGATCTTCGGGATAACCCTTAAAATAAGCTACAGTACAGCTCACGGCGTTAAATGCGGAGATGATGTCGTTGTCAGAATTTAATGATCTCGGAGGATGACGTCAGAGCCGGTTTACAAAAAGATGAAGACAAAGAAGAAAATTATACAAGACAAGGAAGACTGATATGAACAAGTTCAAATCATTCTGGGGCCTAATGTCAGGGATATGACTAGCAGGTATAAACCGGCTATTGTAAACCGGCTTAGTTATATTATACTTGGTTGTAATATTTTAGTAGAAACTACGGCCCATGAGATTTCAAGGCCCATGTATAGAAGTGTGGTTTGTAAACCACCAAGAGATGTAACTTGAGAGATAAGAAAGAAAAGACAGAGACCGAGGCGGACACAGATATGAGCCGGCCTCGGGACTCTCTAAACCGGACCAGGCGTTACCTCTATATAAAGGGACAACCTGGACGGTTCAGGGACAAGCAACAATCAACCCGTCGAGACGCAGGCAAGCGATTCCGCTCCCTGTAATCCGACGCCCAAGCAATACCAAACCAACTAGACGTAGGCTTTTACCTTCATCGAAGGGGCCGAACTAGTATAAACCCTCTGTGTCCTTTGTGTGCTATGAACCCTTTCAAGCTAACCCGTGCGATGGTTCCATCATCAAGTCCGTTAAACCGGACATCTGCCGTGTTATTTCCACGACAGGTTTCGTCCAAAATTTTCATGATGAGGCCCCCCGGGCACGACGTTACAAAGGACATTGCATCCCCGAATGAGCTAGCCAAGGATTCACTAAGATGCAACCCCTAGTGTAAAATCGACCATGACAAACGAACCACTAGACGTTGAACCCCAACCTCATATCATGCATCCGTTGGAAGATTTCCTAAGAGCTACTTGAATTCCCACCTATTAATTACCGAATCTTTTTGGTTATGCAATCTGGTGTTCGGGATAAAGGGGAAGCACCGTATAACACACAACTAATAAGTCCTACATCCAGTTGTATCCATCTGTCAACACATAACCAGGCACCTTTGGAAACCATTTACCTTAGACCTTCGAAAAGCATCAGCTATACTAGCTATGGCAATACTCCCGAACTATCCCCCCAGTACTGGGTGACGTCGGGTTCTCGCCACCAGACATGCATAGAAGCGTTTTCGATGTCGGCCACCTCTGGTATTCGGGACCTGTAATGATACAACTGTGACGACAACACCTCAGAGCTCAACTCCCAGGGACACTGCCACAACCCCTAAATGACAGGAGGCACCAAGAACAATGTTCTCGTCACAAAGATATCGGAAAGATCCCAACAATACCTGCATGATCCTAAAAAAATTGGTGGAAAAGACGGTAGGAAGTCAAAACTTCTACGTCAGGAGTCCTCACCAGAGTGATGAAGGGGATAAGGAGAAAAAGAATTCCTACTCTCCGATATATATAATCCTAAGACTTAAAAACATTTTTTAAAATACTAGACTCAATGTCGGCAGCGGTTCGATCAAGCAGGGGCTCCTAGGTCGGGGAAGGCTCTGATACCAACTTGTAACGCCCAAGATGTGACTATATCTCCTACGTGTCGAGGCACGACTTAGAGGCATAATCGCGTTTTGGTATGATCGCAAGATGGTCATCTTCACACATTCCCATGTACAAGAACAAATGGGAAATACATAGTTGGCTTACAATCGCCACTTCACACAATGCATAAATAAGTCATACATTCATCCAAGTACAATCATGGTCCGGCTATGGACAAATCCAATGAAAAGAAGATAACCACCCACTATGCCCGATCGGCCCTAGTAGGAACCACTACTGACCGTCGGGGAACGTCACGTACATACGCCCACGTTCTTCATCGAACTCCCACTTGAGTTCCTGGCCATCACTTGATTCATACCCGGTTGTACCTACACCTATGTTTGTAGTAAACCGTGAGTCACAAGGACTCAGCAATCGCACCCTCGGGTATCAAACTATCAAAGCCTTTGGGTAAGGAGAAAGTGTATAAGTGGGCTGTTGCAAGCGCTAACCGTAGATGAGGTGGCTAGCTTACGTAACTTTAGAGCGAGAAGAGAAGTGAATGTCATCGATCGTGAACTATTCATGATCACTAGATGATCCTATCTACCTAAGAGTCATTCATAACCCAGCTGTGTTCTCTTCCTGAGCTCCCTCGAAAAGAGACCATCACGACTACTCACACGGTAGTGTATTAAGTTTGAGTTTTTGTGTCAAATGGTCTACAACCGGATATTAACAAACTCCAATCCGCCACATAACCGCGGGCATGGCTTTCGAAAGATCATAACCCTGCAGGGGTGTGACGCCCCAAGACCGACGCTCCAGAAGACTTCCAACTATTTCGGGTTTTGCCGTGTGTTTCTTTTGTGCTTGCTCAATTTATTTTCCATTGCATCATGTCATCATGTCATTTAATTTTTGAAAACTCAATTAAATAAATTGCATGGATCTTCGATCCATTTAAATCGAGGGAATTCACATGGTGATTTCTCTTTATAACATATCCTCCTAATAATTATGGAGCTATTATAAATATTCCATTTATTTGGAATCACCAAACACACTTGCAAAATTCCCATGACTTTTCTACTTCAAGTTTTGACTCTCTAACCTTCCTCAAAATTCTTTTTCCGTTTATCGAGGTTACTCCAAAAACCTCAACATTTTTGGACTCTTCAAATACCCCATTCATATTCATATCCATTTGAATCATATTCAAATGAATTTGAATTTATATTTTTCACTCTTACCTATTTTCTATCTTTCTTGGAACAAGTGCATTTTTGTGAGTCCGAAACAATTATCCGCATGCCCAAGTTCCTTCCCTAATCTTTCCTTTCTCTTTTTTCTACTATTGGAAAATAAGAGGGAAGGGAGAGAGAGAGATAGACCAGCTGGCCCGGCCTCCCAGTAGCCCAGCAGCCAGGCGGCCTGCTTCCTCGCGGCCCAACCACTGGCCTCCTAGGCCCAGCCCGCTTCACTTCTAACCCTAGCCGCACCGAGCGATCAATCTTTCTCCCTCTCGTTCCCCACTGCCGCCACCTCTTGTTCTCTACCTCTCCCTATCATCCTCCTACTCTGCGCATCGCCACCAACCCACGCACGCATCGACCCCGCCTCCCACGGGCGAAATCACCACGGCCTGCACCGCGCCCCCAATCGCATCGCTGTCGTCGCCGCGAGCCCCGCAGTGCTCTGCCTCTCTCGCGACCACGCGCGCCCGACCTCCTCCTCATTGCCATGCCCTCACCGCCACTGTGATCCAGCGCGCCCAATCCTGCCGGCGACCTCCACCAGCCTCATGCTCCCGCCGCCGGTGAAGCCCCACAACTCTGCCTCCGATCTTCCGCGCGCCCGTAGTCCAGCCGCGCGCCGCCCCGACCCAGCGAGCTCCGCCACCTCGACCTCGCCATGGCACCCGTGACCCCCCTGCTCTGGTGAGCTCTAGCTCCGCCGCCACTGAAGGTCCAACCCTCATCGGCCGATCTGGCCTCGTCGCCCGGCCTCCTCCATGGCGCCGCCGGGGCGAAGCTCCTTCCCCTGCAGGTCGCGCTCTCCTCGTCGGCTGCTAGCGCCTCGAAATGCATCCGCGAGCTCCTTGCCGTTTGCCGCATCCTCCGTTGTTGCTGCTTGCATCCTCCATGGCCACCCCAAGCCTGCCATGGGAAGGCAGGGACTTTCCAACACGTTTGCTCCCTCGGCCTCCATGCACCTCCTGCTCCCGCCGGCCCTGCACCATGCCTCTGCCGTCCATGAGTTTGTCAAGACCGAAACCTCCTCGAACAGGGGCATTTTGGGTTGTCAGGAACAGTCTTCGGGGTATCCGCCAAGTACCACTCCGAACCATGTACGACTACCGTCGCCGAAGGCCGACAAGTGAACCACTACCGCTGCATGATTTCAACAAGAAAACGTGTACCACTACTATCGCCAAGTCCAACTATGACAAATGACTACACGATGAGACGCCAAGTACCACGACGCTCGGAGCCCTCGGATCCGTCAAGTTCATCTACGAAAATGTGTACCACTACCGTCGTCGAACACCCGTGTAATGCAAGCGTCAAGTTCGACTACCGTCGTCGTGTACCACTACTTGCACGACGTCCGAGAACGACTACTTCCCATGACGACCCCGTGAACAACTACTTCCTTTACGACACATGTACCTCTTTCGTCAAACTCGTTTTGCCCCGAAAATGCACGCTTCGAAGGTATACCACCGAGACGACGCCCGTGAACGAATGCATGTGTTGTATGAGATGTTCCGCTTGTTGCACCGTGTCCGAATTGTTGTTGCACGTTGACGTTCGTTGCCTTGTCGCCGACCCGTGGGAACCCGGTAACCGGGATCACCCCACCTTCCTTGCATGGCCCGCTCACTTTCACCCTTCATATTTTGCACTGACATCTCGATGAGTTGTCGGAACCAAGATGTTGCCGTGGCACCATTTTTCGGATTCGTTGTCGTGGCACCCCTTTCCTTCCACCATAGTGACTAAATGCTTCATATCTGCTCATGTCAACTTTTAATAAAAATTGCATAAAAACTTGCATTTGTCATCCGCATCATGATAACAACCTTTAAATGCTTAAAATTGTTCTTTTCTTTAATAATTGCTAAATATGCACATGGGGATTTTCTGGAATGATTATTGTTATTTTTGGCCTCATTTAAAATGCCTAGATAGTGTAGTTGCTCATGCTTCACCTCTTGCTATGTTAACAAACATTTAATCTTGTCTTGTAAATAAACGAGTGTCAACTAAATAAATAGAATGTGGTGTTTCGTCAATATGCAACTCGTTGCATATTGAGCTCCACTTAACTTGTAGTTTTGTTTATGCACCTTGCCATGCCATGCATATTTAAACCGGACATGCATCATACTTGTTTGTGCATCATATGCCATGTTTATGCTTGTGTGTTTACCATGTTGTTTGCTTCTTTCCGGTATGCTTCTCTCGTTAGCTTCAGTTTCATTCCGGAGTTGTGAGGATTTGTTCGACTACTTCTTGGACTCGCTCTTCTTCCTTGCGGGATCCCAGGCAAGATGACCATTCCTCGATATCACCTCTATCTTTGCCTTGCTAGTTGTTTCATTCTATAGTTATGCCTCGATGCCTATTTTGTCTTGCCAGCCTCCTATGTTGCCATGAAACACTCTAACTGCCTTCCTAGCAAACCATTGATTGGCTAAGTACGCTTTTGCTCAGCCCCTCTTATAGCGTTGTTAGGTGCAGGTGAAGTTTCAAGATTGCTCCATGTTTGGACTTGTTTTATTGGGATAACACAATATATATCATAATTAAACTAATGCACATATATATTGGCAATGGGTGGAAGGCTTGGCCTTCTGCTTGGTGTTTTGTTCCACTCATGCCACCTTAGGACTAGATAAACCAGTGTTATGTTCCTTGATTTTGCGTTCCTAACACGGTTGGGGTTGATGGGCCCTCCTTGATAATTCACACTGCTTAAAGCTTTTCCAGCAAGACCCAACTTTGGTACTACATTTGCCTAACAACTAAAACTTGTTGAGGGAGTAATTAACCTGAGGATTTATTAATCAACCCCCGGGCCAGTACTCGTCTTGAGTGTTGGTCCAAAATGGGCAACCTGCGGGGACACCTGGAGGCAACTCAAGGTTGGTCTCCCGTAGCTTGGCCCATCCGGTCTTGGCCTAAGACGAGATACACACGGCTACTATCAGGGTGTCGGCACGCCGGGAGGTCTTGCTGGATTAGTTTTACCTTTGTCGAAATATCTTGAGCACAATATTCCGAGAATACTCGGGTCTTCCCAACATGGAGTTGCGACTCCGTAGATCGTGAGCTTGTGATGGGCTAAGTTGGGACACCCCTATAGTGTTATGAACTTTCGAAAGCCGTGCCGCGGTTATGTGACAGATGGGCATTTGTTAATATCCGGTTGTAGATAACTTGACACCATATCCTTAAGAATACACTACATGTGTGAAGGGTTTCGAAAAGTGAACACGGTGGGGTTATGCATGAACGTGAGTAGCTAGCATCACTTATTGATCATCTTTGGCGACCGTCGGCACATGTTCTCTTCTTGCTCTGAATTCGTAAGCTAGTTGCTTAGTGCTTGTTGCATACACTTTATTACATCTCCACACCTAAAAGGCTTTGTTAGTTTTGATACCCGGGAATGGGATTGCTGAGTCCTTATGACTCACAGGTTACAACACACACCAGATGCAGGTACATCAGAGTACGACGCGGGAGATGGACAAGAACTTCACTGGGAGTTCGATGAAGAGCGTGGTCGTATGTATGTGACGTATTCCGACGATCAGTAGTGGTTCCTACTAGGGGCGATCAGGACTTGTGGTTGTGGTATCTTTTCTCATTTGTTTTCGTCCGTAGTTGGACCTTGTGTTATTGGAAGAATGTATGTTATTGTATTAATTGTGTGATGTGGCGAGTGTAAGCCAACTATTTAACTCTTTCATCCATATTCATTACATTAGTTGTGCAAAGATACCACGCTTGCGATCATTCCAGAATGCACTTATGTCTATAACTCGTGCCCCGACACGTAGGAGATATAGTCGCATCCTGGGCATTACAAGTTTGTATTCAGAGCCTTCTCCGACCTAGGAGCCCCCTGATTGATCGAACCGCTGTCGGTTGAGTCTAGGCACACACACAAAATGTTTTGAGTCATATATATATATCAGAGAGTAGGATTTCTTTTTACTCCTCATCCCCTTCATCGCTCTGGTGAGGATTCCTGACGTTGTTTTAACATCACTATCGTCAATTTTCACCCCAAAAAAATTTAGGATCACGCGGGTATTGTTTGGATTGTTCCGATATTTTTTGTGACGAGAATTCTTTCTTGGTGCCTCCCATCTGTTTAGGCTGAGTCCCGAGGAGTTGAGCTTCGAGGTATTGTCGTACCATTGTGTATCATGATAGTTCTAGAATACCAGAGGCGACCGACATCGAAAACTCTTCTATGCGTGTCTGGTGGTGAGATAACCCCGACGTCTGCCAGTACTGGTGCGATAGTTCGGGAGTATTGCCACAGCTAGTATAGCGGATGTGTTTCATAGGTCCGAGGTAAACGGTTTCTGAAGGTGTCTGGTTATGTGTTGACGGATGGATACAGCTGGATGTAGGTATTGCTAGTTGGGTGAGATATTGTTCTTCCCCTGTATCCCCAACACCAGATTGCATAACCGAAAAGCTTCAGGAATTAATAGGTGGGATTCAAGTAGCTCTTAGGTAATCTAACAACGGGTGCATGATATGAGGTTGGGGTTCAACATCTAGTGGAGAGGTTATCATGGTCGTTGTTACACTAGGGGGTTGAATCTTCAAGGATCCTTGGCTATGCTGATCTGGGGATTGCAAGGCCCTTTGTAACACGTGCCATGGGGCATCAGCACGAACATGTGGGACGAAATCTCTATTATGTATTTGTTCCATCTGTTACCTTGTTGTTTCATTCTATAATTTTTTTCTCCCAAGTGGCTTCTCGACAAGTTGATGTACCATTAAGCTTATGGAATTCATTCGTTCAATTCTCTGTTTGAATGATATTGTGAAGATTATGTTGCAACATATCAATCCTTTTTTTTTGATTGTGGTATCCGAGTTGCTTCGATGTCAAGTGTTGATTCCATACCTTTCCTAATCGGTGTTCTCATATTTCTATGGGGGTGCTAATCCTTCTTGATCATCAAGATTGTCATGTTAAATTCTTCTCAACCGATGTGCTTCTCTTCAAGCTAACCCGGTCCTTTTAATATGTGCAAGACCAAGTCTTGGTTTTTTTTCTCAACGGTGTCTGTTTCATTCATCCCAAGTTGTCTTTGTTTTTCCCCACCCTCCCACCCTTTTCTTTATGGATCTAGAGTCCTTAATCAAGTGTCCTTATATTCTTGTGATGCCTCTTCATCAATCTTCTTTAGTGTTTCATCCGGTGTTTTCTCGTGAAGATGCTTAGGAAGATTCAAGTTCATCATTCTTCGTTATCTTTTTCTTCTCCGGTGGACTAAATTCAAGCTTCGGTGATGATCATATCTCTTCTTCTTGTTTCACATGTTTTCTCATGTTGAAATTTCTTATCCAAAGTCTCTCTTGTTTATCCAACTCTCTCTAATTCTTCTCCGGAGTGCTAAAGATATCTCGGAAGATTCGTATTTCCATTCTTAATCCGTTCAAGCTATTTTGAGGTTGTTATCTTATTCAAGCCATTTAATTCAACCGGTGCACAATCTCTCAAGCAATCTTTCCCAACGGTGTTTCTTTTCAGTGGGCCCTAACCCACATGTCTTTCCCCAGGATCTTACCTAACTCTTCTAATTTCTTTTTCCGGAGTTATTCTGAAATTCTTTTCAAAGTGTGACGTAAGTATGGATTTCCATCAGACATATGCCTTCTCTAAGTTCGCTTTCATTCAATTTTGCTTCAACCTTTATATTTTCATTCTTTCGGAGTATCACAAATTCTTCATGGTATTCTCGTCGTCATTCTTAATATTTCAAGACCGAAGAAGAATTTCTCCTAAATCTTGGCCCGTTCTCTTGAAGATTCGTGGTTCTAGCTTCATGACATCCTCATAGTTGTTTCGATCACGAAGAATCTTTTCATATCATCCGAAGCATTTCATGAATTCTTCCCATTGTGATCCTCTGAAGGCCATCATTTCAGAAGATTTCTTCGTTCTCAGTTTGCAACTTCGTCTTCCAACTATTCTTAATTGATTCCTCTTCGTTCGTCTCCATATTCTTACGGTGGTTCATTCAAGATTACTATTCCGTTGTTATCATATCAATTCATTTGTTCTTTTCATAATCCTACCGGTGAGTCATTGAAGACTTTTCTCAAGTTTGGCTATATCTCTCTCCAATCCTTTTCAAGAAGAATAAGTAGTAGGCCAAATCCTTTGCTTGTCGTCAATTTAATTTGATGAAGGATAAGCATACAGTAAATCTTATTCTTATTTCCTCGAAGTGATTAATCTCTTTTTTTGGAGCTTGTTCATCATATAGTATTCTTGGTTCCAAGTTGTTCATCTTGTTTTCTGGAGCTCCAAGTTATTTCAATTATATCATTTCAAAGCTCCATATAATCATTGCAAGGCATCAATCTTAATCTTTTCATCCTTCACTTCTCATCCTTTTGTTACTGGAATTCTTCATGGTGGTACATCATGATTTAATTCATCATCGAAGCCTTCATCAAGATTCTTGTTGGAGCTCAAGTATTCTTCATCTTGCATTCCAAAGTGCAATTCTTTCTACCTTATCGTTTGAGATGGTGGTATGTCATTTTTGACAACTTCCCTTCGTGTTTCATGATTCACAAGTTATCAAGAATGAGATATTCAAAACTACCATCTCTCTTTCTTAAGGAGATCCTTGCAGCCCCTCCATTTCTTCGTTGGAGCTATCTTGGGTTATATCTCACCTAAAAGCTTTCCCTAAGGATTGTTGCTATTTATGGTGCTTATAAATGACCCAAGTTCTTCATTTATCTTCCTGGTGACAGAAGTTCTTCGTCTCCTTGTTGATCTCAATCCAATCAAATATTTTCGTTAGTGGACGGTTGTCACCTCATAATTTTGAGATGTTTTCCATAACCCCACAACAAACTTATTCTTTTGTTGTTGATTTTCTCAACAACTTCGTTCAATCCATCTTTGTAAGGTTGCTTTTCCAATTCATTTGTGGAGAAGTTTTCATTTTTTTCTCCGTTCTTTTCTTTCATGGATCTAGCTTCTATTCGTTCGTTCTGGTGGCATTGTGATATTGCTCTCGTTCACCATCATCTCATTTTGTCAAGATCATGTTCTTTTCCTTGTTTATCTATTCATCCGGAGTGTTGTATTCTCCATTCAAGTTCTCTCATCCTATCAAGATTTTCCTCTCTTTTCAACCAGAGTGCTGTCTGAAGCCTTTCTTACCCCTTGTGCCATTCGTTCAATAGTTTTAGAGGCAGTGTGTTGTTGATTTCATCAAGTATCATCCCATCTCCTCAAGTTGAAGTTCAATTCCTCCCATTCACAGTCAGAATGTTGTCCAATTTTTTTCTCGTTTTTATTCCTTCTCTAGCTTATTCAACCGGAGTGGTTTAAATTCTTCCATGATCCGTGAGCTCATGTTTCATGCCTTTCAACCTACAAGGTTCTCGTAATGTTCCTTGTTCCTCTTTACTAATGGACTCTTTGTAATCTCGTTCATTTCCATTGTATTCTTTCTTTCAAGTTGTCCAACCCTCCAAGGTTTGTTGGTTTCACTCGTTTGTCGAAGAAGCAACTTTGTTTTACCTCTTCCTTTTCCGTTTTATCCGGTGCCATCTCCAGGATCTCAGGTCGAGATCCTCTGATAGTGTGGGAGAGTTGTGACGACCCAAGACTGACGCTCCAGAAGACATCCAGCTATTTCGGGTTTCGCCGTGTGTTTCTTTTGTGCTTGCTCAATTTATTTTCCATTGCATCATCTCATCATCTCATTTAATTTTGTAAAACTCAATTAAATAAATTGCATGGATCTTCGATCAATTTAAATCGAGGGAATTCACATGGTGATTTCTCTTTATAACATATCCTCCTAATAATTATGGAGCTATTATAATTATTCCATTTATTTGGAATCACCAAACACACTTGCAAAATTCCCATGACTTTTCTACTTCAAGTTCTGACTCTCTAACCTTCCTCAAAATTCTTTTTCCGTTTATCGAGGTTACTCCAAAAACCTCAACATTTTTGGACTCTTCAATCTTACCTCTTTTCTATCTTTCTTGGAACCAGCACATTTTTGCGAGTCTGAAACAATTATCCGCATGCCCAAGTTCCTTCCCTAATCTTTCCTTTCTCTCTTTTCTTTCTTTCTTTTTTCTGCTATTAGAAAATAAGAGAGAAGGGAGAGAGAGAGATAGACCAGGTGGCCCGGCCTCCCAGCAGCCCAGCAGCCAGGCGGCTTGCTTCCCCGCGGCCCAGCCACTAGCCTCCTAGGCCCAGCCCGCTTTACTTCTAACCCTAGCTGCACGGAGCGATCGATCTTTCTCCCTCTCGTTCCCCACCGCCGCCACCTCTCGTTCTCTACCTCTCCATCTCGTCCTCCCACTCTGCCGCATCGCCACCAACCCACGCACGCATCGACCCCGCCTCCCACGGGCGACTTCACCGCGGCCTCCACCGCGCCCCTAATCGCATCGCTGTCGTCGCCGCGAGCCCCGCAGTGCTCTGCCTCGCTCCCGACCCCGCGCGCTCGACCTCCTCCTCATCGCCATGCCCTTGCCGCCACTGTGGTCCGGCGTGCCCAATCCCGCCGGCGAACTCCACCAGCCTCATCCTCCCGTCGACGGCTTGCCACTGCTCCACCTTCCCCGTATTTGGTCGCCATCTCTGGCGAGTGCAGCCGCCGGTGAAAGCCCACAGCTCTGCCTCCAATCTTCTGCGCGCCCGCAGTCCAGCCGCGCGCCGCCCCGACCCTGCGAGCTCCGCCACCTCGACCTCGCCATGGCACCCGCGACCCCCCTGCTCCGGTGAGCTCTAGCTCCGCCACCACCAGAGGTCCAACCCCCGTCGGCCGATCTGGCCTCGTCGCCCAGCCTCCTCCATGGCGCCACCGGGGCAAAGCTCCTTCCCCTGCAGGTCGCGCTCTCCTCGTCGGCTGCTAGCGCATGCAGCTGCGTCCGCGAGCTCCTTGTTGTTTGCTGCCTCCTCCGCTGTTGTTGCTTGCATCCTCCATGGCCACCCCAAGCCTGCCATGGCAAGGCAGGGACTTGCCAACATGTTTGCTCCCTTGGCCTGCATGCACCTCCTGCTCCCGCCGGCCCTGCACCATGACTCTGCCGTCCATGAGTTCGTCAAGACCGAAACCTCCTCGAACAGGGGCATTTTGGGTTGTCAAGAACAGTCCTTGGGGTATCTGCCAAGTACCACTCCGAACCATGTACGACTACCGTCGTCGAAGGCCGACAAGTGAACCACTACCGCCGCATGATTTTGACAAGAAAACGTGTACCACTACTATTGCCAAGTCCGACTACGACAAATGACTACACGATGAGATGCCAAGTACCACTACGCTCGGAGCCCTCAGATCCTTCAAGTTCATCTACAAAAATGTGTACCACTACGATCGCCGAAGACCCGTGTAATGCAGGCGTCAAGTTTGACTACCGTCGTCATGTACCACTACTTCCACGACGTCCGAGAACGACTACTTCCCACGACGACTCCGTGAACAACTACTTCCTCTACGACACGTGTACCTCTTCTGTCGAACTCGTTCCGCCCCTAAAATGCACGCTTCGAAGGTATACCACCGTGAAGATGCCCATGAACGAATGCATGTGTTGTATGAGATGTTCCGCTTGTTGCACCGTGTCCGAATTGTTGTTGCATGTTGACCTTCGTTGCCTTGTCGCCGACCCGTGGGAACCTGGTAACCGAGATCACCCCACCTTCCTTGCATGGCCTGCTCACTTTCACCCTTCATCTTTTGCGCCGACATCTCGACGAGTTGTCGGAACCAAGATGTTGATGTGGCATCATTTTTCGGATTCGTTGTCGTGGCACCCCTTTCCTTCCACCACGGTGACTAAATGCTGCTCCATATCTGCTCATGTCAACTTTTAATAAAAATTGCATTTGTCATCCGCATCATGATAACAACCTTTAAATGCTTAAAATTGTTCTTTGCTTTAATAATGGCTAAATATGCACATGGGGATTTTCTGGAATCGTTGTTGTTATTTCCGGCCTCATTTAAAATGCCTAGATAGTGTAGTTGCTCATGCTTCACCTCTTGCCATGTTAACAAACATTTAATCTTGTCTTGTAAATAAACGAGAGTCAACTAAATAAATAGAATGTGGTGTTTCATCACTATGCAACTCGTTGCATATTTAGCTCCACTTAACTTGTAGTTTTGTTTGTGCACTTTGCCATGCCATGCATATTTAAACCGGACACGCATCATACTTGTTTGTGCATCATATGCCATGTTTATGCTTGTGTGTTTACCATGTTGGTTGCCTATTTCCGGTATGCTTCTCTCGTTAGCTTCAGTTTCATTCCGGAGTTGTGAGGATTTGTTCGACTACTTCTTGGACTCGTTCTTCTTCCTTGCGGGTTCCCAGGCAAGATGACAATTCCCCGATATCACCTCTATCTTTGCCTTGCTAGTTGTTTCGCTCTATAGTTATGCCTCGATGCCTATTCTGTCTTGTCAGCCTATTATGTTGCCATGAAACACTGTAACCGCCTTCCTAGCAAACCGTTGATTGGCTAAGTACGCTTTTGCTCAGCCCCTCTTATAGCATTGTTAGTTGCAGGTGAAGTTTGAAGATTGATACATGTTTGGACTTGTTTTATTGGGATAACACAATATATATCTTAATTAAACTAATGCACATATATATTGGCAATGGGTGGAAGGCTTGGCCTTCTGCTTGGTGTTTTGTTCCACTCATGCCACCTTAGGACCTGATAAACCGGTGTTATGTTCCTTGATTTTGCGTTCCTAACACGGTTCGGGTTTATGGGCCCCCTTGATAATTCGCACTGCTTAAAGCTTTTCCAACAAGACCCAACTTTGGTACTACATTTGCCTAACAACTAAAACTTGCCGAGGGAGTAAATAACGCAAGGATTTATTAATGAACCCCCCGGGCCAGTGCTCGTCTTGAGTGTTGGTCCAAACTGGGCAACCTGCGGGGACACCTGGAGGCAACTCAAGGTTTGTCTCCCGTAGCTTGGCCCATCTGGTCGTGGCCTGAGACGAGATACGCGCGGCTACTATCAGGGTGTCGGCACGCCGGGAGGTCTTGCTGGATTAGTTTTACCTTTGTCGAAATATCTTGAGCATGGGATTCCGAGAATACTCGGGTCTTCCCAACATGGAGTTGCGACTCCGCAGATCGTGAGCTTGTGATGGGCTAAGTTGGGACACCCCTGCAGGGTTATGAACTTTCAAAAGCCGTGCCCGCGGTTATGTGGCAGATGGGAATTTGTTAATATCCGGTTGTAGATAACTTGACACCATATCCTTAAGAATACACTACCTGTGTGAGTAGCCGTGGCGGTCTCTTTTCGAAGGGGTTTCGAAAGGTGAACACGGTGGAGTTATGCATGAACGTGAGTAGGTAGGATCACTTATTGATCATCTTTGGCGACCGTCGGCACATGTTTTCTTCTCGCTCTAAATTCGTAAGCTAGTTGCTTAGTGCTTGCTGCAGCCACTTTATTACCTCTCCACACCTAAAAGGCTTTGTTAGTTTTGATACTCGGGAATGGGATTGCTGAGTCCCTGTGACTCACAGATTACAACACAGACCAGATGCAGGTACATCAGAGTATGACGCATGAGATGGACAAGAACTTCACTAGGAGTTCGATGAAGAGTGTGGTTGTATGTATGTGACTCCGACGATCAGTAGTGGTTCCTACTAGGGGCGATCAGGACTTGTGGTTGTGGTATCTTTTCTCGTTTGTTTTCGTCCGTAGCCGGACCCTGTGTTATTGGACGAATGTATGTTATTGTATTAATTGTGTGATGTGGCGAGTGTAAGCCAACTATTTAACTCTTTCGTCCCTGTTCATTACATGAGTTGTGCAAAGATCCACGCTTGTGATCATTCCAGAATGCGCTTATGTCTCTAAGTTGTGCCTCGACACGTAGGAGATATAGTCGCATCCTGGGCATTACAAGGGGTGTCCCAACTTAGCCCATCACAAGCTCTCGCGATCAACAGAGGTAAAACCCCCTTATCCTAGGGACTACCCGATCAGACTCAGAATCCCGGTGTACAAAATATTTCGACAATGGTAAAACAAGTCCAGCAAGACCTCCTGACGTGCCGACACCCCGATAGGAGCCGCGCGTATCTCGTCTCAGGCCACGATCGGATTGTCCAAACTTCCGGTAGGCCAAACCAAAGTTGCCTGGTGGCCACCGGCGGTTGACTGATACGTCTCTGTCGTATCAATAATTTTTGATTGTTCCATGCCAATATTCTACAACTTTTACATACTTTTGGCAAATTTTTATACTATATTTGGGACTAACATATTGATTTAGTGCCCAGTGCCAGTTCCTATTTGTTGCATGTTTTTTGTTTCGCAAAAAATCCATATCAAACGGAGTCCAAACGGGATAAAAATTTACGGAGATTTTTTTTGGAATATATGTGATTTTTGGGAAGAAGAATCAATGTGAGACGATGCCCGAGGGGGGCACGAGGTAGGGGGCGCGCCCCAGGGGGGTGGGTGCACCCCTGACCCTCGTGGCCACCCTGTATGGCGGTTGGTGCCCTTCTTTCGCCGCAAGAAAGCCAATATCCGGATATAAATTGTGTTTAAATTTCAGCCCAATTGGAGTTACGGATCTTCGGGAATATAAGAAACGATGAAAGGCCAGAATTTGGAGCGCAGAAATAGAGAGAGATAGAGAAACAGATCCAATCACAGAGGGGCTCTCGCCCCTCCCATGCCATGGAGGCCATGGACCCGGGGGGGGGGGGTAAACCCTTCTCCCATCTAGGGGGAAGGTCAAGGAAGAAGAAGAAGGAGGGGCGCCCTCTCCCCCTCTCTTCCGGTGGCGCCGGAACGCCGCCGAGGCCATCATCGTGTGACGGCGATCTACACCAACACCTCCGTCATCTTCACCAACATATTCATCGCCTTCCCCCATCTATCTAAAGCGGTCCACTTTCCCGCAACCCGTTGTACCCTCTACTTGAACATGGTGCTTTATGCTTCATACTATTATCCAATGATGTGTTGCCATCCTATGATGTCTGAGTAGATTTTCGTTGTCCTATCGATAATTGGTGAATTGCTATGATGTGTTTAATTTGCTTGTGGTTATGTTGTTGTCCATTGGTACCCATCATATGAGCGCGCACGTGGATCACACCATAGGGTTAGTTCTATGTTGATAGGACTATGTATTGGAGGGCAAGAGTGATAGAAGCTTCAACCTAGTATAGAAATTGATGCATGCGGGATTCAAGGGGGACCAATATGTTGGAAATATGCCCTAGAGGCAATAATAAATTGGTTATTATTATATTTCCTTGTTCATGATAATTGTTTATTATCCATGCTACAATTGTATTGATAGGAAACTCAGATACATGTGTGGATACATAGACAAACACCATGTCCCTAGTAAGCCTCTAGTTGACTAGCTCGTTGATCAACAGATGGTCACGGTTTCCTGACCATGGACATTGGATGTCGTTGATAACGGGATCACATCATTAGGAGAATGATGTGATGGACAAGACCCAATCCTAAGCCTAGCACAGATCCTGTAGTTCGTATGCTAAAGCTTTTCTATATGTCAAGTATCTTTTCCTTAGACCATGAGATTGTGCAACTCCCGGATACCGTAGGAATGCTTTGGGTGTACCAAACGTCACAACGTAACTGGGTGGCTATAAAGGTGCACTACAGGTATCTCTGAAAGTGTCTGTTGGGTTGGCACGAATCGAGACTGGGATTTCTCACTCCGTATGTCGGAGAGGTATCTTTGGGCCCACTCGGTAGGACATCATCATAATGTGCACAATGTGATCAAGGAGTTGATCACGGGATGATGTGTTACGGAACGAGTAAAGAGACTTGCCAGTAACGAGATTGAACGAGGTATCGGTATACCGACGATCGAATCACGGGCAAGTACTGTACCGATAGACAAAGGGAATCGTATACGGGATTGATTGAATCCTTGACATTGTGGTTCATCCGATGAGATCATCGTGGAACATGTGGGAGCCAACATGGGTATCCAGATCCCGCTGTTGGTTATTGGCCGGAGAGTTGTCTCGGTCATGTCTACATGGTTCCCGAACCCGTAGGGTCTACACACTTAAGGTTCGATGACACTAGGGTTATAGGGAAAGTAAGTACGCGGTTACCGAATGTTGTTCGGAGTCCCGGATGAGATCCCGGACGTCACGAGGAGTTCCGGAATGGTCCGGAGGTAAAGATTCATATATGGGAAGTCCTGTTTTGGTCACCGGAAAAGTTTCGGGCGCTATCGGTAACGTATCGAGACCACCGGGAGGGTCCCGGGGGTCCACCAGGTGGGGCCACCAGCCCAAGGCTGCGTGGGCCAAGTGTGGGAGGGGACCAGCCCCAGGTGGGCTGGTGCGCCCCCCCACCAAGGCCCAAGGCACATGGAGAGTGGGAGGGGGGCAAACCCTAGGTCCAGATGGGCCTAAAGGCCCCCCCTAGGGCGCCCCCTCTCTCTCCCCCCCTTGGCCGCACCCTAGATGGGTTTTGGGGGCTTCCGCCACCCCTAGGGAGGGAACCCTAGATGGGGGCGCAGCCCCTCCCCTTCCCCTATATATAGTGGGGTTTTTGGGGCTGCCAGACACATGAGATCGTCTCCCTCTTGGCGCAGCCCTTCCCCTCTCCCTCCTCGTCTCTCGCAGCGCTTGGCGAAGCCCTGCTGGAGTCCCGCGCTCCTCCACCACCACCACGCCGTCGTGCTTCTGTTGGATGGAGTCTTCCCCAACCTCTCCCTCTCTCCTTTCTGGATCAAGGCGTGGGAGACGTCATCAGGCTGCACGTGTGTTGAACGCGGAGGCGCCGTTGTTCGGCGCTTAGATCGGAATCAACCGCGATCTGAATCGCAGCGAGTACGACTCCTTCATCCGCGTTCTTGCAACGCTTCCGCATCGCGATCTACAAGGGTATGTAGATGCACTCCCCTCTCCCTCGTTGCTAGACTACTCCATAGATAGATCTTGGTGATGCGAAGGAAAAAATTTGATTTTCTGCTACGATCCCCTACACAATATATCTTAATGCTATGGTTGGGTTTTTACCTTAATGAATGTTAGTAGTTGCGAATGCTTGCTAATAGTTCCAACCATAAGTGCAGAGAATTCCAAGTCAGGGATGACATGCTAGCAGTGGCCTCTCCCACATAAATCTTTCTATCGGTCTAGTAACGTAGTCAATTGCTTAGGGACAATTTCGCAACTCCTACCACCACTTTTCCACACTCTCTATACTAACTTTATTGCTTCTTTACCTAAAACAGCCCCTAGTTTGTATTTACGTGCTCTTTTTATTCTTGCAAACCTATCCCGTTACACCAACAAAGTACTTCTAGTTTTATACTTGTTCTAGGTAAAGCGAACGTCAAGCATGCGTAGAGTTGTATCGGTGATCGATAGAACTTGAGGGAATATTTGTTCTACCTTTAGCTCCTCGTTGGGTTCGACACTCTTACTTATCGAAAGAGGCTACAATTGATGCCCTATACTTGTCGGTTATCAAGACCTTTCTCTGGCGCCGTTGCCGGGGATCAATAGCGTGGGGTGAATATTCTCGTATGTGCTTGTTTGCTTTATCACTAAGCAGATGTTATTTGCTGTTCTAAGTTGTTCTCTATCTTTATTTATGCATATGGAACACGAAATACCAAAAAATAGGTGTACTCTTGCTACTCATGGAGATGGGGAACCTCCTAAAACTCTCGATGCTTTCTATTCTGGTCTGATTATTGGCATATTGGGAACAATTGTGTTCCTCTTCAAGATCGTTTCCCAAGACTTTATTCCTTCTGCCTCCACAAGAACCTCTCAGTCAGAGAAGCCTTTCAAGATAATGATTTACTGGACATTTTCTTTTTGCCATTATCTGAACAAGCCTTCGAGGACCTGCAGCAACTTCTGACTCTGATGGGCTCTTTTCAATTGGACAGTACATGCCCTGATTCTTGGAGTTGGAGACATGGTAAGAAGTCTGAATATACTGCAAAGAAGTTTTATGATTTTTCTTATCACCCAATGGTAGCAAACCCAATTCTTGGCTGGCTCTAGAAGAGTTGCTGCACCATGTCAATCAAAATGTTTGCTTGGCTTGTTATAATGGATAGGGTAAACACTAAGGACATGATCCAGAGGAGGCATTGGAGGATCAATGAGGGGCCTGAGTGTGTACTCTATCCAACTGGCACACTTGAAGATAGTAACCATCTTTTCTTTTAGTGCAATTTCAGTGTCAGTTTGTGGAACTATCTACGAATTACTTTTAAGGACAGTGAGGATATGGTGGACATAGCGCGTCATGCTAGGAAGGATTTCAGCAAACCTTTCTTTGTGGAAGTGGTCTTTACTGCTTGGTGGAACATCTGGAAGGTTAGGAATGATAGGGCTTTCAGGAAAATCAGACCTTCTTTTAGGGCTTGGAGAAATGGTTTCGTTTGTGATCTTACTCTCCTCTCTCATAGAATCAAAAGAAAATATAGGGATGCTCTGTTAAAGTGGATTGATTTCCTACCTCCCTTAGAGGGGTTTCTTTTGCATGTATTGTTGTACTTATTAGGTATAGTTTCCACCCCCCCCCCCATTCCTTGTACATTTTTTTAGGTAGCTGTAGTTTTGTTTCTTACTTTTCCTCACCTTGAGGAAGCTTTGTACTGTTCCTCTTCTATTTTTAATAAAATGCTGTGGGGTGCAAGCCCTGCGGTCTTCAACGTCAAAAAAAAAACTCTCGATGCTCATTATGTGAAAGATATTATGTACTACTTTGATAATCTGGAGAAAACCCCATTCAACTATATAATGGGAGTAACATTGGATCAATGTGAATACTTTAGGGATTATCGCTTGACAAAAAAGGAAAAGTATTATGGGATCAAATTTATATGTTGCGTTGGTATGCTCGGGAATTATGTTTGAGATATGATTATACTTGTTGCTCTAGGATGAAGGCTCCACACCTTCCCTTTTCATGAAAATTTAATGATAATGAAACCTTATCATCTTATGCTAATGGTGTATATGATTACTATGATGTTGAACAAATAAAAGAATTTGTTGCTATTAAGGGTGCTTATGAAATTAAATGTTTGTTTGAAGAGTATGAAAATTATGATGATGATATTTATAGATCTGAAAATCTTGCTATTTGAATTATAAATACAATGCCAATATTGATTCGTTTATTGAGAAGGTCTCCGCTGTCCAAGAAGAGACTAATATTTTACAAGAAACTATGGACGAAGGAATTGATGACACTGTGAGCTCATTAGATGAAAAGATGAGGAGGAGAGCGAAGAACAAAAGCAGGAAGAGCGGATTGATCACCTATGCCCAATTTCTAATGAGAGTAACACTTTATCCCATACATTGTTTAATTTCCCTTCATGCTTACCGAAGGATGATTGCTATGATAATTGCTATGATCCCTTTGATTCGTTTGAAATATCCCTTTTTGATGAAATTAATGCTTTCTATGCTTGTGGCCATGATGCCAATATGAATTATTCTTATGGATATGAACTTACTATAGTTCCTTATGTTAAACATGAAATTGTTGCTATTGCACCCAGACATGATAGTCCTATTATCTTTTTAAATTCTCCCGACTACACTATATCGGAGAAGTCTGCCCTTATTAAGGATTATATTGCTGGGTTGAGTTTTACTACTACACACGATGATTTTAATAGATATAATATGCATGTGCTTGCTGCTCCTACTTGCTATTATTATGAGAGAGAATTATAAATTTCTAAAATGATAGATAGGAATATAGCGAATAAAGCCATTGCGACCCCCATAAAAGGAGTAGTCCCCCAACCCGGGGCGACTATCCCATATTCCGAATTCAAGGGTTTCAGTAAACTACCTGCACCAGTTCGTTTTGGCCTAGGTTTAGAACTATCTTCAACGGTTTGTGTAGCCATAAATTCTAATACGATAAACTTGCAAGAAATTTTTTATACTATGCATTGGCCTTTACTATGTGCGCATGAATTGTTATTTTATGACATGCTGATGTATAGGAAGAGAGTTAGACTTTGTTATTGCATGATATATGTTACTTTGTGCTCACTACTAAATTACAAATCATTGTTAATTAAAATTGGCTTTGATATACCTTGGGATCCGGGTGGATCCATTACTTGAGCATTATATGCCTAGCTTAATGGCTTTAAAGAAAGCGCTGCCAGGGAGACAACCTGGAAGTTTTATAGAGTCATTTATTTATGTTGGGTGTTTTTATAAAGTTTAAAAACAAAAAAAATATAGAGGGGAACCTAATACTTTATCAAAAAGAGAAGTGATCTAAAGGTGATGCATTGCGGAAATAAGGGTCGACCTTTAACACTTGTGTTCATGCTTATGGAAACAATGTAGATTTTTTCATGGAAGTTTCTCATAAAAATAATTATCCCCTTGCACAGTTCCATTGTATTATAAAAATAATGTGCCAAGAGTTTCCTTTAGGGTGACTAAACTTCTTGTTGGTTTGTGCGGTGCAAAAACAAAAACTTTAGATGTAGTGCGCGATTTTACATTTTTTACTGGAATGTCGAAAGGATTTGAATTTTTTTGCACAGTCTTTCTATAAAAATTGTTGATTTTTCCTTTTTTTTCTCCAGAATTTTTAGAGTGACAGAAGTATGGTGAATGTTCAAATCTTTACAGACTGTCATGTTTTCACAGATTGCTGTTATAGCTTCATTATTTGCCTATGTTTGAATTATTGTTGAAGTCTCCTTGACTTGGGCCGTAGAATTGTGATACCATACAGTGGGTAATGTTTGTTCATAATTATACAATAATGTTAGAGCAGTACATGATGTGATTTGATTGATCATATGCACTAACCCCGCCACTAAAAGTTCGGTTAAGTTTTGTGTGGATGAAGTGTTCGAAGATCGAGGAGGTCTCGATGTGAGGAGAAGGAGGAGAGGCAAGAGCTCAATATTGGGGATGCCCAAGGCATCCCAAGTAAATATTCAAGGAGACTCAAGCATCTAAGCTTGGGGATGGACCGGAAGGCATCCCATCTTTCTTCAACAAGTATCGGAATGTTTTCGGATTCATTTCGTTCACATGATATGCGTAAATCTTGGAGCGTCGTGTGCTTTTCCTTTATTTTTCCTTTTAATAAATGCTCCATGCTGGTATGAGATAGTCCTTGGTTGATTTATAGAATACTCTTTTCACTTCATTTATATCTTTTGAGTATGGCTTTATAGAATGCTTCATGTGCTTCACTTATATCATTTGAAGTTTGGATTGCATGTTTCTCCTCACATAGACAACCGCCATTTCTAGAATGCTCTTTTGCTTCACTTATATTTGTTAGAGCATGGGCATATCTTTTGTAGAAAGAATTAAAACTCTCTTGCTTCACTTGTATCTATTTAGAGAGTTGACAGGAATTGGTCATTCACATGGTTAGTCATAAAATCCTACATAAACTTGTAGATCGCTGAATATGATATGTTTGATTTCTTGCAACAGTTTTGCGATATAGTGATGCTAATATGTGGGAGGTACCAGTGAATGATTGTGGTTTAGTAAAAATATTGGTGCTAAGGTTTGTGATTCCTGAAGCATGCACGTATGGTCTCCTAATTATGTAACCAAATTAGCGCGCATTGTATTTTGATTGTTTATCTTTGCGTGAAGGTCGGGGGCGCGCGATGGTTAACTCCTACCAACCTCCCCCTAGGAGCATGCATCGTAGTATTTTGCTTCGAGGGCTAATAGATTTTTTACAATAAGTATGTGAGTTCTTTATGACTAATGTTGAGTCCATGGATTATACGCACTCTCACCCTTCCACCTTGCTAGCCACTCTAGTACCGCGCAATTTTTGCCGGTTCATCAAACCACCTTATACCCTTCCTCAAAACAGCCACCATACCTACCTATTATGGCATTTCCATAGCCAATCCGAGATATATTGCCATGTAACTTCACCGTTCCGTTTATTATGACACGCACCATCATTGTCATATTGCATTGCATGATCGTAAGATAGCTAGCATGATGTTTCCATGGCTTGTCCGTTTTTTATGGCATTGCTACGCTAGAACATTGCACATCCCGATACACCGGCGGAGGCATTCATATAGAGTCATATTTTTGTTCTAGTATCGAGTTGTAATATCGAGTTGTAAGTAAATAAAAGTGTGATGATCATCATTATTAGAAATTGTCCCATGTGAGGTTATAAAAAAATAAAAGAGGCCAATGAAGCCTAGATAAAGAAAAGAGGCCAAAGAAGCCCACCAAAAAAAGAGGCCAAAGAGCCCAAAATAAAAAAATAAAATAAGCAAAATAAAAAATGAGAGAAAAAGATAGAAGGGAAATTTTTACTATCTTTTTTCCACACTTGTGCTTCATCATAGCACCATGTTCTTCATGATAAAGAGTCTCCTATGTTGTCACTTCCATATACTAGTGGGAATTTCCGTTATAAAACTTGGCTAGTATATTCCAACGACGGACTTCCTCAAATGCCCTAGGTCTTCATGAGCAAGCAAGTTGATGCACACCCACTAGTTTTCCTTTGTGCTTTCATACACTTATAGGTCTAGTACATCTGTTACATGGCAATCCCTACTCACTCACATCGATATCAATTGATGTACATCTCCATAGTCCGTTAATTTGCCTAGTTGATGTGAGACTTTCTCCCTACTTTTGTCTATCACCAGCTTCTATTCCACCCATAGTGCTATGTCCATGTCTCACGCTCATGTATTGCGTGAAGAGTTGAAAAGGTTCGAAAAAGTAAAGTATGAAAATAATTGCTTGGCTGACACTGGGATGGGCATGAGGGGTACGTTGTGTTAAGAAAAGAGAGCATGAAAGACTATATGATTTTGTAGGGATAACGTTCTTTAGCATTGATATTTTGAAAGACTTGATTGTTTGTTGGGATGCTCGAGTATTAAATTCTTTTATGTCAAATGATAGACTATTGCTTTGAATCACTCGTGTCTTAATATTCATGCAATGATTAGAATACAAGATCAAGATTATGCTAGGTAGCATTCCACATCAAAAATTATCTTTTTTATCATTTACCTACTTGAGGACGAGCAGGAATTAAGCTTGGGGATGTTGATATGTCTCTGTCGTATCTATAATTTTTTACTGTTCCATGCCAATATTCTACAACTTTTACATACTTTTGGCAACTTTTTATACTATTTTTGGGACTAACATATTGATCCAGTGCCCAGTGCCAGTTCCTGTTTGTTGCATGTTTTTTGTTCATAGAAAATCCATATAAAACGGAGTCCAAACGGGATAAAAACTTACGAAGATTTTTTTAGAATATATGTGATTTTTGGAAAGACGAATCAACGCGAGACGATGCCCGAGGGGGGCACGAGATAGGGGGCGCGCCCCTGACCCTCGTGGCCACCCCATAAAGCGGTTGGTGTCCTTCTTTCGCCGCAAGAAAGCAAATATCTGGATACAAATCGTGTTAAAATTTCAGCCCAATTGGAGTTATGGATCTCCGGGAATATAAGATACGGGAAAGGCCAGAATCTGGTGCGCAGAAACAAAGAGAGACAGAGAGACAGATCCAATCTCGGAGGTGCTCTCTCCCCTCCCATGCCATGGAGGCCATGGACCAGGGGGTAAACCCTTCTCCCGTCTAGGGGGAAGGTCAAGGAAGAAGAAGAAGGAGGGCGGCCCTCTCCCCTCTCTTCCAGTGGCGCCGGAACGCCGCCGGGGCCATCATCGTGTGACGGCGATCTACACCAACACCTACGTCATCTTCACCAACATCTTCATCACCTTCCCCCATCCAGCTACAGCGGTCCACTCTCCCGCAACCCGATGTACCCTCTACTTGAACATGCTCCTTTATGCTTCATATTATTATGCAATGATGTGTTGCCATCCTATGATGTCTGAGTAGATTTTCGTTGTCCTATCAGTAATTTGTCAATTGCTATGATTGGTTTAATTTTCTTGTGGTTATGTTGTTGTCCATTGGTGCCCATCATATGAACGCGCGCGTGGATCACACCATAGGGTTAGTTGTATGTTGATAGGACTATGTATTGGAGGGCAAGAGTGACAGAAGCTTCAACCTAGCATAGAAATTGATGCATACGGGATAGAAGGGGGACCAATATATCTTAATGCTATGGTTGGGTTTTACCTTAATGAATGTTAGTAGTTGCGGATGCTTGCTAATAGTTCCAATCATAAGTGCATAGAATTCCAAGTCAGGGACATGCTAGCAGTGGCCTCTCCCACATAAAACTTGCTATCGGTCTAGTAACGTAGTCAATTTCTTAGGGACAATTTTGCAACTCCTACCACAACTTTTCCACACTCGCTATACTAACTTTATTGCTTCTTTAACTAAAATAGCCGATAGTTTGTATTTACGTGCTCTTTTTATTCTTGCAAACCTATCCCGTTACACCAACAAAGTACTTCTAGTTTTATACTTGTTCTAGGTAAAGCAAACGCCAAGCGTGCGTAGAGTTGTATCGGTGGTCGACAGAACTTGAGGGAATATTTGTTCTACCTTTAGCTCCTCATTGGGTTCGATACTCTTACTTATCGAAAGAGGCTAAAATTGATCCCCTATAATTGTGGGTTATCATTGACAAGTGTGGACCAACACTCATGAGGAGCACTGGCCCGGGTTGTTAAATAAGTCCTTGGGTGCTAGTCGGTCCCTAAGCAAGGTTTTAGTTATTAGGCAAACGGTAAAACCAAAGTTGGGCCTTGCTGGAGGAGTTTTATTCAAAGAGAACTATCAAGGGGGGCCCATAAACTCCAACCACGTTAGGAACGCAAAATCAAGGAACATAACACCGGTTTATCGGTTCTTAAGGTGGCATGAGTGGAACAAAACACCGAGCAAAAGGCTAAACCTTCCACCCATTGCCATGTATATACGTGCATTAATGTAAAGAATAGATATTGTGTTATTCCCAAATATCACATCCAATATGGAGCAAACTTCATCTTCACCTGCAACTAACAATGTTATAAGAGGGGGGGCTTGAGAAAAAGCATAACATAGCCAATCAATGGTTTGCTAGGAAGGTAGTTAGAGGTTTCATGGCAAGGTAGGGGCTGACATGCTAAAGGATAGGTATCGCGACAGAGCAATAGAGCGAGGCATCTAGCATAGCAACAATAGAGGTGATATCAATGAATGGTCATCTTGCCTGGTAAGTCTTCGGTGTTATCGGGACCTTTCTCTTCGTAATCGTACTCAGCGGCTGTCTCGACCTCGGACTCGAACTCGTCTTCCGGTGCTACCAAAACATAAGCAAGCATCCAAATAAACACAGTAGACAAGAAAAGAACACATGCTACGCTAGAGAGATGCAAGTATGATGCTACGGAGCTACCGGTAAGGAAGGAGATGAAACCGGGAAGGACATGTGAAGACATGATGAATATGGGCAAGATCTTGGAAAACCAAGCATGCCACTGGATAGATTGAAAGATTTTGGTCGAAAACAATATAAAGATCATCGGAATCGGATGCACGGTTTGCAAATGACAAGCAAAACAAGATGCAATGCAAAACTGATGTTAACAGCAACATGTCATCTTTGGAGCAAGGTCTAATTATGCTACAACACCCAAACATGATAACAAAAGGCATGGTTGTGAAGTAGACATGATTCTCAACATATATAAACTCAGAGCACATCCCAAAACTTGTTGGAACACAATTAAAATAGCATGGCCAAATGCAATGAGTTAACAGGTTTTCAGACTTAGTGAAAATTACTGGAAATGCAACCAGGAACAATATGTTGCTTCTTTTGGAGGCACATAACAGCAAGCAAAACAATTATAACAAGCATGAAAATTACATGAGCATGAAGAAGACATAATATACTTCCAATTTATCCAAAGAAACAATTCATTCCATGCAAGGGTTGATTAACATGAGCTTTGCCAAATTGAATATTCTGTTAACAGGCTGACAGTTCAGATTTCAAGCATTTTGAGAGCAAGATACTAACAAGCTACAGCAGGGCATATATGCAAACAAAGGCATGGATTGATAGACAATTACATAGACATCAAGACATGCTCACTGGTTATTCCAAAACATGCATGGAAAAGATTGTAGCATTAAGTTTACATGGCAACATGTTATAACATATTCCAGACTTAGTAGTTTTTCACTAAGTGTAAAAACAGCAACAATGACATGGCATGTTCACAGGCTTGTTAAAGTCACCACATGGCATATCATGAAAAACCAATTACCCCAATTCAAAGATAACATGATTATGCTCCTAAAACATGCTGACATCTGGCTCAAAAGAAAATCATACAAAAAGCTACGAAAAAGACAAAACAACAAGTTATAACAATTTCAGCATCTTAACAGCAACTAGCACTTTTGTAACAGGGATAATCATGGAATAATGCAATCTAACATGTATTCAAATGCACCCATCATGAAGAGCATCATAAGGTGAACATTTTGACATATCATACACTTCATTTGGACCAACATGCACAAAGATACACCATGTTAAACATGCACACATGCTGTTGACAGACAACTAGAGCTGAAATAGTAACATCACCAACAGTTTGGCAATGAAGATTAAGACATCGAGATGAACCCTACCATGCATGCAAATGATATCAACATCTAGAGCACTCTGAGACGAAGAATCCATAAATCATACACGCAAAACGGAGCTACGAGCACGGAGATATGGCATGGCAAAGAGGGCATCATGATATTGGGATTCAGGGACTTCATGGAATATACCAGCGCGAAAAGTCAATGGGACGGGGATATCCCGGGACGAAGAGATCCGGGGACGAGGGCGCGTTTGGTTCGGGGACGGGTGGATCTGATTCCGTTTCTTCTCCGGCGAGGTATTCCGGCGAGGAGGAGGCTGGAGATGACGCCGGACGAGGTCGGGGACGACGGGATCCGGTCCGGCCCGACCGGATCCGCAGCGGGAAGCGACGGGGTCGCGGTAGCGGAGGCGTCCAGCGGTTGAGGCGGCGGCGGCGAGGTTCGAGGTGGGGCCGGAGGCGGTGCTGGCCAGAGTGGTATGGGCGGACGGTGGCGCCGGCGATGGTGGCGGTGAGGCGAGCACGGCGCGGTGTTGGCGGCGAGATCCGGCGGCGGCGCGGTGTTGGTAGCGATGGTCGGCGATGGTGCGGCCCGCGAGGGAGGCCGGAGGCGGCGGTGGAGGCGCAGGCAAGGCGGGCCTCGGGCGGCCCGCTTCGGCCCCGGGGCGGGCCGGATCTGGGCCCCGGGCGCCGGCGCGGCGAAGTGGGCGCGGGAGGCGACGTGGCAGCCGGCGGTTGGTCGAGGCGGCGCGGGATGCTGAGGTGGCAGCGCATGATTGGCCCGGGCGACGTGACTGGCGGCGATGGACGCGTCCGGCAGTCGGCCGACGTGTCCGGCAGCGCGGGAAGCTCGGATCTAGGGTTTTTTTTACCCAAAAATGGACGTGGGGGCCTGTTTATATAGGTAGAGGAAGCTAGGAGAGGGCTATTGAGGTGCGGTTTTCACCCACACGATCGCGATCCAACGGCGAAGAGGATGAGGGGGTTTTGGATGGGCTTGTGGGCTGTTGTGGTGGGTTGTTGGGCTAAAAGGGAAAGGGCTTCCGTCGGTTAACGCGGTTAACCGTTGGGGCATCAAACGACCTCCAAATGGAACGAAATTTGACAGGCGGTCTACCGGTGATATACCAAGATCACTCGACAACTCTCGGCCCATTCCGAGGATGTTTTTATCCCGCTCACAAAACAAGACTTGAGAGGTGCGACGGGTGCCGTGTGAGAGAGTCGAAACCCAAAACGGACAACAGAGAGGACGGAGACGATGCAACTACACACGGATGCAAGTGAGACTATGACAATGCAATGCACATGATGACGATGACATGGTGATATGCAACACATGCTCAAAGTGAAACACAAAAGACCCGAAATGATGAAGCCCATAATGGAATCGATTATGTCAACGTTGAATACATTGCCATATAGGGAATTGTTACATCTGGGGCATTACAACAGATTTGATCTTGAGCTGATCCTACCTTAGAAGGGATCAGATCTATTCCACCCCACACACACCACAAGCTCATTCGAGCCCAAGAACACCTCTCCTTTGTAGGATGTTCATCCCTTGTACTAGTTCATCCTCAGCCCCACGGGGCAATCCACCACACACACTGGAGTAGGGTATTACACCCGCAAGGTGGCCCGAACCAGTATAATCCTTTGTGTCCCTTGTTCTTTGAGTTTGTCGAGCTAGGCTATGGAATCGTAGAGTGGGAGAGCTGGGGAGAGAATGTTCTTCGTGCGCACCCTAGTGTTCGAACCTCTCAAGGGTTTGCGGAACCCGAAATCCGACAAACACTTTTTACAGTAGCTTGGTCCTCCTTTTGTAGTACAAGGGGTATCATAGTAGCTACGATGAATGATACCTAGCCTTGACAAGGTAGTGTTGGAGAACATAGTATTTTAAAAATTTCCTACGATCACGCAAGATCTATCTACCAGATGCATAGCAACGAGAGGGAAGAGTGTGTCTACGTACCCTCGTAGACCGGAAGCGGAAGCGTCAAGTGACGCGGTTGATGTAGTCGAACTTCTTCGCGATTCAACCGATCAAGCACCGAACGTACGGCACCTCCGTGTTCAGCACACGTTCAGCTTGATGACATCCCACGAGCTCTTGATCCAGTTGAGCTTCACGAAGAGTTTCGTCAGCACGACGGCGTGGTGACGGATATGGTGTATCTACCGGCGCAGGGCTTCTCCTAAGTACTGCGATGGTATGACCGAGGTGTGTTTCTGTGGAGGGGGGCACCGCACACGGCTGGAACAATTCAACTTGTGTGTCTTTGGGTGCCCCCCTGCCCCCGTATATAAAGGAGCAAGGGGGGAGGCCGTCCGGCCCTTGTTTGGTGCGGCTAGGGTTGCAATCCTACTAGGAATAGGATTGCAATCCTATTCCTAGTAGGAACTACCAAAGAAGGAAGAGAGGGAAAGGAAAAGAGGAAGAGGTGGCGCCCCCCTCAATCCTAGTCCAACTAGGAACCCTAGATGGGGCGCCGGCCAGCCCTATGGGCTGCCTCTCTCTTTTCCATAAGGCCCACTATGGACCATCCCCCTTCGTAGGGGGTTCCGGTAACCCCCTCTGGCAATCCCGTTAAATCCGAAACTTTTCCGGAACACTTCCGGTGTCCGAATATAGTCGTCCAATATATCAATCTTTATGTCTCGGACATTCTGAGACTCCTCGTCATGTCCGTGATCTCATCCGGGACTCCGAACTACCTTCGGTACATCAAAACTCATAAACTCATAATACCGATCGTCATCAAACGTTAAGCGTGCGGACCCTACGGGTTCGAGAACTATGTAGACATGACTGAGACTCATCTCCGGTCAATAACCAATAGCGGAACCTGGATGTTCATATTGGCTCCTACATATTCTACGAAGATCTTTATCGGTCAAACCGCATAACAACATACGTTGTTCCTTTTGTCATCGGTATGTTACTTGCCCGAGATTCGATCGTCGGTATCTCTATACCTAGTTCAATCTCGTTACCGGCAAGTCTCTTTACTCGTTCCGTAACACATCATCTCGTGACTAACTCATTAGTCTTTTGCTTGCAAGGCTTATTGTGATGTGTGTTACCGAGAGGGCCCAGAGATACCTCTCCGACACTCGGAGTGACAAATCCTAATCTTGATCTATGCCAACACCACGAATACTTTCGGAGACACCTGTAGAGCATCTTTATGATCACCCAGTTACGTTGTGACATTTTATAGCACACAAGGTGTTCCTACGGTATTCGGGAGTTGCATAATCTCATAGTCATAGGAACATGTATAATTCATGAAGAAAGCAATAGCAGTAAAACTAAACGATCATAGTGCTATGCTAATGGATGGGTCTTGTCCATCACATAATTCTCCTAATGATGTGATCCCGTTGATCAAATGACAACTCATGTCTATGGTTAGGAAACATAACCATCTTTGATCAATGAGCTAGTCTAGTAGAGGCATACTAGGGACACTCTGTTTTGTCTATGTATTCACACATGTACTAAGTTTCCGGTTAATGCAATTCTAGCATGAATAATAAACATTTATCATGATATAAGGAAATATAAATAACAACTTTATTATTGCCTCTAGGGCATATTTCCTTCAGTCTCCCACTTGCACTAGAGTCAATAATCTAGCTCACATCGCCATGTGATTTAATACCGATAGTTCACATCGTTATGTGAATAACACCCATAGTTCATATCACCATGTGACCAACACCCAAAGGGTTTACTAGAGTCAATAATCAAGTTCACATCGCTATGTGATTAATACCCAAGAGTAATAAGGTGTGATCATGTTTTGCTTGTGAGAGCAGTTTAGTCAGCGGGTCTGTCACATTCAGATCCGTATGTATTTCGCAAATTTCTATGTCTACAATGCTCTGCATGGAGCTACTCTAGCTAATTGCTCCCACTTTCAATACGCATCCAGATTGATACTTAGAGTCATCTGGATTTAGTGTCAAAGCTTGCATCGGCGTAACCCTTTACGACGAACTCTTTATCACCTCCATAATCGAGAAATATTTCCTTAGTCATCCAATTACTAAGGATAATTTTGACCGCTGTACAGTGATCTACTCCTGGATCACTATTGTACCTCCCTGTCAAAATCATGGCAAGGTACACAACGTGTTTTGTACACAGCATGGCATACTTTATAGAACCTATGGCTGAGGCATAGGGAATGAGTTTCATTCTCTCTATATTTTTCTGCCGTGGTCTGGCTTTGAGTCTTACTCAACTTCACACCTTACAAGTCAGGCAAGAACTCCTTCTTTGACTGATCCATTTTGAACTACTTCAAAATTTTATCAAGGTATGTACTCATCGAAAGTCTTATCAAGCGTCTTGATCTATCTCTATAGATCTTGATGCCCAATATGTAAGCAGCTTCACCAAGGTCTTTCTTTGAAAAACTCCTTTCAAACACTCCTTTATGCTTTCCAGAAAATTCTACATCATTTCCGATTGACAATATGTCATTCACATATACTTATCAGAAAGGTTGTAGTGCTCCCACTCACTTCTTGTAAATACAGGCTTCACCGCAAGTCTGTATAAATCTATATGCTTTGATCAACTTATCAAAGCGTATATTCCAACTCCGAGATGCTTGCACCAGTCCATAGATGGATCGCTGGAGCTTGCACATTTTGTTAGCACCTTTAGGATTGACAAAACCTTCTGGTTGCATCATATACAAGTCTTCTTTAATAAATCCGTTAAAGAATGCAGTTTTGTTATCCATTTGCCAGATTTCATAAAATGCGGCAATTGCTAACATGATTCGGACAGACTTAAGCATCGCTATGGGTGAGAAAGTCTCATCGTAGTCAACTCCTTGAACTTGTCGAAACCCTTTTGCAACAAGTCGAGCTTTGTAAACAGTAACATTACCGTTTGCGTCGGTCTTCCTCTTGAAGATCCATTTATTTTCGATGGCTTGCCGATCATCGGGCAAGTCAACCAAAGTCCATACTTTGTTCTAATACATGGATCCCATCTCAGATTTCATGGTCTCAAGCCATTTTGCGGAATCTGGGCTCATCATCGCTTCCTCATAGTTCGTAGGTTCATCATGGTCTAGTAACATGACTTCCAGAACTGGGTTGCCGTACCACTCTGGTGCGGAACGAACTCTGGTTGATCTACGAAGTTCAGCAGAAACTTGATCTGAAGTTTCATGATCATCATCATTAGCTTCCTCACTAATTGGTGTAGGAATCACTGGAACGAGTTTCTGTGATGTACTACCTTCCAATTCGGGAGAAGGTACAATTACCTCATCAAGTTCTACTTTCCTCCCACTCACTTCTTTCGAGAGAAACTCCTTCTCTAGAAAGGATCCACTCTCAGCAACAAAGACCTTGCCTTAGGATCTGTGATAGAAGGTGTACCCAACAGTTTCTTTTTGGGTATCCTATGAAGATTTACTTCTCTGATTTGGGTTCGAGCTTATCATGTTGAAACTTTTTCACATAAGCATCGCAGTCCCAAACTTAAAGAAATGACAGCTTAGGTTTCTCATCAAACCACAGTTCATACGGTGTCATCTCCACGGATTTAGATGGTGCCCTATTTAACGTGAATGTAGCTGTCTCTAATGCATAACCCCAAAAGCGATAGTGGTAGATCGGTAAGAGACATCATCGATCGCACCATATCTAATAAAGTATGGTTATGACGTTCGGACACACCATTACACTGTGGTGTTCCAGGTGGCGTGAGTAGTGAAACTATTTCACATTGTTTTTATTGAAGGCCAAACTCGCTAACTCAAATATTTTACCTCTACAATCTTATCGTAGAAACTCTTATTTTCTTGTTACGATGATTCTCCAGTTCACTCTGAAATTCTTTGAACTTTTCAAATGTTTCAGACTTGTGCTTCATTAAGTAGATATACCCATATCTGCTCAAATCATCAGTGAAGGTCAGAAAATAACGATACCTGCCGCGAGCTTCAACACTCATTGGTCCGCATACATCAGTATGTATGATTTCCAACAACTCTGTTGCTCGCTCCACAGTTCCGGAGAACGGAGTTTTAGTCATCTTGCCCATGAGGCATGGTTCGCAAGCACCAAGTGATTCATAATCAAGTGATTCCAAAAGTCCATCACTATGGAGTTTCTTCATGCGCTTTACACCAATATGACCAAAACGGCAGTGCCACAAATAAGTTGCACTATCATTATTAACCTTGCATCTTTTGGCTTCAATATTATGAATATGTGTATCACACGATCGAGATCCAACAAACCATTTTCATTGGGTGTATGACCATAGAAGGTTTTATTCATGTAAACAGAACAACAATTATTCTCTAACTTACATGAATAACCGTATTGCAATAAACATGATTAAATCATATTCACGCTCAACACAAACACCAAATAACACTTATTTAGGTTCAACACTAATCCCGAAAGTATAGGGAGTGTGTGATGATGATCATATTAATCTTGGAACTACTTCCAATACACATCGTCACTTCATCCTTTAACTAGTTTCTGTTCATTATGCAACTCCCATTTCGAGTTACTACTCTTTAGCAACTGAACCAATATCAAATACCGAGGGGTTGCTATGAACACTAGTAAAATACACATCAATAATCTGTATATCAAATATACCTTTGTTCACTTTGCCATCCTTCTTATCCGCCAAATATCTAGGGCAGTTCCACTTCTAGTGACCATTTCCTTTGCAGTAGAAGCACTTAGTTTCAGGCTTGAGTTTTAGCTTTGGGTTTCTTCACGGGAGTGACAACTTGCTTGTCATTCTTCTTGAAGTTCCCCTTCTATCCCTTTGCCCTTTACTTGAAACAAGTGGTCTTGTTAACCATCAACACTTGATGCTTTTTCATGATTTCTACCTTCGCCGACTTCAGCATCGCGAAGAGCTCGGGAATTCCTTTCATCATCCCTTGCATATTATAGTTCATCACGAAGTTCTACTAACTTGGTGATAGTGACTAGAGAACTTTGTCGATTACTATCTTATCTGGAAGATTAACTCCCACTTGATTCAAGTAATTGTAGTACCCAGACAATCTGAGCACATGCTCACTGGTTGAGCTATTCTCCTCCATCTTGTAGGCTATATACTGTCAGAGGTCTTATACCTCTCGACACGGGCATGAGTATGAAATACTAATTTCAACTCTTGGAACATCTCATATGCTCCGTGGCGTTTCAAAACGTTTTTGAAGTCCCGGTTATAAGCCGTAAAGCATGGTGCACTAAACTATCAAGTAGTCATCATATCGAGCTTTTGTCAAAACGTTCATAACGTCTACATCTGCTCCTGCAATAGGTCTGTCACCTAGCAGTGCATCAAGGACATAATTCTTCTGTGCAGTAATGAGGATAATCCTCAGATCACGGAACAATTCCGCATCATTGCTACTAACATCTTTCAACTTGGTTTTCTCTAGGAACATATAAAAAAATAAACGTGGAGCAACATCGCGAGCTATTGATTTACAACATAGATATGCTAATACTACCAGGACTAAGTTCATGATAAATTAAAGTTCAATTAATCATATTACTTAAGAACTCCCACTTAGATAGACATCCCTCCGGTCATCTAAATGATCACGTGATCCAAATCAACTAAACCATATCCGATCATCACGTGAGATGGAGTAGTTTCAATGGTGAACATCTTATGTTGATCATATCTACGATATGATTCACGCTCGACCTTTCGGTCTCCAGTGTTCCGAGGCCATATCTGCATATGCTAGGCTCGTCAAGTTTAACCCGAGTATTCTGCGTGTGCAAAACTGGCTTACACCCGTTGTATTTGAACGTAGAGCTTATCACACCCGATCATCACGTGGTGTCTCGGCACGACGAACTTTCGCAACGGTGCATACTCAGGGAGAACACTTATACCTTGAAATTTAGTAAGGGATCATCTTATAATGCTACCGTCGAACTAAGCAAAATAAGAAGCATAATAAGATAAACATCACATGCAATCAAAATATGTGACATGATATGGCCATCATCATCTTGTGCTTTTGATCTCCATCTCCAAAGCACCGTCATGATCACCTTCGTCACCGGCGCGACACCTTGATCTCCATCGTAGCATCGTTGTCGTCTCGCCAACTATTGCTTCTATGACTATCGCTACCGCTTAGTGATAAAGTAAAGCAATTACATGGCGATTGCATTTCATACAATAAAGCGACAACCATATGGCTCCTGCCAGTTGCCGATAACTTTACAAAACATGATCATCTCATACAAAACCGTATAACTCATCATGTCTTGACCATATCACATCACAACATGCCCTGCAAAACAAGTTAGACGTCCTCTACTTTGTTGTTGCAAGTTTTACGTGGCTGCTACGGGCTTAGCAAGAACCGTTCTTACCTACGCATACAAAACCACAACGATGTTTCGTCAAGTATGTGCTGTTTTAACCTTCACAAGGACCGGGCGTAGCCACACTTGATTCAGCTAAAGTGAGAGAGATAGACACCCGCCAGTCACCTTTAAGCAACGAGTGCTCGTAACGGTGAAACCAGTCTCGCGTAAGCGTACGCGTAATGTTGGTCCGGGCCGCTTCATCTCACAATACCGCCGAAGCAAAGTATGACATCCTGGTAAGCAGTATGACTAGTATCGCCCACAACTCATTGTGTTCTACTCGTGCATATCATCTACGCATAGACCTGGCTCATGATGCCACTGTTGGAGAACGTAGTATTTTAAAAATTTCCTACGATCACGCAAGATCTATCTACCAGATGCATAGCAACGAGAGGGAAGAGTGTGTCTACGTACCCTCGTAGACCGGAAGCGGAAGCGTCAAGTGGCGCGGTTGATGTAGTTGAACTTCTTCGCGATTCAACCGATCAAGCACCGAACGTACGGCACCTCCGTGTTCAGCACACGTTCAGCTTGATGACGTCCCACGAGCTCTTGATCCAGTTGAGCTTCACGGGAGAGTTTCGTCAGCACGATGGCGTGGTGACGGATATGATGTATCTACCGGCGTAGGGCTTCTCCTAAGTACTGCGATGGTATGACCGAGGTGTGTTTCTGTGGAGGGGGGCACCGCACACGGCTGGAACAATTCAACTTGTGTGTCTTTGGGTGCCCCCCTGCCCCCGTATATAAAGGAGCAAGGGGGGAGGCCGGCCGGCCCTTGTTTGGTGCGGCTAGGGTTGCAATCCAACTAGGAATAGGATTGCAATCCTATTCCTAGTAGGAACTACCAAAGAAGGAAGAGAGGGAAAGGAAAAGAGGAAGAGGTGGCGCCCCCCTCAATCCTAGTCCAACTAGGAACCCTAGATGGGGCGCCGGCCAGCCCTATGGGCTGCCTCTCTCTTTTCCATAAGGCCCACTATGGACCATCCCCCTTCGTAGGGGGTTCCGGTAACCCCCTCCGGCAATCCCGTTAAATCCGAAACTTTTCCGGAACACTTCCGGTGTCCGAATATAGTCGTCCAATATATCAATCTTTATGTCTCGGACATTCCGAGACTCCTCGTCATGTCCGTGATCTCATCCGGGACTCCGAACTACCTTCGGTACATCAAAACTCATAAACTCATAATACCGATCGTCATCAAACGTTAAGCGTGCGGACCCTACGGGTTCGAGAACTATGTAGACATGACTGAGACTCATCTCCGGTCAATAACCAATAGCGGAACCTGGATGTTCATATTGGCTCCTACATATTCTACGAAGATCTTTATCGGTCAAACCGCATAACAACATACGTTGTTCCTTTTGTCATCGGTATGTTACTTGCCCGAGATTCGATCGTCGGTATCTCTATACCTAGTTCAATCTCGTTACCGGCAAGTCTCTTTACTTGTTCCGTAACACACCATCTCGTGACTAACTCATTAGTCTTTTGCTTGCAAGGCTTATTGTGATGTGTGTTACCGAGAGGGCCCAGAGATACCTCTCCGACACTCGGAGTGACAAATCCTAATCTTGATCTATGCCAACACCACGAATACTTTCGGAGACACCTGTAGAGCATCTTTATGATCACCCAGTTACGTTGTGACGTTTGATAGCACACAAGGTGTTCCTACGGTATTCGGGAGTTGCATAATCTCATAGTCATAGGAACATGTATAAGTCATGAAGAAAGCAATAGCAGTAAAACTAAATGATCATAGTGCTATGCTAACGGATGGGTCTTGTCCATCACATCATTCTCCTAATGATGTGATCCCGTTGATCAAATGACAACTCATGTCTATGGTTAGGAAACATAACCATCTTTGATCAATGAGCTAGTCTAGTAGAGGCATACTAGGGACACTCTGTTTTGTCTATGTATTCACACATGTACTAAGTTTCCGGTTAATGCAATTCTAGCATGAATAATAAACATTTATCATGATATAAGGAAATATAAATAACAACTTTATTATTGCCTCTTGGGCATATTTCCTTCAGGTAGGTGGATGCATTAAATGCTTGATGAAGTGTCACTGCCTTCTTGCCTTCGGGAATGAACGCATGTCTTGTTATCGCCGCCGAAGGTGTTACATAATCTTGGTTTCGACACATAAACTTCATAGGTGTGCACCATACGGTGAATACCGGCGCGATTCACCCCCGCGTCTTGTCACTCCATTGGCATGCCTGCATCCCCGCCATGTGTTGTAAAAAGGCATATATACACAGAACCAACGCGCCACACTTGGGCTGTAGTGGCTTGTTGTTACTTCATGCCGAGTGCGTGCCAAGCGGAGTGGTCGGTGCCGGACATGTCCTTTCCCGGGAATCGGCTGACCTGACTCGTTGTTGGGTGACTGGATACCAAGTGAAGGGTAAAATCCTGCTGGATGTTGTAGCCAGTTAGGGTCTTCACAAGGACCTACGTACCACCACCGAACCTTGCAACGTCGATAAAATTGTTTCGATTGTCGCTCCGAGGGTTTTGGAGTATATGTCAATTTAGAGATTAGAGATTAGGGCAAACAGAGCAGTAGTGGCCCCACGAGCCTGCAGGGCGCACCCCCTGAGCTTGTGTGCATCGGTCCATCTTCTGGACACCCCTCGAGGCTTCTAGGATCTCTTATGTTATAGAAAAATCATCAAAAAGTTTTGTTGTGTTTGGACCTTCGCAGGTATCGATTTTCTGTAAAACCAAAAATAAGGAGAAAACAACAACTGGCACCGGGCACTGGATTAATATGTTAGTCCTGAAAAATAATATAAACGATGACTATAGTATGTAAGAATGAAAATATAATAGCATTTAACAAATAAAAAATCTAGATATGTTTGACATGTATCACGGGCCTCCTCAAAAGGAGTGGGGAAAGGAGCCACCGACCCCGAAGGAGATATAGGAAAAGATCAAGAATCTTGAGTAAGTTTCTAAAGCATGTTTGAATACTATCGGTGAGGGGATTGACTCTTATTGGTTGATGAGCAAAGATCTGGAAGCACGGGTCGATCAGTCTCATGGTCGAAACTCTTAATAAAAAAATTGAACATCTTGAGTTCTTTAACAGCATTGTTGAAAAGCAGCAGCCGGTGATTGAGGAGATCCTAGGATACCCAGGAATGAGCATAAAACTCTAAGTATCCGGATCTCTCTGGCTTGATTGTAATCTTGGCGGAGATCCTAGCTTACTTTGTATCTTTCTCTTTATGCATTTACTTTCAGCAAGTTGAGATTAGCTCATAGTTTTTATTTCACTAAGGTTGAAGTATCAATTCCTCTTTGAACAATGGAGGATTCTTTCCAATGAGTATTTGGAAGTCATGATGTGTAGTATCATTACTGATTTGTGAGAACATACGAGATGATGGTCATGATCCAAGTGGTAGGGCATAATTACTAGTGTGACGATCACAAGACTTCCACATAGTTGATATAAAGTTTTTAAGGGAGAGGCATTACTTTATATGCTAATTCATTATAGGTTCAATTAATAAGTTAAAAAGTGCAGGCATTAGGGAAAATAAGAACCCTCGAAAATTTAGAATATTTTTCATAGTTCTCACGAGGAATATGTTTAGCTTACATGTCACATGAGACTAAGGTGTGAGATGGGCATATAAACATGTTCCGATGACAAGAGATAAAACAATCAAATTGATAATTTTCTGATAAGGAAGGAAGAAGATTCCTTATTGCTTGCCCAGTTGAAACAAATACTCCCTCCGTCAAGAAATACTTGTCAGAGAAATGGATGTATCTAGACATATTTGCGACAAGTAAATCCGGACGGAGGAAGTATGAATTAGGGCATAGAGTTATGGTTTGTCCACCAGAGAATTACTCCCCCTATTAAGAAATAGAAGAGCTTTTAGATCACTACTTTAGTGATCTGAAGGCTCTTATATTTCTTTATGGAGGGAGTAAGTAATAGTGTGTGCAAACCTTCAGGATCATCCTAATGGAGGAGATGAACTATCACTTGTCACGGTTGTATTTATCTTCAATCGTTTCGATATCCGACAATGGTCTCCTACCTCTATAAATATCCATAACTCAAAAACTCCTAGTTGACCTTGTTCCTTACAAGCTACGGTATTTTCTCAAGGACGAGCAAGACTTAAGCTTGCACGAGAAAAATCATGTGATGATTTTGATAATTATTTTGTGCCTACACGGTAGGCTTTCTGGAATTTTACCACGTTTGTGCACTAGTTTTTGTCGGTATTCCCCAGGTAATGTCCTTTGGAGTACATGAAGTTCTATGGAAGGAATCCCAAAAAATTATGGTGGAATCACGTTATTAGAAGGCGGAGCACGAGGCGAAACTAATGGCCTACCAACGAACCTTCATATGGATGGAGGCACGAGAGTTCGTTGATCTGACCAAGGAGGACAAGGATGACGATGTCTAGGGTTGTGGACTATTATTTAATGTTTTTATGTTATTGTTTTATAAGTCCTAATTAGTGTAAGTGGACTTTCACAGACATTTTAAATATTAAGTTCACATTTTTATGTTTTATTCATATTAAGTTATTTTTTACATGTTGGAATTGTGTCGACCGCATTGGGCACACCTACGGATCGACGGACATGTTCGTCCACCTGGCCGACCCATACGGACAAAAAATAAATCAAATATGCGTCCGTTTACATCAGCGCTTTGGAGTTGGGCTTAACAGTGGCAATGCACAGGGGGGCCAAAATCCCTGTTATGGCCCTTTTTCAAAACTCAGTGTGATCTGACCTCGTTTGAAAAAAACACAATCTGGCACTTTTCTAACCGTTGTAGCGCCTGGTAGTAGGGTATCATGGCTTACCACTCAGATCCATGGCGGTGGGACTTACTTGTGCTGTCATGCTTATTTAGTGTGGAAAATACAATATTGCCATGGCCCCTAGCAGTAGGGACACGCATGCATTCATAGAAAAAAGGTGACGACCTTACCACCATGGTCCTTGAGAGTAGGGTATTATGGCCTACCGCAAAGGCATTAACGATAGTGTATTTTTCACATCAAATGGGCTTAACGTTAGACGATTCCTACTGTCACCGTCCATGATGATTGTCAGTGGTATCCTACCGCCAATGGCGACAAACGTGGGAAAAGGATCAGATCATGAGAAAAAATCAAAGTAAGGTCAGATTGTGCTGAATTTTAGACAAGGGGAGATGCTACGCGTCGGTCGGTTGATTTTTTATTAAAGATTTGCCGCCTCCACAAACGTTTGATCTGCCGCCATGTAGAGATCTGACCTTTTCCTCACCATTGCAACTAAGGCATTGTTGCAGTGCCATTTGCAACAGACCTCGTGTTGCAGAAACATTTGTGACAGAGATTCTATTCCAGAAAAAAGGTCTTAACCTTTTTTGAAACATGAGTGTTCAGATGATGTTGCAGATTTTTCTTTCATCTTAACTTTTTTGCAATATGCATCGTTGCGGAAGGACTTTTGCAACATATATGATGTTTGCAGAAAATTGTAAGAGCATCTCCAATAGCCGCGCCATATAAGCGCCGCGCTGGAAAACTTGGTTTTTTTGCGCGTGCAACCGCTCCGGGAGCTCCAGCGGAGGCGCTAAACCGCGCGCGCGGCATAAGTAGTTTAGCGTGTCACCCGAAATGGCATCACGGGCCTTTTTTACTGCACCCGCTCCCGCGGGCTGCACACTCGACCGCTTGCTCGTGACTTCCACCTACCCCAAATCCAAGCGCTGGCGCCGCCACCCGCACCATTCTGGTGCTTCCCGGCCTATCCCCGCGCTGCCGCTGCTTCCCCCGTCTCTCCCTAGTCGTCGCCGCCCCTCGCATGCGCCATTCCTTTGACGAACAGCGCCTGGCCGCCCACTGCCGCTCAGCACCAACAAGGTGTTCGACAAAATGCTTGCAAGGTATGTATTGCTTCAACTTCACATTTTTACATTAATTTTGAAGGAAATATGCCCTAGAGGCAATAATAAAGTTGTTATTTATATTTCCTTATACATCATGATAAATGTATTTTATTCATGCTAGAATTGTATTAACCGGAAACTTGATACATGTGTGAATACATAGACAAAACAGAGTGTCCCTAGTATGCCTTTACTAGACTAGCTCGTTAATCAAAGATGGCTATCTTTCCTAACCATGGACATGAGTTGTCATTTGATCAACGGGATCACATCATTAGGAGAATGATGTGATGGACAAGACCCATCCGTTAGCTTAGCAATATGATTGTTTAGTTTTTTCTGCTATTGCTTTCTTCATGACTTATACATGTTCCTACGACTATGAGATTATGCAACTCCCGAATACTGGAGGAACACCTTGTCTGCTATCAAACATCACAATGTAACTGGGTGACTATAAATATGCTCTACATGTGTCTCCGAAGGTGTTTGTGGTGTTGGCATAGATCGATACGATTTGTCACTCCGAGTGTCGGAGAGGTATCTCTGGGCCCTCTCGGTAATACACATCGTAATAAGCCTTGCAAGCAAACGACTAATGAGTTAGTCACGAGACGATGTATTACAGAACAACTGAAGAGACTTGCCGGTGACGAGATTGGACTAGGTATGATGATAACGACGATCGAATCTCGGGCAAGTAACATACCGATGACAAAGGGAACAACATATGTTGTTATGCAGTTTGACCGATAAAGATCTTCGTAGAATATGTAGAAACCAATATGAGCATCCTGGCTCCGCTATTGGTTATTGATCGGAGATGAGTCTCGGTCATGTCTACATAGTTCTCGAACCCATAGGGTCCGCACGCTTAATGTTCGATAACGACTGGTATTATGAGTTTATGTGTTTTGATGCACCAAAGGTAGTTCAGAGTCTCGGATGTGATCACAGACATGAGTAGGAGTCTCGAAATGGTTGAGACATAAAGATTGATATATTGGAAGGTTATATTCGAACACCGGAAGGGTTTCGGGGGTCACCGGAAAAATACCGGAGTACCGGGAGGTTATCGGAACCCCCCGGGGAGCTAATGGGCCTTAGTGGGCTTTAGGAGACAGAGAGGGGCTGGCTAGGGCTGGGCTGCGCGCCCCCCAAGCCTAGTCCGAATTGGACTAGGGGGAGGAGCGACGCCCCCTCCTTCCTTCTCTTCCTCTCCTTCCCTTCCCCCTTCTCCTACTCCTACTAGGAAAGGGGAATCCTACTCCTAGTGGGACTAGGACTCCCCCCTTGGTGCGCCCTCCTCCTTGGCCGGCCGCCTCCTCCCTCTCCCTCCTTTATATACATGGGGAGGGAACCCCTTGGACACACATCAATTGTTCCTACCCGTGTGCGGTGCCACCCTCCACAGTTACACACCTCAGACATATCGTTGCAGTGCTTAGGCGAAGCCCTGCGCCGGTAAATTCATCATCACCGTCACCACGCCGTCGTGCTGGCAAAACTCTCCCGCGACACTCAACTGGATCAAAAGGTCATGGGACGTCATCGAGCTGAACATGTGCTGAACGCGGAGGTGTCGTAGGTTTGGTGCTTGGACCGGTTGGATCGCGAAGAAGTTCGACATCAACCGCGTTACTAAACGCTTCCGCTTTCGGTCTACGAGGGTACGTGGACACACTCTCTCGATCGTTGCTATGCTTCTCCTGGATAGATCTTGCGTGATCGTAGGATTTTTTTAAATACTATGTTCCCCAACAGTGGCATCATGAGTCAAGTCTATGCGTAGATGATATGCACGAGTAGAACACAATGAGTTGTGGGCGATATTAGTCATACTGCTTACCAAAATGTCATACTTTGATTTGGCGGTATTGTGAGATGAAGCGGCCAGGACCGACATTTCGCGTACGCTTACGCGAGACTGGTTGCACCGTTACGAGCACTCGTTGCTTAAAGGTGATTGGCGGGTGTCTGTCTCTCTCACTTTAGTAGAATCGAGTGTGGCTACGCCCGGTCATGGTGAAGGTTAAAACAGCACACTTGACGAAAAATCGTTGTGGTTTTGTATGGGTTGGTAAGAACGGTTCTTGCTAAGCCTGTAGCAGCCACGTAAAACTTGCAACAACAAAGTAGAGGACGTCTAACTTGTTTTTGCAGGGCATGTTGTGATGTGATATGGTCAAGATGTGATGAGTTATACGTTATTGTATGAGATGATCATGTTTTGTAAATTATCGGCAACCGGTAGGAGCCTTATGGTTGTCTCTTTATTGTATGAACTGCGAAGGCCATGTAATTGCTTTACTTTATCACTATGAGTTAGCAATTGTAGTAGTAGCAATAGTTGGCGAAACGACCACGACGCTAAAATGAAGATTATGGTGTCAAGCCGACAACGATGGAGATCATGACGATGCTTTGGAGATGGAGATCAAAAGCACAAGACGATGATTGCCATATCGTGTCACATATTTTGATTGCACGTGATGTTTATCTTATTATGCTTCTTATTTTTCTTAGTACGGCGGTAGCATTATAAGACGATCCCTTAAAACTTTCAAGGTACAAGTGTTCTCCCTGAGTATGCACCGTTGCGAAAGTTCGTCGTGCCGAGACACCATGTAATGATCGGGTGTGACAAGCTCTACATTAAAATACAACGGGTGTAAGACAGTTTTGGACATGCAGAATACTCGGGTTAAACTTGATGAGCCTAGCATGTACAGACATGGCCTCGGAACAGTGGAGACCGAAAGGTCGAGTGTGAATCATATAGTAGATATCATCAACATAAGATGTTCACCATTGAAAACTACTCCATCTCACGTTATAATTGGACATGGTTTAGTTGATTTGTATCACGTGATCATTTGGATGACTAGACGAATGTCTATCTAAGTGAGAGTTCTTTTGAAATATGATTAATTGAACTTTAATTTATCATGAACTTAGTCCTGATAGTTTTTGCATATCTATGTTGTTGTAAATCAATGGCCCGTGCTATCATTCCCATGAATTTTAATGCGTTCCTAGAGAAAGCTAAGTTGAAAGATGATGGTAGCAACTACACAGACTAGGTCCGTAACTTGAGGATTATCCTCACTGCTGCACATAAGAATTATGTCCTGGAAGCACCGCTAGGTGACAGGCCTACTGCAGGAGCAACTCCGGACGTTATGAACGTCTGGCAAGCTCGTTCAGATGACTACTCGATAGTTCAGTGTGGCATGCTTTACGGCTTAGAATTGAGACTTCAAAAACACTTGAACGTCATGGAGCATATGAGATGTTCCAAGAGTTGAAGTTAATATTTCAAGCAAATGCCCGAATTGAGAGAAGTCTCCAATAAGTTCTATAGCTGCAAGATGGACGAGAACAGTTCTATCAATGAACACTTACTCAGAATGTCTGGGTACTACAATCACATGACTCAACTTGGTTGCAAAGTTGGATAGTGTTATTGATAGAGTTCTTCAATCACTGCCACCAAGCTATAAAGGCTTCGTGATGAACTATAATATGCAAGGGATGCAGAAGACAATTCCCGAGCTCTTCGCTATGCTCAAAGCTGCGGAGGTAGAAATCAAAAGGAGCATCAAGTGTTGATGGTTAACAAGACCACTAGTTTCAAAAAAAGGGCAAGGGAAAGAAGGGGAACTTCAAGAAGAATAGCAAGCCAGTTGGTAATCCCGCGAAGAACCCCGAGTCTGGTGCCAAGCCTGAAACTGAGTGCTTCTACTGCAAAGGGACTGGACACTGGAAGCGGAACTGCCCCAAGTATTTGGCGGATAAGAAGGATGGCAAAGTGAAAAAAGGTATATTTGATATACATGTTATTGATGTGTACCTTACTAATGCTCGTAGTAGCACCTGCGTATTTGATAATGGTTCGATCGCTAATATTTGTAACTCGAAACAGGGGCTACGGATTAAACGAAGATTAGCTAAGGACGAGGTGACGATGCGCATGGGAAATGGTTCCAAAGTCGATGTGATCGCCGTCGGCACGCTACCTCTATATCTACCTTCGGGATTAGTTTTAGACCTAAATAATTGTTATTTGGTGCCAGCGTTGAGCATGAACATTAGATCTGGATCTTGTTTGTTGCGAGACGGTTATTCATTTAAATCAGAGAATAATGGTTGTTCTATTTATATGAGTAATATCTTGTATGGTCATGCACCCTTGAAGAGTAGTCTATTCTTGTTGGATCTCGATCGTAGTGATGCACTTATTCATAATATTGAAGCCAAAAGATGCAAAGTTGATAATGATAGTGCAACTTATTTGTGGCACTGCCGTTTAGGTCATATTGGTGTAAAACGCATGAAAAAACTCCATGCTGATGGACTTTTGGAATCACTTGATTATGAATCACTTGGTGCTTGCGAACCATGCCTCATGGGCAACATGACTAAAACTCTGTTCTCCGGAACAATGGAGCGAGCAACTGATTTGTTGGAAATCATACATACTGATGTATGTGGACAGATGAGTGTTGAGGCTCACGGCGGGTATCGTTATTTTCTGACCTTCAATGATGATTGGAGCAGATATGGGTATATCTACTTGATGAAGCACAAGTCTGAAACATTTGAAAAGTTCAAAGAATTTCAGAGTGAAGTAGAGAATCATCGTAACAAGAAAATAAAGTTTCTACGACCTGATCGGAGAGGCGAATATTTAAGTTACAAGTTTGGCCTTCATTTGAAACAATGTGGAATAGTTTCACAGCTCACGCCACCAGGAACACCATAGCATAATGGTGTGTCCGAACGTCGTAACCGTACTTTATTAGATATGGTGTGATCTAAGATGTCTCTTACCGATTTACCACTATCGTTTTGGGGTTATGCTTTAGAGACAGCTGCATTCACGTTAAATAGGGCACCATCTAAATCCATTGAGACGACACCTTATGAACTATGGTTTGGCAAGAAACCCAGGTTGTCTTTTCTTAAAGTATGGGGTTGCGATGCTTATGTGAAAAATCTTCAACCCGATAAGCTCGAACCCAAGTCATAGAAATGTGTCTTCATAGGATACCCAAAGGAAACTGTTGGGTACACCTTCTATCACAGATTCGAAGGCAAGATATTCGTTGCTAAGAATGGATCCTTTCTAGAGAAGGAGTTTCTCTTGAAAGAAGTGAGTGGGAGGAAAGTGGAACTTGATGAGGTAACTGTACCTTCTCCCAAATTAGAAAGTAGTACATCACAGAAACTAGTTCCAGTGATTCCTACACCAACCAGCGAGGAAGCTAATGATGATGATCATGAAACTTCATATCAAGTTACTATTGAACCTCGTAGGTCAAACAGAGTGTGTTCCGTGCCAGAGTGGTACGGTAACCCGGTTCTGGAAGTCATGTTACTAGACCATGATGAACCTACGAACTATGAGGAATTGATGATGAGCCCAGGTTCCGCAAAATTGCTTGAGGCCATGAAATCTGAGATGGGATCCATGTTTGAGAACAAAGTGTAGACTTTGGTTGACTTGCCCGATGATCGGCAAGCCATTGAAAATAAATGGATCTTTAAGAGGAAGACTGACGCTGATGGTAATGTTAATGTCTACAAATCTTGACTTGTTGCAAAAGGTTTTTAACAAGTTCAAGGAGTTGACTACGTAGAGACTTTCTCACCCGTAGCGATGCTTAAGTATGTCTGAATCATGTTAGCAATTGCAACATTTTATGATTATGAAATCTGGCAAATGGATGTCAAAACTGTATTCCTTAATGGATACCTCAAAGAGGAGTTGTATATGATGCAACCAAAAGGTTTTGTCGATCCTAAAGTTACTAACAAAGTGTGCAAGCTCTAGCGATCCATCTATGGACTGGTGCAAGCATCTCGGAGTTGGAATATACACGTTGATGAGGTTATCAAAGCATATGGTTCTATACAGACTTTTGGAGAAGCATGTATTTACAAGAAAGTTAGTTGGAGCTCTGTAGCATTTCTGATATTATATGTGGATGAGATATTGTTGATTGTAAATGATATAGAATTTCTGGATGGCACAAAAGGATACTTGAATAAAGAATTTTTCAATGAAAGACCACAATGAATGTAATGCCCAGTATGCGACTATGTATCCTACGTGTCGAGGCATGACTTAGAGACATGAGCGCATACTAGAATGATCTCAAGTATGGTATCTTTGCACATAATTGTAACAGATAGTTGGCTTACACTCGCCACGTCACCCAATGAATACAATAACATACATCATCCAAATAACACAGGGTCCGACTACGGACGAAATCCAAACGAGAAAGATACCAAAAGCACAAGCCTGGATCCTCCTAGTAAGAACCACTACTGATCATCAGGATACGAAACATAGTAACGACCACGCTCTTCATCGAACTCCCAGTGAAGTTCTGAACCATCTCCTGCATTGTTCTCAGCGGTACATGCATCTTGTGTGTGTTGAATCTGTGAGCCACGAGGACTCAGCAATCCCGTTCCCGGGTGTCGGGGGAAACTGTCCACCATGAGCACCTATGGGACCGGAGCCCCTTGTTCGTGCGGTAAGGGAGCGGAGGGAGCACAAAGAGCAGATCGTGGAGAGCACGCGGGCAGTTTACCCAGGTTCGGGCCGCGATGGACGCGTAAAACCCTACTCCTGCTTAGATTGTATTGAGTTGGGGAGCTCGGGAGCTTGAAGAACTAGCTACACCGAGCGAATGAGCGATCTAGGTTCCGAACCCTTTCTACGTTGTGCATGGGCCTCCTTTTATAGCCCAAAGGGGTCACCGACAGGTGTCAACGTAGGAGAAGGGGTAAAAATGTAACTGTGGTGGTAGTTGTAACAGTGCGGGAACAGTGGATGAACAGTGCATGAACAGTGGTCATCACCTACTTTGACAGTGGGGGACAAGAGCATTAAATGCCCATCACCGTCGACCCCAAAAGCGCCCGCCCTTGCGTCTCCGTTTGCCACGGCGATGGCTTCGTCACCGTGTAGTGCCACCGTGTCCCCCAGGCTGCACAGCCATCCGCCACGCGTCCCTGGAATGGCCCCAGGGCAACGCGTGGTTCGATGAGCTGGAGCGTGGGCACACTGCGTAACTCTCCCCGGCAAACACCTTGCCGGGGCCTTAACCTTGCCGGGCCCGGGAGCTTGTCGGGCTCTGAAGCTTGTCGCTCCCCGGGCCCTGCCGGGGCGCATGCTGCGCCGAGGCATGTCTTCTAGATACAGTCTTCTGGTCTTCCTGGCAAGCTCCTCTTGCCAGGGTCTTGTGCTAGTGAGGTAATCTTGAGCCTGGGACGGCCTTCCCGGCAAGCTCCACTTGCCGGGGCCTTGATCTTCTGTCTTGTATACTTTGTTTTTGAATGGCTTTATATGGGGCAGAAAGGTCTCCGGCAAGCACGTGGTGAGCCCAGCCGCGGGAAGCTGCTACTGCCTGTGCACAAGTTGGGGTACTGAGGTACCCCTACCTTAGTACACCGACAGGAGCCCCCGGGCCTGGGCCACACACGGTGCCGAGCGCTGTTGGGCCAGGCCCAAAACAGTGCACGGGCACGCGCGGCCCACGGCACGCCGAATCCCCTTCCGCATCCGCCGCGTCCCCCCGTAACGGCACGCGTCGATTGCGGCGTCGTGGGAGGGAACGTGGCCACGTTCTTTAATGGGAAATGCGGAGCGTCCCCCACTTCCCCCTTAAAAGCAGAGGAAGCAGGGGCCGTTACCTTACTTCGTCTTCATTGCTTCTTCCATCTCCAGAAATTCCCCTTTGCGCTCCGACTCCACACCTCCTCCGCCGTCTTTCGCATCTGCGGCGCCGCCGGACTCTCCGCTCTCCCCTCCTCGCCGCCTCCGCCATGGCCCCGAAGACCGAGAAGGCGAAGGCGGAGAAGAACAAGAAAGAGAAATCCGAGCAGGCGGCGAGGCTTGCTCTTCTGCGGAAGAGGAATGTCGTCTTCGCGCCAAGGCTCAGCGCACGGGAGCTCTGGAACAAGTATTACTTGTTCTGGGCCAAGGAGACCAAGGCGCATCCTCGGACCAGAGCTTATCCCGCCGCTGCCAAGGACATGTACCCCGGCGGGTATTTCTTCTTTGCTGTTTTCTTCCACTGCGGCCTTTGTCCTCCCTTTTCTGAATTCTTCTGTGATATCATGAACACCTACAACCTCCATCTTCTAGACTTCACCCCCAACGCCATCCTCACGATGGCGGTTTTCGCACATCTGTGCGAAAACTATATTGGGATCTATCCAAATGTAGCGCTTTTTAGGCATTTCTTTACGCCTAGAGTAGAGGCCGACGCTCCCCTCTCCGGAGGAATCTCTTGGGTCTTCCGCTTGAACAAGAAGGAGTCCTATCTGCAAGGGGAGCTCCGCGGCAAGTGGGAGGAGGAGGACGCCGGGGGCGGCGAGGACTCCGGTGGATCTCTGGGGCTCTACAACGACGACGTCTCTTCGTCATCGGAGACCTCCCCGCCTCGGGCAAGTCCCAGGCGATCTCCACTGAAGCGCCTCCGCAAGGCGACGACGGCGATGAGGGCGCAGGCGCCCCGACAACAACCAGCTCGCCGGGCGGCGCGAGCTACCCGGGGGAGCCAAGCTGCGACGGGAGCGCCCGGCGCACCAACCACGGCGGGGGCGACCCGCACACAGGCCACGGCGGAGGCGCCCCGCACGTCAGCGCCAAGTGGAGGAGGGTCTTCACAGAGCGGAGCAGCTGCCCCGCCTGCTCCCCGGGCCTCGGCGTCCACAGGGGCCGGGTCTTCGCAGCCCCCAGCCCCGGGGACTACCAAGCGCCCGAGGGAGCCTTCTCCTCCTGCTCCTCGCGCGGACGCGCCCCAGGTGGCGTTCGACTTCTCCGCCCTGAGCGACGACGACGACGACGACGAGGAACAGGAGTAAGAACTTGAAGTTTTGTATCTTCTTTTAACTTTGTCTTGATTCTTCCTTCCATGATCCTGATCTTGCTTCTTGCTTTGATTTCAGGACCCTGGCCCAGCGAGCGGCGAAGAAGGCCAAGGTTCCCGTGGTCGAGGTCGAGGACGACTCGCCCGTCGCGGCGACAGGGGACGTGCCGGCGACGAGCTTGCCGGACCCGAGCGCTGCTCCGAGGAGCAGCCCCCAGCGTAAGTCTGGGCTTGATCTTTCAACTCGTTGGGCGCGCTTGAGGATTTTGTCTTGTACTAACATCTTGTTGTTTTTGTTTTGCCTTGATTGTCTTGTGCAGAGGTGGAGCCGCAGCCACGGGAGCATCCGGAGATCGCTCCCGAGGAGCCGCAGGCCCCGCCGCCCCCGCCAAGGACGAACTCTCCGGCGAGGGAGAGCGCTCCGCAAAGGGCGGGTACTCCGCCAAGGGCGATTACCCCGCCAAGGGCGAGCAGCCCGGCGAGGGTGGCCACCCCGCCAAGGGAGAGCTCCCCGGCGAGGGAGCCTGCCGTCGACGAAGTCCGCCAAGGTAGGTCTTGTAACTCCGTCTTCTCGGACTTGTCTTTTTTGGATATTTGCTTGAACTTTTTCCTTTCTTTTTCTTCTTCTTCTATCAGATCCTCCTCCCCCAGAGCAGATGGAGACGGAGGTCATCGTCGAGGAGGAGGGCGCGCAGGGCGACGGCGGCGACGCTCCTGTCATTGAAGACACGGCGGGAGCCGCCGAGCCTGCCGCGGAGGAGACCGCTCCGACCGCAGACGCAGCGGCCGAGGAGGGGGACGGCGGCCATACTGCCGGCCCGGAGGCGGCAGGAGCGTCAAGCGCTGCGCCGGCCGCCGACCCCTCCACCGAGAAGGAGCAGTCCGCCTAGTACCTTGAGGCTCCCAACGGCGTCTTCATCCAAGTGCCGTGGGGATCCTCGTCGCGAGCCCCCGCGGAGGGAGAGGCCTTTGATGGAGAGGTCCTCGCCTCCGCGGGTCTGAAGATCGTCGAAGCGCCTGGCGGGAGCGACGAGCCCGAGGAGGAGAAGTTGCTTCACCGGCTCCTGGCCCTTTACCGGGCCAGGCAGGCGAAGCTTGAATCTCGAGAAGCCCTCACCGCCAAGGCCGCAGCTGACATGGAGAAACGCGCGGCGGAGCTCCGTGCCGCCAACCAGATGGCCCTCCGCGACCTGGCGGAGGAGCGCGAGCGGCTTGCCGGGGAGTACCAGGAATGGCTCCTGGAGAAGGCCGAAGCCGAGGAGCAGCAGCGACTCGCCGGGGAAGCGCTGTCCCAGCGAGAAGGCGAGCTCACCCAACGGAAGATCAACCTCGACGCCCACGAGGAAGACCTTACCGCCCGGGAGCAGGCCCTTGGCGGGGAGTTGAAAGAAGCAAAGGCCGCCGCCACCACCGCGGAGACTGCCAAGAGGGAGCTCGAGGCCAAGGTGGCGCAGCTGGAGGAATTCCTGAGGGCGAGCACGGAGAGGGTCACCACGCTCAACTTAGAGCGCGAGAAGGACGCCAACACCAATTCTGAACTCCAGGTGCGCCTCTCCAAGCAGGGCGACGAGCTGAAAGCCGCCAAGGATTCAATTGCAGATCTGGAACTGAAGGTTTCCACGTTGAAGGACTCTCTTGACGCCGTCTGGGACCGCGAAACCAAGCTGAAGGAAGAGCTCCGCAAGGAGCGAGGCTTGGTGGAGAGCGCCACCACAGCGGCCAACAACTTCCGCCAAACCGTCGAGGTATGGACCGAAGACCTGGTGGCCTCTGCAGCTAGCATCGACAAGGAGCTGATGGCGCTGAGGGTTGAGCATCTCATATACTCTCCGGATCCAAACCTCCCCCACAGCGCCAAGCTCAGTCTCTTCTTCAGAGGGATCGCGCCGGCACTCGCAAATCTTCAGAAGAAGCTCCCCGCGCAACTGGCCGAGGAGTCACGCCAGCTCTGCGCGGGAACTCTGGAGCGCGTCTTGACGAAGATAGTGTACCGCAATCCTGGTATAAACCTCGCCAACGTTCTCCGCAGCTTGCCGGCCGACGCGGACATGGAGGCGCTGAAGGCGCAGGTCGCCCACATTATCGCCAAAGTGAACAAGATCTCTAGGATTGAAGGCGACCGCGTAGATTAGGCCTCCTTTTCTTTATCTCTTTTGTTGCTGCATAGTGTGCCATGAACTTATTAGTCATTGCGACAAGTTATCCCTTGTAATATATTATCTTATTTTGATCAATTGATGCGGTGCTATTTTCCTTGCTTCGGTCCTTTACTTTGTATGTTTCCAACCCTACGCTTCTAGGGAACTTGCCGGCAAGGGGCCCTTGCCGCGAGCGCTGAGTACGGGACTCCGAGCAGCCTGCTGGCCAAGGTCTTACCGGCAAGCAACCTTGCCGCAACTAGTCACAACACACTTAGCTTGCTGAGTGAACTCGAAAACGAAGCAAGGGCGCGACACTTGTCGCAGCTCACTTAAGTCGTTGAGCGTACTCGAAAACAAGATAAGGGTGCGGCTAGCCACGGGTAGGTTCCTCCGCGCACGGGTTTTCCCTACAAAGTGTGGTTGTTCAAGGAAGATAACTAAAAATTTAAAAATTTGAACTGCTCAAATTCTGGCAACTTAGCTTTCATAATCTGTGCGTTCTTCGGCAAGCTTCTCTTTCTTGAACAACACTTGGTTCATCTTCAATCTCC